>VZRM01008234.1:760475-914721 GCA_013397955.1 Grantiella picta
AATGGCAGTGTACCGTGCAGGAAATGGCAGTGTGCCGTTCCAGGTATCTACGATGGAGGTGCGTTTGCATCCCCAGGCAGCGCGGATGGCTTTGCTTTGTGAGAGCTGCTCAGGGCCAAGGGCTGCCTGGAGCCACATGGGGAATCCCAGCCTTTGCTCCACCTGGATTTGCCAAAGAAGCAGGAATAACCCCGGGAGGCTGTGCTACCTTTGGGATGAGCGCTCAGCTCCTCCTGCCTGCCCAGGAAACGCTGCAAGGCAAAAACCAAAGCAGCATTTTGTCTGTTCCCAGACTTGGGACTGAAAGGAAAAGTGAAAAAAAAAACCCAAAAAACCAAAAAACCAACCCAAAACCCCATCAAGAACAATGAAGGCTCGACAATGGTGGCAAATTGGGTTGGTTCTCTCAATGCTCCTCAATTACTCGGCAGAAATGCTAATTGCAATAGTTCCTTTCTGCAGCTCAGTCAGCACAAATCTCAAAGCCCGAGATAGTTTTTCTTTTACTGCAAGCCATCTGTCAGGCTAATTCTCTTATTGCTGAGAGTTGAGGCTTGGGGTTTTTTTTCCCTTTAGCACCATTACAAAGAGAGAATGCTGTTTCTCCCAAGCCCAGCTCCAGGCTCCTCCATGGATGCACAGAAAATGCCACTTTTCCCCACGGGCTGAGATCTGTGTGCTGCAGGGGTTACTGCTGTCAAGGGAACCTCCTGCAGCACTGACCTGCACCTTGAAATTGGCTTGAAGGGCAGCTGCAAATCAGACCCTCGGCTGATGCTTCTTTTTCTGGGGGATTGATTTATCCTGATACCTGTGACTGCCTCTCAAAGTGCATTTAATGATTCATTCCCTTTAATAATGCAAACAGATATTGAGGAGGTCTTTGGCTTCCTCAGACAGGCTCTTTTAATAATAAAAAACACTTTATTTTGTTTTCTTTTCAAAATAATAACAGATAAACTTAGAGAAATTCTTGCTCTCTGCATATCCTTAGTTTATATGGAATTTTCTGTGCTCTCTGCTCCTGCCACACTCTGGTCCTCAGTGAGCCACTGCTGGATGCAGGAGGATGCATTTACCTGCTCTCGGACAGGATGGACATTTCCTGTCCCATCTTCCCTCCTTTTCCTTGCCTTCCTTCCTTCTTTCCTTGCCTTTGCCGGGTAATTTTGTGGGACTGTTTCCCCTGATCCCCCTGTCTGGGCTGTCCATGGCTAAGCAGCACCAACCCACCTTGAGCTGCCCAGTGCTGGAGCACGGCTGGAGCAGCTTTTATTGGGAAGCATTTATCAAAGGGTCAATTCTGTCCTCAGTGAGGCTTTCAACCCTTAGCGACACAATCCATGTGCTGTGTGCAGCTGTATCCCTGAGGGAGCTGCAGAGGCCACAGGAATCAAAGCTCAGCTGGCAGAAATCACACCAAAGAGGTGCTTATTGACACATCTCTTTGGCAGAATAAAAAACCTGCTCCATTATTGTGTGATAAAGCTCCTGCCCTGGAGCTAGGGACCTAGAGGAGGGCAGGGTATTCCCACAGCAGGCTCTGTCCCTTTTGGGGCATCTGTTGCCATTCTGCTCCCCCATGGCCACAGTGCAAATGTAGAGAATCCTCAATGTCTAAACAAAGGCAGGAGTCAGATGCCTTTTTTAAAAAATTCATAAACCCAGCGTTTCTGCACAGTAGGAAATGTGGGTACACTGAAATCTTTGGTAGCCACATGTGGCACATCTGGCAGAGGTGCCCTGACTCCACCTGGGAGAGGACTCTGAGCCTTGCTTTAATTTTTTGAGAAAACCCCAAAAACCAAACCAAAAAACTTTCTGCAGGAGCAGCATCATTTGCAGAGAGCAGCCCTCCTGTTGCCTCTCCAGAGTTTCACCTACGTTTTCAGCAGCCTGTGTGCCCACAAATGATCCGTGGGGCTCAGGGTCGCTGAGAAGCCTTCGCAGGATCGCTGGAGATGGAAAAAGCAATTTGCTGGCTGCTGTTCTGCCGCAGGAGCAGGAGAGGGTGCTAAATTCTTTCTCAATTTCTTTGTATATTTTGAACGTTTTTAAATCCACTGAGGAAGTGTGGAATAGGGACTGAGCTTCCTGAGGGTTTCATGCCTTTCTGCCCTTCCCAAGGGTTCTCCTGCTGCTGGAAAGCCAAAGCCCCTGGGCTGGGATGAGCAAATTCCTCCAGCACTGTGAGCAGACAGTGGGGTGTTCCTGCTCCTTCACACTTCCAGGGATGTATTTGGACATGCAGGGTGAAATTGCTTCATTTTCAAGAGTCTGGAGGAGCTGGTGATGGAGAAAACCTGCTAAGGGAGAAGCCCACAATGCCACAGGTCAGGGAGCTGGCAGAAGGGCAGGAAGGACAAGTGTGGGGCTGGCTGATGGAAACACATGTTGGGTTAGTGGCCTCACCTTCAAAAGTCCCGGTGTGAAGTTCTCCCAGCATGACTGGAACAGTGGAAGATGAAGGTGCACATCGTTTACGTGCCAATCTTTTAATTGATTTGCCTAAACAGGCCCTGATCATTCCAAGTTTTAATTGTTACTCTGAGCTAAATGAAACCTAATTTATTTTCCAGCATCTTTCCTGACACCTTAAAAAACTCAAGCAAACGGAGCCCAAGGACCCTCAAGCAAATAGGCCAGGTTGACAGATCTATTTTCACACCACTTGAAATTGCATTGTAATCTTCCTAACCTCTTTTTCCTGGTGCAGCTCCAGCATGGGGCAGGAAGACAGCTGCTCCTTGCCAGCTGGAAAAAAGGTGATGTGCATGGAAAGGACAATTCTACCCCCAACACCACGAGAAACAACCAACCAAACAGAAAATCCCAGCTGATGGCATCAGTTGGAACAAGGACAGACCTGACCAGAAAGGGGAAATAAAGTTTCTTCTGAGCATGAATGGCCCAGTGATGCCTGTGGAGAAGGCACTGAGCTGAGCCCACACCCCTCTTTGGGGGCTTCACCTTCTCACCCTCCTTCTTGAACAACAGCCAGCTGAACCTAAACTCTTACTATTTTTTCCCCCCTTATTACAAATGAAGCACCAGAAAAAATAGGTAAAAAGTGGCAGGAAGCCCTTTTTTTTTAGCTTATTTTTTTCTTCTTCTGGCTCTGTTTCGGGCTCTAATTTTTTGGTGATGCAGGTGCCTAAGACAGTCCTGATGTCCCTTTTGGGGCAATTTCTATAAGCAGCTCAATTTTCTGTTGCAGACCCCTCACTGGGGAGGGAGCATCCTGTGAAGAGGAGCTCAGTGCTGATCACAAATGAGACATTAAACTCCAGAAACAAATGATCTGGGTGCATGCTGAAGGCTTCACCAGAGGTCCCGAAGGGCCAAGATGCCAATCAAAAGGACAGCCCCTGGTTTATAAATAGGAAAACTGAGACTGAAGTGGGTTTTCCCACAGGCTGCAGCCCCACCCATGCAGGGTGGCACCTGTGGGGTGACCTGTCAGCCCCAGGAGCAGCTCTGATTTGCCCCAAAAGCTTTTACTGGATTGGATGACAACGTGGATGAACAAACTCCAGCTGCACACCAGGAGAGGGGCTCATGCCTTGCCTTCTCCCTTGTGCAGAGCAATTCCCAGCTTGCTCCAGAGCCTTTGGAGCACGATAATTGGCTTGGGAAAATGCAAATTTACCAGAACTGACTGTGGGGTGGGAGTAGGGAAGAAAAAGCCCCCAGGAGCGCGGAGGTGGCAGTGTTATAATCGCAGCCTGTCATCGGTTTAACGTTATTAAACAACTTCTTAAAATAGCAGCCATAATTATTCCTATATGGAGCTCAATCTGGAGAGCTTTAGGCTCTTTCACTCTCCTCCTGCTTCCCTCTCCTGCTCCAGCATGGGTGGTTTGGGGTTCTGTGAAGGACCTGCCTGTCCATCAGTGAGGCTTTGCCCAAGGAAGCCCTGCCTTCAGCCCTAACCCAGTTCCACCAGGCTCAGCTCTGTTGACATGAACATAGTTTTTGTTGCATTTTTAATTGTAAAAATGTATTTACATGAATAAAATACAGCTCACTTGGGGATATGACCTACTTTCTATGGGAAGATGAAACAACTGTAGGTTTGTGTTTTTATTTCATGTATTTCAGCTGCTCTCAGTCAGACAGGGCTGATGAGGCAGTTCAATAAGAAATCCACAGCCACCAGGTTTCTTTTTTTTTCTGTAAATAATCATATTCTGATCAAGATGACAGGGAGCTGCTACATTTCCGTGATGAAGCCTTTAACCTTCAGATCAGTAGAACAGTTTTGACAGTACATAATTTATATGGAAATAAATAATTTGATGGGGATTTTATATGTATGTGTTCTGCACTGCTGGAGAGATCCTCTCTGTTTCTCTAAATTATGAATAATAACACTAAATAATATATAATCCCATTGCCCTGGACAAACATGGGTCATCCCTAAGTTTAAGTGCAGCAGGAGCCAGGGATGCTCTCTGTCAAGAAACAAACCCTGTAATTTCTGCTAAAATAAAGCACAATTTGCTTTTCCAGGATAATCAAGAGCCCTCACTCAGATATTTGAGCTTGTTTAGCATTGAAGCAAGGCAGCTTTACAAGCCACAATATTTCAGTGTAAGAAATAACAGTGCCCTTGGCTGGGCACTACACAGCCTTGGCAGTGCCGCGGATTCTTCTCTTATCCCTTCACTCCAGCAGCCTTTGGTGAGCCAAGCTGGAGACAGATTAACCCAGCATTGAGGCCCCCCAGCCCTCAGTTCTGCTAAACCTAAATGCCACAGATTTACTCATTAAACACAAAGAATTGAGTGAGCTCTGCCCTGCACAGACCCTGCTGCTCCCTCCCCTGTGCGTGACACCATCGTGTCCCCTTTCCCACGGAGCTGAACTCCCCGCACTCCCCTTGGGAGCAGCCGAGTGACATTTCGGTATTTATTCAAATTAGCTGTTATTAATTAAATAACACCTTTCAGCTTCCTTGGCAGGTTTTCCCTTGCAGTTGCAGCGGGAAGCTGGTGTGTGTCAGGGTGTCAGGCAGATGTGAGAACCTCAGGGTTATATTTTTATGAACATGCATCTCATTAAAAATGTTATCACTATAGAAAATAATGAATTTATGGTTATGTCTCTGTCCTGTGTCCTCTTTTGTGCCTTCCGGCTCCTCTGTACAAAACCCCATCACCAAGTGCTATTAAGCAAAGACAGCTCTTGTCCAGCAGAGCTTTGCTTTAATTTTGGCTCCAAGGTGGTTCCTGCTGGAGTCCAAGGGACTTCAGCACGTGCCTAAATATTTTGCCTAATTAGCAACAAAGCCGAATCTCAGGTCTGGGGATTTATCTACATTCAGATTTAGAGATGCTTGATGGCAGTTGGGGCTAACTGGGGTAAGAGTGGCTTTGCTCCAAAATGAGCTGCTCAACCAGGACCCTTTGGGCACAGGGAGCTGCAGCAGCCTCAGCTTTAGCAGCTGCAGGACCTGGAAGGCCAAGCTGTGGGACACCTTCTCTGCTCCCCTGTCACACCTGGCTGGCCTCTGAGGAAATGAATGCACACTGTCCTAACATTAAAGATTAAAAGCAGCTGCATCTCACCACAGCCAGATTTGTCCAGAGCCAATGACAAAAGCGATGGCTTTTTGGGGGAATAACCTTGACTGCTGGTGCTGCGTATTTTCGAGTCATATTAATCACAATTTCTGTGTGAATAGTTCTCCTTTCACTGGAAGTGGAGTGAGGGATGAGGCTTGGGGAGTTCTGAGGTGGTTTGATTAAAAATGCTGGGCAGAGCCCACAGAACATCACATTACAAACTGCTCAAGACATGAAAATATCCAGCTAGAGTCAATGTATTCCTTGAAATCAGCTCTTCGGATAGAATCTGCCAGCACAGTGCAGTGGGGTCAATTTCTTTTCATTGCAATATTGCTTTCCTCTGTTACAAACTGCAATAATAAAAAAAAGAATCTTTCTTCGGCAAAGACTGAATTGTCTGGAGATTCAAAGATGAAATGGTGTGAAAAGAAGAAGGGTTACACCTGGCTTGCAATTAGAGACGTGGGGCAATTACTACAGCCACCTTGTGCCCTTTACAGCCACTGCTACTGAGGCCACCAGAACCCCAGATGCGAGGGCTATAAAACCCTACAGGAAGATAAAGCAACGAGGCAGCTCTTCTCTCTCTCCATTCTGCTGTATCCATGGGAACAGGTTGGGATTTGACATCTCCACGAGAGCTACAGACAGCAGCCCTGCAGTGCACAGAGGAGAGGTCAGTGGAGCATCCCAGCCATGGTGGTACCCATGGAGCAACTGGGGCACTGGGGACACCCTGGGGACACCCTGGGGACACCCAGGAGTCCCAGCTTGCCTGTGTCCAGCACAGCTGTGGTGCAGCCAGGCTGCAGAAAGAAGAGTTAAAGAGCTGATGTGGTTCTTGGGCACAGAGCTGGTGGAGAAAAGGGTGCTGTGTGGGGTGAAGGAGCAAAGACCCCAAAACTGGACGGGTAAAACAAGAAGGAAAAAAGCTGTTTTTTCTAGGTAGGTTGGACTGTCTAATTGGGGGGAAAAAAAAAAAAAGGAAGTAAACAAATAAATCCCATGAGGAAAGAAGGAAGGAAGAGGAAAATAAATATCTCTCAGCTACTTCTCATTAGTGGAGGCATATTTACTCAGGTGAATATTCTGCCTGCTCACACAGCATCCCCAGCACAGGCACAGCAGCTCTGCACAGCTAACAAGCTATCAGCAGGGAGGAATAAGACTATTTAATTTCTTAGCACACCTTGAATAGCCCATGGGGCCAACTCACATTTGGGAAAATGAATACACAACCTTGACAAATAGTATTAATAATGCAACACAAGCACTTGAGAGCAGAGCACTGTGAGCTAGAAACGCCCACGTTGTGTTCACCAAGTCACCTCCCCACCCTGCCAGTGGTGTGTGCCTGGAAAGAACCCTCATGAAATACCTTTGGGTCCTGTCTGCTTGAAGCTGATGAAGGGCACAGGTCTTTAACCCTGTGTCCAGGTGATGCAACAGCACAGCACATCCAGGGCTTCCTCAGCAGAGGGTTTGCTCTCCCCCCGCCTACTGACCAACAGCTCCATGCCATCCTCCTGCCCAAACCTCATCTCAGCACAGCAGCAGCTTCACCACTCCAGCAGGGCTCTTGGTCTGCATTCCTGCCTGGACTGGGGGTTCCTGCCTCACCTGACCCTTCCCAGTGGCTCCTTGTTCCCACTGCCAGTGTGACTGCAAGGGGAGCAGCACTGGAGAGCAAATCATCTGCACCTAGATGCACCTTTCTGTCTATGATTGTATTTTTGCACTGTGCAAGAAAGGGCTCTGGAGCCTCCAGCTTCTCCAGCAGCAGCTGGGGGAGAACAAGAACCTGCAGAGCCTTATTATTCCTCAGTACTCGATTAGTGCTTGGGATTGGTCTTTAATGAACCTCTTGCATCCACACCTCACACAGCCATGTGCACAAAGACTCTGACACCAATTAGTCATTCATGCAAAACAAGATTTTTTTTGGCTTCTAAGTGCAAACCATTCTCTGCAGTGTCAGACAACAGTCACCTTCCCACGGGCCTGGGGGAGGCTTGGCTCATCCCATCGGGTGAATTTAAGGACTCAGAGGGGTAAAACCTCTAATTTAATTGGTAGTTTACCCTCCAACTCCACCTTTTATTTATTGCAGTCAAAGGAACAGACACAGAACACAGTGAGGCCATCGCTGAGGTAGGTGGGAGAGACACTGAAGGAGGTGAGTGAGTGTTGTTCCTCAAGAAGGAAGGATGTGCAGAGGTGACAACATGATTAATAGGTGTCCTAAGGGGCGCTGCATGTGTTTGCCAAGCACTCAAACCTTGCGGAGCTCCATTCCCAGGGCAGGTGGCTCTGGCAGGGTGGCTCTGCTGGCCCCTGACCCAGGCCATGTTCCTGAGGATCCAAGGCTCTGGAAAAGTTCCTCCACAGTCCCTGAAGGTGTGAAAACTGCATTAAGGGCTCCACAGCCATCCCCAGGGAGATGGCACCTTTGGAGGGACAGAACAGCACCCAGAGGCACAACCACTGCTGCTGGTGCTGCAAACACCACATTTTCCTACCCAAAACGAGCATTTACTGAACCACCAACAAACACTTTTAAAACAGATTTCTTCTTGCATCCTGCACTTGTGCTCACTGGGTGAATGTGTGAACTCCCAGGCTCACAAATGCAGCCACATGATGAGAATCTCTCCAATGAATTAAAATAATTACTTTTCTAATTTGCCCCTAGACTCTGCTAAACCTTCTGGGGCCTCAAGGAAGGCATGAAGTTTTTAAAAAAAATTCTTCTGCTTGTGTAGGCAAACATTTTAATTTATAAAATGAATAATTCTGTGTTTAATCAGTGCAAAGGAAAATTCCACTCGGGGACAGGGACATCTCATGGTGCTGCACAGGATTAACCCAGAAAATGACTCCTCAGGGTAGAGGAAGGTGGCCATGGGAGAACTCTTGTGCCTCTGGGCATCAGCAGTTTTGGTGATCCTGAACTTCTCCCTTCCAAGGAGGACTGAGAATATAAGGATCCTTCAAGGGTAACATGCAAAGGCACCAAAAATCACCATCATGAAGCCCAGTAAATCCCATCAGGCTCTGGGGAAACTCGAAATGATTGCTTGTGAACTCCAGGGCTTTTCTGGAGCCAAATTCACACAGAACATGGAGATCCTGATGGAAAATTAATGGTTGATCAGGCTGGGGCAGGTGAGGAGCAGCAGATTTGTGACTGCCTGGTGGGGCTGGGCTGTGCTTTAGTGTTTGAACCTCCCCAGCAGCCACCCTGCCATGCAGCACTGGAAACTGGGGCTCTGGCGAGAACACAAAAGCTTGAGGGCAATATAAAAACGGAGGGGTTTTGTGTCTACAGAAAGATGCCCTGACTTTAAAACTTTGCAAATTAGGAGTCTCCCCAGATACAGACTGGATGTGCATTATCTGGCAGAACTGCAGAGGAATAATCCTGTTGCAGAGCTGGCTGCATTCACTGCTGCAGTGATTTCCTGTGGAATGGGCATCGAAATGGATGCAAATAGTGGTGCTGCACCAGGACTTGGCCCCTGCTTTGGAGGAGTTTATAAATAAGAAATATTTAATTGCAAATAATAAATATTAATAATTAATAATAACAACAAAGAGGTGCAACATTCATCACGCAGCTTGCTACAAATGAGGTTAAAACTGTGTATATTCTATTTCTTTTAATTAACAGTAAGACAAAACAAGCTCAAATATACCAAGAATCCCAGACAGTTCTGTTTTGCAGAAAGGAAATCTTCAGAAAGGTTTAAATAACAAGAACAGAAATAAAGTTGGACAAAGCTCTTTCTTCTGCAAGGTGACAAGCTGGGGCTCACAGGGATCACAGCCTTCTCCTTTCCTGCCCTTTGTTTTCCATCAGAGCGATGCTCTCCCCTGACAGCTGGCTAAGGCCAAAATGCCAAAGCATCAAAAGAAATTTTAAAACTTAAAACCTCAAAATAAAATTTATACACACACACACACAGACACAAAAAGCAGCGAAAATACCGTTTTCTTGCCAAATGAAACATAAGCCAACTACTTTGCTGCAGAGGACTTGTTCCAATAATCTCAACTCCATCACTTTACACCAGTTTGGGATCCTGCCTTTCACTGAAATAACTTCTGGCCACAATTTCCCCTAAATCCTGCACCTAACGTTTCCCATGGGAAAGGTTTTGGTTGTTTTCCATTCGATGCTGCACTGCAATTCTCCCATTTACACTTCAGCCCTCCTGCCTATAGGGTGGCAGAGGAAATTTGGAGCCAATCCTCCAGCCCAGCACCCCAGGGTGCCTCCAGTCTAACATTTGATATTAAAGCAACAGTTTGCAAGTGGCCATGGAGGAACAACAGCCTGTGGTGTCCAAGCCTGTTGAGGTATCATCAAAGGATGGCTATTTCCCATTCCAGCCTGGCTGGAAGTGATATCCAGCAGTGAGAGATACCAATCAGTAAGTGTTCAGTCAAGACAAAATTTATATTTTGCTAATGCTGGTTATTCCTTGGAAAGTCACACAAATCTTTTATGCCTGCTGGTGCTCAGGCCAGTAAATACAGAATTCAAGGATACAGTCGAATGCACAAACTTTAGCGGCCTACCTACCTACACCAAAAAAATACACCTTCTTTTCCTTAGTTCTACTCTATTTTCTTTTTCCTGCTCTTGAGTCCAGCCCTGGATTTATCCCCCAGGCAGAACTGCTGTTTGCTCAGCAGGACGAGCAGAGTGAAGAGGACTTTGGAGAGATTCTTAGTTATGCGGGGAGGAATAAAACAACCCAAAAAACAAAGAAAGGGAAACATCCCAATTCTCTAGGTTACACTATTGGTTATATAACCAATCTCCCTGGTTATATTTACCCTCCTATAAATAGAGAATTGGCCCGAAAGAGCAGCCTAAAGAAACGACAGACGGAGTCGGGGCGCGGCGACCATCGGGGTGACGTGGGGCTGTGGGGCTCAGCAGGGTGACGAGGACATCTGGTCGTAGTCGGGGCACTTGAGCAGGGCTGGGTAGTTAGTGTTCATCTGCAGGGAGGCCTCGCTGGAGATGTCCGAGGGGCTGCGGCCTCTGGCCCACGCGTCCGGCTGCAGGAACTGGCCCGAGTAGTCGGAGCAGTTGCTGAGGCGCGGCCGGTAGAAGCCGGGGTGGGGTCGGTACAGATCCTCGGCCGTGTAGCGCTTCATGAACAGGTACACCGACATCACCCCGGCGCTCTGCGGGACACAGACACGGCCTGAGCCTCCCTGCCCTCGGCTGTGCCACCCAGACCCACTGGGACGGGAACTGCCCTGCTCTGTGCTGCTCACGGTGCACAAACGCACCCGAGGGCTCTCGCTGCCTCGCCCCGCGCAGTCAACAACGTGGCACAACCACCTCTCCTCCTCTGCATTCCCTGCTCGGCATCAGATTGGGACCATGGGCCCCAGCAGTGCTCCAGGTTGGCTCTGTCCCCCCATATGTCCCCTTCATGCTACACCTTACCCCCTCTCCTCACAGCCCTCCCTTAAACCCCATCTTGGCCCCCTTGGTGCCAACAGCCTCAGCCTGCCCAGCCCGGGATGGGACACACTGACACAGGGACGTTGTACCTCTGTGAGGAGGAAGGAGATGGCAGAGAAGGCAAAGGACCACCCGTATTTGTAATTGAAGAACGATTCCGAGTCCTTGGTCCTGTTGAGCATCTCGTCGTTAATGCTGGATATGTAGAGGACCAGCCCCACCACCAGGGACAGACCTGGAAAGGACAGTGGAAACACTGCAGGGGTGATGCTGCTGAGGCAACACCTTCCACAAGACCTGACTTTTGGGGGAGAGTAAAACAATTGTGGGAGTGTGCTTGGAATAACGGGGGAAAGCAGCTGCCCTCCTGCTGCTCTCATTGCAGTGAAACATTCCCTGCTCAGGCAGGTCTGTGTGCACGGCGAGGAGCGAGCTGGCTCTGGCAGGAGCAGCTTCAAAGCTCGGCTGTCTCAGCTATTTGTTTAGCACTCGCACAACACCATAAATAAAACATTCCCTTTTCTCATGTTGGCACAGCCCAAGTGAGCAGTTTGAAGTTTCAGATCTCTGCTGCGACTGATGTGCCACGAGAACATCCTCTCCCCCACAGCTGCTCCTGCACAAAGGAGCTTTGCGTGCATCCCACGAGGGCTGAGCAGGCTGTGGGACTGAGCTGGGAGCCACTGTGGGTGACAGCTCCAACCAGGGCTACCAAAGTTACCAGAGCAAATGCGCTCCATGCTCCAGGGCTGCCAGGAGAAAACCTGGCTTGCAAAACTCACCCGACAGGATGAAGAATATCCCCGAGACGAAGGCGAGGATGGTTCTGTGGGGCCGAATGTGGCCAATGTTGCTCAGGATGAAGCCAATGAACATGAAGAAGAGGCTGACCAGAGGGAAGGGGGTGGCAGAGCGAATCATCTCTGGTGAGAGAGAAGCAGAAGGGAAGTGAGAACAGGTTAATATTCCCTAAATAGTGTGAGCCTGGCTGGGTGAGAGGACTCACACCGTGTTTTGTTTGGGGCTTCTCTCTTTGCTAATGAGCTCAGTAAAACACAGAACGATGGAATCATAGAATGGTTTGGGTTGGAAAGGATCTTATGCTCCAAATCCCTGCAATGGGCAAGGGCTGCTCCAAGCCCCATCCAACCTGGCCTTGAACACTTCCAGGGATGGAGCATCCACAGCTTCTCTGGGCAACTTGTGCCAGTGTCTCACCTCCATGGTGGGGACTGCTGATGTTTGCCTTTCTGAGGGTTCCTGTGGGAAGTGTTGCATAGGAAACCATCAGAACCTGCATTTTTCTCTAGCTCCACTCCATAAGTGTTTGCAGAATTCTATTTACTAAATCAGAAATGACTGCAGAATTCATAGTGAGAGCTGTGACACTCCATCCTTAATTCATCCCACTATATAATGTGTAAAACTGACTGCTAGGGAATAAATACAGCTGCAAATTATGGAGAGGAGACTAAAAACCCAAGCACTTTGATGAACATTAGTGCCGAACAGGAAAGGAATTGTTCAGCTTAGAAGCTCTGTGGGCATCCTACCATTAGAAAGGGATGTCCCCAAAACAGGAGCACACTGGGAAATTCCCACAGTAAAAACTGTAGCTGCATCCTTGTGTGACAGCACTGCCAAGGAACTCAGAGCTTCTCTGGCAAGGACACAAAGGTCACTTGGGGAGGATCCTTAGTGACCCCTTGGTGCTTTGACCCCATGGAACTCACTGAGGACGTTGATGGTGGACTCGGATGTCAGCTGGATGTTCATGGGCATGACGTACTCGATGGTGAAGCACCTGCCACGCTCCTCACCTGCAGTGCACACACAGAAACGTGAACCCTGCAGCCACAGGCTTTGAGGTCACCTCAGGGTGATATCAGAGCTCCTCACTTCTCCCCAGACTTTTCCAAAGCAGCTGAAACTTTGTGACATTTCAGGTTGGTCACTTTGAGATTCCCATACCCTTGGGTTCTATTCAACTCCGTCTCTGCAGCCAAGTCACTTCATCCAACTTGGCGCAGACAGAGGGAATGGTCCAGCTGACCTGAATCTAAATCTTGCAGGGATGAAATGGAAAGTTTTTAGCTGCTGCCCAAGGCGTCGTGGCTGCAGCTCTGGAACAGGGCAGGGGTTCTGGCAGGGCAGCAGCAAACTCCCCAAAGCCTGTGTGCAAAGGCACATTTGCGCTTTGGACTGTTAAAGTCGGGCACGAGGCAATGACTTGCCAAAGGTTGTGCCTGAGTTTGGAAGCACAGATGGGCAGAGCCTCTAAAAATCCTATTTCTCTTGGCCCTTTCCTGCTGGATGGCACTGACACACAGCTAAGGGGATGTGTTTGGCTGGGACACCATACCTGCCAGAAAGCAGACCCTCCAGAGCCCCGAGTGCAGCGACAGCTTGATCTCGGCCGTCTGGTTCTGGGGCTGGACGATGCCCTCCTCCAGGTAGAGCCAGTAGTCGGTGCTGACGGAGATGCCCAGCAGGCCGAGGCCACAGACAGCAAACACACTGCTGAGCAGGGTCAGCGCCTTCCTGCTGCAGGCACTCATGCCCAACAGCATCGGGGGCCAGCTGGGGGCACGGGGAGCCTCAGCCCCTTTGGGGAGCTCTGCCCTCGATCGCTGCTGCAGCCCGAGCTGGAAGGAGCCATTAAAGCAATCACTGACAGACGCAGAGTTTGACCCAAATCCCACCCGACCGCTGTCCCTGCCAACCGGCGGCTCGCGATGTGGGAATGCCCAGGGCTGGAGCAGCTCCTGGGCTCGGCTGGATCTGCTGCAGGTGAGCTCCTGCCTCTCCAGCCAGAGCTGACACTGATCTCCCCAAGGATGGAGCTGAACTGCAGCCTCTCATCTCCCCACGGAGCCTTATGGAGTGCAGCACAGGAGCTCAGGGATACCACTTAACAAAGATTAGCAGAGCTGCTCATGGCTGCTGCACCAACCCCAACCCCAACCCCAAGCAGCCCCCATCACCATCCCACTCCCCTCCAACACTGCCATTTTCCCTCTTCCAGGCTAGATTTACCCATTAGGAGACCATGCTAGTTTTGCAAAAGCCATGCCACGTTTATGATGTCATCAAACACCTTGAAGCACAGTGGCATGACACAGTAACTTGCCTTTTTTGTTGTATTGCTCTTGCCAGAGCTGCCAGTACTCTCCCCAGTCCAAACCCACCTTGTGCTTTGGAGGGAGGCAGGGAAATGGGGACAGAGAGCTGCACCCAGGCCCTGGGCAAACATTAAAGGAAAAACTTCCCTCATCCCCATGTCACTTATGTAGAGAATCCTTTCTAAATTATTGTTATTTCATTGCACATTTTGTACTTTGGGGAAATAAGCATTTCCTATGGTGTCCTGCAGACTGATAAAATAGCACCAGAAATCAGAGTTCTTGGTGCAGTGGAGGAAGAGTGAAATTAATGTTGGGGGGGGTGGGGGGGGGAGAAAACCCCACAGCAACCAAACATTAAAGGAATAAGAGCAAGAAGGATAAAGACATGAGTGAGAGATATTGTGGAGCAGCAAGGAGACAGACAGTGCTACTGACTGCTGTTAGAAAGGCAGAATGGAGCACACAGAAGTGCCATGTCATGTATATTTTCCAAGGCACATTTTGCTGCTATTCAGCAATAAGGAAAAGATATATAAATGCAGCTAGACAACAAAAGCTATTGACTAGAGAAGCAGGCTGCATCTTCCTTGGACTCTCTTTTGACCTGCACTAGTCTTGTTTCGCACCCTCAGGAGTGGCTCCATCACTCCTGTGCTCCCTTGGTGAACAGACTCCTTGGAAGAGAAGTCCTGTTGCTGTTATCACCACAGTGAAGGTGGTGAGCTCAGGGATTAAATCAGGAGACACAAATCCTGCCTGGACCAGGAGACGACGACTCGGTATTCCAACATGGCTGAGCACACTGGAGGAGGGTGGTTTTTTCTAGTGCCTCTGATGCAAATATATTAATTCTCACTTGCTTACTGTGACTCCCAGAGATGCCAAAAGTCTTCACAGCTTGTACTTTTACACCTGAAAGCCTCCAAGGATAATGTTGTGCCATAATTCCCTCGTGGTGAAAGTGAGTAAATGATGCTGAGAGAGGTTTCTTGCTGCTCCAGCACTCTGGGGTCTCTGAGCTCTTGCAGTGCTCACCCCCAGCACTTCTGTCTCACAAATCCACAGCACCAGCTCCCCAAAACTCAGCCCTGGGCTGGGCTTGCAGCAGTTTCATATTAGTTTAACATGAAGGAAACTTGTAGTTACTCTGGAGTCCAAAGAAATGCATTTACTGAACAGATGCAACATCCAAGGTCTGTCTGCCCCTCCAGCTCACTGCTCTGGGCAGCAATAATAGAGAAAAGCAGGGAATGCTGCTGGAAGAGTATCAAATTCTTGAGTGGAAGACAGAGAGGGAGAGAGAGTCTGTAGTTATGGCATCTGACCCTGAGTCCAAAGCAGGCAAGTACATCTTGGTAGGAAGCAGATGTACTCTCACCCTCAAGCACTGCAACAGCTTTGACAATTCCCTTCCATATGAAATTAAAGATTTGGCTCTTCCTACGTTCACACTGTGCCTTTTCCCAGAAGGTTCCAACCTAGAAAAGGGGATTGCTGTCTCCAGACAGCCCATGCAAGTGCTCCAGCTCACACTCCTGTAAGCTTTCCCTCCACCTTTGGCTTTGCTAACCAGCCTCATTTCCAATGTTGTCATTTAATTCTTCCCTCAGCTCAAGAAAAGTAGGATGTGTTCCCAGGAGGAATATCTCCCTGCTAGGGGAGCAAGGAGTGAAGTGCTGAGGAGATGCTCAGATTCTTTTTTCCCTGACAAATTAGGAGGCAGCAGCTCCAGAAGAAACTGGTGGCTATGGAGCAGAGAAGCATATCAGCCCTGAATATGCCATTTCCCATCTCTATAGATTCCGATTTGATTCGGCAATCAAACAGCCAAACACAGATCCTCTGGCTCATCCATTCTTCTCCCTAGCTCAGCCAGAGCCATATTTTCTAGTTGCTGCCTCAAAATGAACAGCATTTACTACAGGGTGTCTCATCCCTCTTGGCATTTTTGTGCCAAAATGGTAAAAGGAACTGTAATCTATTCTTGGCTCACGTATCATCAACAACCATCCTCCCTGCACATTTTTCGTTAATAACGAGCCAAAAATCATAGTAGGGAGTATGTGAAGGTGCAGATAAAGCCACTCAGAGGGAAATAACTGAGCATTTCCTGTGATTTGTTGTCCACCAACATCAGGCATTGGGAAATGGGCCCATTTGGTCTCATTTCTGTTGGTGTGATGCGAGCAGCAGGGAGAGGGGTCAGGCGTCAGAGCTGCACCTCTCAATGGCCTCATTCCTTTTCCCTCTCACACTTCAATTTCCATGAAATCACGGGTGCATTAGAGACTGATGCCTATTGCTGCCTTGCTGGCACATAGAACCCAACCTGAGGTGATGGGGGACAGGGGCAGGCATGATGCAGAGCATCTGCTTCAAACAAATCTTCACAGGACTCCAAAGTAAAAGGTTTTGCAAGGTCAAAACCAGGAGCTGGCTTGATTATCAGCAAGGATTTAGTCCACAGTGACCTTTATCAATTGTGTTATGCTTCCTATGGCTGTTTGGCTGTCCAACAGGAGCTGGATTTTAAATTAAATGAATAGAGCCCCAAAGATTTCCAAGAAATAGATCCTTAGAACTATTCCTGTTCCTTCGATCATGCTGTGCCTTCCGGTAGCAGTCCAGGGAATAATAAAGACAGCCTGCAATGTAATCTGCAGTCCTTGTAATGAATTTCTCCTTGCCTTGGAGCAACAGTTTCTGATGAAAACTGCACCTGGCCCTTGCTGGGTCCGAATCCTTTGGGAAAGGAATGAGTGTTGGCATTGCTCCTAACGCAGCTCCTCCAGATCTACCCCTTACCTATTGCTCTGCAGCCGCAGGAAGGAAATACCCTGGGCAGATTTCTGAGCCCACATCTGGGGATTTAATGCCAAGCACAAGCCACTGCTCTGGGTGACGTGGATGGGCTGAGAAAAATGAATATATCACTGGTCAGCTGCATGGACAGGATGGGTCACATCAATAAATCACTGCTCTGAGTTCAGCGGAAAACAGCAGCTCCTCCTGCCTTGAGTAAAGGCAGAAGGAGCAGGGCCAAGCCATTGATTTTTACGTGGCTAAAGCATCATTTCCAATTTCCTGGCATTTGGGAGGAAGGGAAGCATTGCCAAGGTCATTGGAGCAGACAGGAGGGAAGGGTTTGTTTGTGGTGAATGCCTGGGCCATGCTGCTAGCCAAGGGCCAGAGGAAATCAGAGATTCAGCCGTGGATCTGCAGCAGTGGGAGAGGCTGAGAAGGACAAGGAGAAGGAATGAAGCTGGTGAAAGGGGAGTAGGAGCCCACTGAGTGAGCGATGGATGTACAAAGAACAGCAGGGACCTGGGTAGGAGCAATCAAATGCGGGAGTGTGAGCTGTGATGGAGCTGAACTGAAAGAGCAGCTCCCACTAACAAGAAATTGGGCTGGCTAAAAATAAAGGGCCTTCGAGCAGTGCCATCCCTTCCTCAGGACACAACACAGGCCATGGATGTGGGCAAAAAAAAAAAAAAATAGGTCAAGGAGAGCAGCTCTTTGAGAACAAAACTTCTGAGAGCTGGCAGTGCTTAGGCAGGCAGGACTGTGCTGAGGCCACCACTGCACTGCCACCTCCTTCGGGCAGCACAACTCACCCTGGCTCCCTCAGGGGCAAACCCAGAAAAGCCTGATTTGGTTACTAATAACCCTGGGGAAGCAGAACGATCCCACTGAGCTCAGGGAGCACCCAAAGGGTGCAAAAGCTTCAGTCCCAAAGCAGGGGGTGCAGGATGAACCGAGGCCAGCTGAGCTGGTGCTCTGGGGTTGGCAGAGAGGGCTGGAGCAGTGTGAGGAGCACATGGGGAGATAACTTTCAGCACAGCTGAGGAGATGCTGAGGGCAGCGCCCACGGCTCCATCTGGGAGTGCAGGAGCAGCAGCTCCACAAACCTGACCTGCAAAACTGGGCAACTGGGATGGGAAAGAGAGTTTTGGTTTTCGAATTACTGCTTGGGAAGAAACAGTGCCTGCTGAAGCTTGGCAAAGGTGTGCTGCAGGCAGGAGAGGAACCAGGGCTGCTCTGGCTCCATGTAACAGCTGAAGAGAGCAGCGATGGCTGCAGAGAAAAGCAATGCCTCCTGCATTGGTACACTGAGAAGGAAATTTCCAGAGGGGATGTGGGTTGCAGTTGATCCCTAGGGTTCCCAGGTGTCCTGTCCTGGGCTGCTGGCACCACCACCTCCATGGCACATGGAGAAATACAAAAGGCAGCTTTAAGAGCTGCATCAGTGTCACGCAGAAATGTCAGCTGGGTTTCTGAGAGAGAAAATACCTACTGGAAAAATTAAGTGCGGAAATAAATCTTTTTGATGTGGAGGAGGCTTAGCCTGATATTAAGAAATAAAACAGCCCAGCTCATGGCAGTTTGAACAAGGGCTTGTAACTGTGGCTACGAGCAAACAAACTTCCAAAGGATCAATACTGGGCTTGACAGCTTCCCTCAGCTGGGAGCAGCAGCTCTGCTATTACTGACGGATAGACACGGCAGTGCTGATCAATGGGCACGCTGGGCCCACAGGCTCTCCAGGGAGGGTTTAAAAATAAATAAATGAATAAAAAGAAGGCTGGTTATGAGTTATTTAAGCCTAGATTGAGCCACAGCAATAACAAACCTATTAATTTTGTGGTTGTCATCACACACAAGGAATGCCTGATAAATAATCAGAAGAAATGATGTGCGAGCTCACACTCTGCAGTGCTCACCAATAACTGATTTCAGTCATGATATTGCTTGGGATTTTCTCCCTTAAACTTGACTTACATAATTTTTCTGAGAAGTCCTCTTTTTCCTAGCACTTCCTGTGCTTCATTTCTTGCCAGAGTTATTTTTTACAGTTTGGTGAAAAAATCCTGCTATGGCAGCGCAAGAGTGATGGAAATGCTGTGCAGAAAGCACCATAATTTGAATCCCCAAGGCTGACCCACTTCCTTCTCCTTCTTTATCCCACCTCAGCCTTTTTGTTGTGGCCTGCTTGAAATGTGCCCTTTTGCCTGGGTCAGGTTTGCAGAAAGAGCTGTTCCTGATAACTGAGACCACCTCAGCTCCAGCATCAAATAAAATGATATTCCCACGGTCAAAGGTGCAGCAACTGAGATTTATTTCCCACCCCAGCCCTCAAACCAAACCCTTTCCCAAAGTGGCCACCTCTGCCACACTGCTGCACTTGCTGGACTGATGGCTCAGCTCTTCCACACTAACAGCTTTGGATGAAGCCAGCAACTTCCAACAAACAAAATCATCGCCCAAACAGCCCTAGTTGTTCCCAGGCTGTTGGCACAGCCCTGTGTGTACAGTCAGCCTCATTCCCATGGCCCTTCTGCATCCACAGATATCCCCCACAAAGCTTTTATAGATCCCATCCCACCCACGTGTCTCCTTTCTCCTCGGTGTTTCAGGCTCTTACCTCTGCTAACCCCAGCTGAAGAGATGCTTTGGCAAGAGGAGAAGCTGTGATGGGGCTGAAGGTGGGAAGAGCAGCTCTGGCAGATCAGCGGCAAGGATGAAGGTCCTGGATGGAGGCTTCAGCTGCTGGATGGTCTGGGAGGAGCTGGGAGTGGGATGGCTTTGGAAACAGGCAGGGGAGAGATCCTGGAGCTGAAGAGCCTCAGCTCTGCCCCTCGGAGCGACACAGAGTGCTGGGGCACAGCGACGGGCAGATGGCAGGCAGGGCGCTGCATCCACGTGCTGGCAGCTCCTGCCCTGGGGGGCTGAAAAAAGCATTACACAAAGTGCATTTCTCAAGAGGGAAACAGGAGCTAAAGCTCTGAGCTTGCAGTATTGCCCACACAGCCAGGCCCAGCTCTCCAGGTCTAACCTATATTTATCTGTTCAAAGTTTACAACCCTCACAATAGCTGAGCCCTGTCCTTTGCAGAGCCTTTCCCCATGTCCTCCCTCCCCACATCCGACACACAATTCTCCTGCTCACAGCGTGTCACAATGCTCACAGTCAGGGACCTGAGGTGAACTGCTGCTTTCAATACCCTACAAAGAGCTACAAAAGCAGAATAAAAGAGGGAAATCTCTAATGCTGCGAAGCAAAGCAGCTGGGGACTGTGCTGGAGGAGCTGCAGAAACCTCACTGCCGTGAGCAGTGGCTGCCCATTAACCTCTGCCTGAGGTACACCACAGCTTGTACTTTAAATCCAAACACATGAACTGCAGTGACCCAACGATCCAGTGACCCTGATCAGGCTGCTCACTGCAGCTGGCACAGGGACACAGCCAGGCACAGGGAACAGGGAGAGCAGCTGGCTCAGCTGGGGACATCCACTCACTCCAGCAGCAGGTCTCGGCTGCTCTGCTGGCCTATTAAAGCTTTAACAGCTGTCCTTGCTCACGTCTAAGTATCATTTCAGTTGGCACGAAGTCCTACAATAGTCTTGTAGATTAAAAAAGGGAGAATAATCCTCTTTCTTGTGGCTTTTCAAGGTTTCTGCGTCCTTCCAGCAGCAAGGCAGGTAATGACTGAAGTACACAACACCTCCTCTGTAAGATAATGATGTTTTAAACTGAAGGCGGTGTGAGCAGAGCCCCCCAAATTCCGTGTAAGCACTCCAAGAGCTGTGCATGGAATGTCTCTGGGCTATGAACGTTCAGTGCTGCAGAAGGTCTAAGAAAAGCCGCAGGTACAGCCCAGGAGCTGAGGCTGCTCAGCAGAGAGGGGCCAACACCCCCCGTTCCTCTTTCCCCCTTAATGATCAGTGCATGACAGCTTGAGCTAAATTAAGCATGCTGGGAGGTAAAAATAGCATCAAGAGCTAATTAAAGCTCCTGCACTCCCCCGTGTCGGTGGTACCTGAGCTGGGGAGGCAGGAAGCCACAGCTCTTGCCCTGCTCTTCTCCCCACTGCTGGCAGCTGGAGGGGTTTTATGATCGTTTTCAGAGTGATAAATGAGAGGAAGGCAGAAATCCCCCGAGGGCTCTGGGCTCTCCGAGCAGCGAGGGCTGCAGACAAGTGGCACATGGGGCAGGCAGCACGTGCTGCCCACGGCTGCAGGGATTCGTGTCCCTCGGTGTGATTAAAGATGATGGATAGCAGGGAGCAGCAGTGCCTTGTTAGCCAGGAGATTGCATTCCCTGCTCCCTGCTTGGGAACCAACCTCACTGCAAAGCCTTCGAGCAGCGGAACAATGAAAGGCACAAAGAAAGGGCAGAAGGGCTGTGCTGTGCCATGCAGCCTCAGGGAATGACTCCACAACCAGTGACCAAAGGCAGCACTGCTGTCCATCCAGCTCTGCTCAAGCATTTGGGGACACAGCCTCTTGGAAGCTGCTGGTGATGCCTTTGTGCACAGCTGCCCTGGTCCGACACTGGGCAGACACTAAAGTTTGGCCCCATTTTCACATAGGAAAGGTCTCTGCTTTGCTTTTTAGTCGAAGTCAAACCCTGACACCTTGGCATCACCAGCTTCTTGTTCCTGTGGCACCAACCCTGCAGCACCTCTCCTGCCACCTCCATCCCACCTGATCCTGCCAGCCAGAGCTGCTGCAGAGGAAAGGAACATCTGTCATAGGCATTTTACATCTCCCAGGAAGAAGCCAAGGCCACCTGTGGGGCTTTGAGGGTGAATCCTGCAGACCTGGAGCTCTGCTCCCTGCGGATGGGGAGCTCATCAAGCAGCACTAGGTGGGAAAATGAGTTATCCACAAGTTGTCCTGGGTCAGGGGATGCAGCTGCTGTGCTGCTCCAATAACACTCTCTGTGCAGCCTTAACGCTGCTCTAACAAGGTTTTCCACTGACAAGCAGTGATATCTTCCTCATTAATAAAAGAAAAACTGTAATTCCTGTCTTCCTAAAAAAACCACACACAAACTCCACTCATCTGTAACAACCCATTTTCTGAGCTTGATGATGGTGTATCTGTTGTGCTTTTACAAACTCCATTTTGCCACAAACTATTTTACCACAAATATTAGAAGTTGTGGCTACACAGCTTTAAAAATCAGTGTGACTTTGACTCCAAACCATCATTCTAGAACACACCTAGAACTCAATCTCCCTTTAATTTCAGTGAGATTAAGATCCTCAGATAATTAGATGATGGAGCCTAGGGCAAAAGTTATTTTAAAAATGCTGTGTTAAACCCAGGGGTTTGGGAAAATTTAGGAAAAGCTCCTGGTGCTCCCTGCAGCCTTGCACAGCTCACAGCTTGCTGATACCACTGAAATCTCTGCAGGCTTGTGCATTATTTCTCTTTTGTATTTTATATTCCCTCCCCTCTCCATAAATAAAGCTGAAGCTGCAAAAGCTGTGCTATGGATGCCGCCAGGTGGGAATTCATTCAGCTCAATGAATATATTCAACAGCTACAAGAATACAGCAAAGGACTGGAGAAACCCCAGAGAGGCATTGGTGTGCCCTGGGTGTCACACGGGGACCCTGAGGGGAAGCTGTGAGGACACACGATGTGCTGCAGGTAGGCAGTGAAATGCTGCTAAGGCAGAGCAGAGGAAGCTCTGAAAGGAGCCCAGACAGGAGGCACTTGTGAGACCCAGGGGTGATGGAAATGGGAATGCTCCTCCAGCAGAGCTGCCAGCCTGGCTCATGCCACCAGCACTCACTGCTGCTGCAGGAAACTCAGCAGAAATGCTCTTTTTTAGCTGAAACTGTCCTTTGCAGGGCTCTGGCTGAAGCAGTGCTGTCTCCAGTGGATGCAACAGCCTTGCTGCCCTTTCCAAAGACTCACCTGGACCACGCAGGCACCTAGCACCTCTGAGGAGGCCTGGTCTACCACAGGGGGATTTGGGGGATGCAAAGGACGCTCTGGTGACAGTGGTGCTGAGGGCAGAGCCACTCCCCAGGCACCCTGAGGAGCCTCCTGCTGCTCCGTGCATGGAAAACACAACCCTAAAAGCTGCAAAGAGCATCCCGCGGCAGGCGCTGATGAAGTTTTATGAAACGCCCGGCAATTAATCAAGAGCCAAAGGACGTGTCAGACCGTCCCTGCTCGCAGCCGCCGCCGTGGCTGAGCCACCACATTTCCCATTATTTCCCATTTCCCCACCTTCCCCAGGCTGGGAAGAAGGAGATCGCGCGGGAGTGAGGAGAGGCTCCATGTCCCTTTCCCTGCTCATAGGGGAACACACGACGCAGCCTTTCCCCTCACCCCCCCGACATTTCACTTCACTTAAGAAGCAGGTCAGGTTTTGCTCACATAGCCTCGCTCAATTCGCAGTCCCCTCTCCAAGGGGCTTGCTACGCTGCAAAACATTCACAGCCCGACTTCCCGCAGATTTGATATTCCCTGGGAAAAATACACATCCGTTCCTCAGCAAAACGTTCAAAAGCCGGGGATGCTCTCGGTGCCCAAGCGATGGCCTCTGTGTGAGCAGCGCGGGGGGAAACCCAGGGATGAAGAGCTGGGGGATGAAGCGCTGGGATTTTCCGGCATCCTCGTGCTAAGGTCGCTCCGTCGGGAATCGGGAGAAGTCAAACGCCGCCGCCCGAGCGCCGCCGGTGCCAGGGCAGGGCACAGGGACAGCTCCCCGGGCAGGGCACAGGGACAGCTCCCGGCTCCGGCCGCGCCTGCCGGGGCTCGCAGCGCTCCGGGGCCGCGCTGGGGATGCTGCGGATGCTGCCCGGGCGGTGCCACTGCGAGGGGATATGGAGAGCACAGGGACACACGTCCCGAGCCCTGCGGCTCCGCGACAGATCCCTCTGCCCTCGGCTTTAAACTTTCGGGGCTTTACAGCCGTTNGCGGTCCCGGGGATGCTTCGATCCGATCAGCTCCGCTCCGTGCCGGGAGAGCCCGGGAGGAGAGGGCATCACATGGCGCCGGCGGGGCCAGCCCACCTCTCCCTCCCCTCCGTGCCCTGTTCCCTCCCTCCATCCCTCCTTCCCTTTCTCCATCCTCCCTTTCTTCCCTCCTCCCCCTCCCTCCTTCTCCATCCACCCGTTCTTCCTCTCTACCCCCCACCCCCCGCTCACTTCCTCCATCCCTCCTTTCCCTATTCCTCCCGCTCCTTTCGCCCTTTCCCTTTATTCTCCCACTTTCCCTCTGTTCCTCCCTCTTTTCCTCTTTTCCTTCTGCTTCCATCCATCTCCCGCTCGCCCCGGGCAGGGTTGGCAGGCAGCACCGCTCCTGTGCCTCCTCCCTCCCATGCACCCCCAGCCCCTCTGCTCCCCAGGCCTGGAGAAACTCGCTCCGAGCGCTGGGTGGGCTGCGCTGGTCGGGACAGGAATCCTTGGGGAGCTGGGGAAGGAGAGTTCCGGGCAGCGGTGGGAAATGCAGCGAGGGAAGGACAGACAGCGGGAGGATGCAGGGCAGTGAGCCAGAGCGCTGGAGAAAGGCAGCTTGGCAGGGCTGGGAGCAGGCAGGGACGCAGAGAGGGACACAGGGCAGGTGCTGTGCGCTCCGGAAAGCCTCGCCAGACCGGGTGATTCTGCCAAAACAGGGACAAAATGAGAGGCGGAGCCAAGAACAAGGATGCAGCTCCATCGAGGTGCCCAGCAATGGGACACTTCTTGGGTACCGCGGGAAGGACAAGAAAAGGGTCACAGACCCTGCGGGAACTGCCCAGGGAGCTCACGGACACCATCCCAGCACCTGGAGCTATGGAAATTCCTGCAGGGAGAGCTCGTTCTCCGCAGGGCTTGGCACACATGCCACGGCCCCTGGTTCCCAGTGTTCTGGCGAAAACGTGCTGCATCTTTGCCGAGGCGCCCCCGGTTAGCAAAACAGGACTGCTTTAAATAGAACAACTCAAAATAAAGTGAGATATGAGATGCGGAGGAGGTGTTGTTGGGTGGCTTGTTTGGAATCAATGGAGCTGTGTGCTTGGGCTTGTTGAGCTCTGTTGGATTTACAGAAAGAACAGAAGCTGATGCAGATGTGGAAGTTTTGATTTCTTCAACCAGTATGTGGTGGAGCCCAAAACAGGCAAGTTCCAGATCCAGACTGGTAGAAAACTGCCTCCCAGTAGGAGGTCTCTGGTAATTTGTCCTTCAGGGATTGCACCACATAAGTTCTTTCACACAAAGTTACAGCAATACTTATATCCTAGTGAATTCAGCATGTTTTCCTGGGCTCTTATTCACATTTGAGGAATAATTTAGAGCAGCAAATCCACTCGGGGTTTGACAGTAGGGACAAAGCAGGGATTTGGTCAGCAGAATGGATTCTGCTCTGGAAAAGGAAGCCAAGGGGCAGATGCCCTCTGGAACTCCAAGGAAAAAGAGGCTTCTCTGGGATGGAGATCATGAACAGGGAATTGCCAATAAAATCACAAAGCTACAGGAGGCACATTAGACCTGGATGTTCCCCATGTGCTGTCAGGGCACACAGTTTCAACACAGTCATTGGCTGTTCATCATTTTTCTTTTCTCTATATTGTTAAAAATCCCCAGACAAAGCAGAGCTTCATTTTTCTGCAGACAGACTCTCTGCTCGGTGCTGCTGGGCTCAGGGCAGGATGATCTGAACACAACACAAATGAAGCCACAGCTCCCACAGTGACACAATTAACCATTACAGTGTGAGAGGCCCCCAGCAGCCATGCATATAATCAATTAGAAATACACATTTTGAGCTTCTGTTTCTTCCCCTCCCCTTTGCTTCTATGCAAATCCACTCGGGTGGATTTTCTGCTGCTGCTTGTCCCATACAGCAACTTGTGGCCTGGCAAAGCACAATGCCAACATCCACCCCAGGAGCAGTTCCCACAGGCATTCCAGGATTAAAGAGCACCAGTGATGCCCCCCAAAGCCCCAGCAGCTCAGCTAAACCCTCCTGCTCGTTAGCAGCTTTCCAGAATTCCTTCCCATAACATGTATCTCCCTGATGATGGGAAAAACCAGTGAAGTGGAAAACCCTTCTCTCGGGCAGAAGCTTGGCATGTCTGTCCCAGACAGGACAATCAGCATTTTACATCTTCTCAGCACTCCCCAAAACTTGGGGGAGGAGTTTGCCAAATCCTGCAGTAGCTGTTTTGGTTTATTATTTCATGTAACACCAGCTGGCAGCATCACTTTGCCATCCCCACTTTTCACTGCTCCTTCTGGGCTCTCTTCTCCCAAGAGGGAGGATCCTTCTCCACAGCCACATGTGGGGCCAGTGCAGCTGGGTGGGACTTTGCCCATCCAGATGTTCCACAGCTGTGCAGGGCTGCACTCTGTCCCAGCCAGAGCAGCTCTGCCAGCCCTTGGCCACTGCAGCCCCTTTTGTACCGCACTGAAATCTCTGGGGAAGCTCCCAGCTCCATGGACTCCTGAGCAGCAGCTTATAGGATGCACCCGAGGTCAAACCTTATTACTGAGGAGGGATTTGAGCTTCATTAGTGGCTCAGAACAGAAGGGATTCTTCCCGGATTCTTCTCATTTCAGCTACAGGAGTTTGATTCCGACAGGTGACATGTGCAGGGATGATTTTCTCTGGTCTTCTCCCTTTCAGCAGAAGCCACCTTGAAGGCACTCAGGTTACTATGAAAGAAAAGATCTGGTTCTGTCAGCTTGGGCCACCAACTGGTAGGAAACCTCAGATTTGCCTCCCCTCCCACTCCCTCAAATTTGCTCCATGTTGAATTATTTGGACAGCAAATCCCCCCAGCAAAGGGCAGCCACCCCTGAGCCCACTGATGGCTCTGATCTGGTGTCAGACAGCTGCTGAGCAGCTTTACCTGCACAACAGGCTGTGGGAAGCTTTTTGGGCATAGGGAGGGAAGTCTGCCTCAGCCACGAGTTGCAGCCTTTGCCCGAGGAAGGAGAGAGAGCAGGTAAATGCAACAAGCTGGGATGCTGGAGCTGCTGTGACTCGTGTGGGAGGTGATGGATGCTCCATGCCAGCTGCCTCAGCACTTGCTATTTTCTGTCATTTCGTGGGCAGCAGGGCCGGGGGGAGGCTTGGGGAGAGGCTGGAGCACGGCAGAGATGCAGAGCAGCCCTGGCACAACGCTTGGGCAGCTTCCAGAGGCTGGGAACCAACCTTGACATGGAGACCTTGGAGATTTTCCTTTGCCATAGATGGTGCTTGTAGAGTATTTCACACTGGACAGCAAAACTAGCATCAGTTTGGTCTCCAATCAGCTTGGATTTGGGATCCAAAGTCACCCGTGGCTCCTGTGCAGGTGGGATGGGCTGCTCCAGCCAGGTCCTGTGCTGGGACAGGAGTTCAGCACAACTTCTGCTCTTCATCCCAGCAGTGCTGTTGTTTTCTTTCTCAAGCACTGAAAACAGGGAAAGACAGCAAACTCACAGCACCAGAGAACCCAGCCCTTCTCCTCTCAGGGAGGGTTTCACATCCCGCTTGCACCATGACTAAATTAAAGGAATTAACTCCGTGGGCCGTTGGAACTGAAGCTCCATTTTCTGTTTCCCCTGCACATCCCTCTGCCCGGATCCTCTGCCTGGGAGGAAGCACAGGGAGAGTTGCCACATTATTTTTAACCCAGCACCCACATGCTGTGCGAAAGCCTAAAAAAAAATTTAAAAATGTGCAGAGCCTTTTGCAGCCTCCCGAGCGGCTCTGACTCACGGCACAACAAAGGCACACGTGTGAATGGAAGTTAGATTTTATTTAAAATCAAATCCCCTCTGTAATCACAGGGGGCTAAACTGAGCTCATGAAAGAGGAGGATATGCCAGGTCAGGAGTTCTGCCAGGTGCAGCCTTTAGCCCCCGCGGTGTTCCAGGGAATCGGAGCATCTCCACAGGGAGGGGAGGAGAGCTGGGAGGGCAGGGAGTGCCACAGCCTGTCAGCTGCAGGGCACTGGAGTGGATGCTGGCAGCGAATTTCTCTCCCTGCTGGCATTTCCTGTTATCCTGCAGCACAGGGAGTGGAGATTCCCCCAGCACAGCTTCCCTCTGTTCCCCAGCACAGCCCCACTGCAGCCTCCCAGGCTGGTGGAAAGCTGTTTGCAGCATGAGGGATGGGTTTGGCCACAGCAATGAGATTCCAAAGGTCATGTTTTGGAAAGGACTTTAGATGACATTAATTATTAAAGCCTCGTAACGCTTGTATTAAGGGTAATAGTTTTCCGTGTGATTTATATAGCACTGAAATTCATTACCGATCTTTTAATGATGTTAGTGTCAATCAGGCACAAGAATGCTAAATGACTTATCCCAAAAGGACCAGGAACGGATCCAAGGAGTTTTGGGATGCTCTCACCGCTGGCCTTTCCTTCCTTCTGCCCTTGCACTCCTTGCTGGTTGCTTTTATAGCTGTTTCTGTTGGATTTTTCCTGAAATCCGACCTAATCAGCGTCCCAGACATGGTTACACTTGAAGCAGAAGCAAATGTTAAAAGAGTGTTTTTCTGGAGGTGTCACTGAAAATGTTGAAGCTTTAATGAGGTTTTATATAAATTGTTCCAGAATGTTTTATGTGGACTAGGAAGCCTCCCTGTTATGGGCACTGAGTTTTATGAGGTGTTCTGAGTAGAGGCGCAGGGTGAGGGGGGATGGATCAAGTCCTCAAAAAGGAGAAATAGGAAAGCTAGGACAGATGTGGGCCAAACTCTCTCTCAGACCTCCCCAAATTCATCCCCAGCATGTGAAGAGATGATTTTTGTCAGCCTTGATGGGCAAGAGCAAGATCTAAAATATTTCTAAGGAAACTTCCTCTGTGGGGTTGTTTGTTTGGCTTTTTTTTTATCGCTCACCCAGATATAGTGCTTTCAATTGGTTTTGGAATTTTTTCCTCTCCTCCATCAGACTGTGCAACAACCTCTCCTGGGGTGGGAGGTCAGCACTGACTCAGGGTCAGTAAGGAGCACTGGCAGTGGCAGCTGGAGGCTGACAGTGTCACCCTGGCACTGAGTGCAGCACATCCCCAGAGGAGGAGATAGCATTGACTCATTTCCTATGAGATCTGCCTCATTCCATGCCCCTCTTTTGGGGAAGCAGGAAAAAAAAAGGCAAAAAATAAACCTTTGCAGGTAACTCTGTGGGTCCAGTCCTGCCCCTGAGTGTTCTCCTGATCAGATCCCATTTCTTTGGGTGTAGCACCACTTTGGGAAGGTGACAAGGGACAGATGCAGGCAAAGCATCACTGAGGACAAGCCATCCACACATGGCAACAGCCTGTCCTGATTTGGGCTCCTGATCGATTTGCCTTTGGTTTCCCATGGCTCCCCAGGGAGCAGGTGGGATTATAATTACCTCGTGGTAATTAATGCAGTCATCACTTCAGCTACCCAAGCGGTTCTCAGAGGAGATGGTTTTATTTGCAGCTCACACAGCAGCTCTGCAAAAATATTCCGTGATTTCTGAATCAAATCCCCAGCTCTCCAAAGAGAGGCTGGGGCTGGGGGAGGCAGGCATGAGCACTTGGTGAGATTTGTCATGCTGGAACCATTCCTGCTGGAGCTGCTCTCCTGCACGGCTGTGGCATGAACAGCTCCAGCCTCGAACACCTCATTTTCCCAAGAACCACCAGCCTGCTCTTGCCTGCTTCCAACAATTCAGACAAAGGTGCAGAGCTGTGGGTATTTTCCCCTTTTCCCCACCCTGTCAGGGTGTTGAGCCTCACTACAGAGCAGCCCAGCAGGCTCTGCCCACCCTGTGGGGACAACTGACTCATCCTGCTGGTTGTTGGGATTGTCCTGCTGGTGAGAGCAGCGGTGGGAGCTGGGGGTGCAGAGGGTGCCCAGGGGGTGCCCGGGAGCTCTGCCACCCCCTGAGTCCATCTGCCACCCCCTGAGTCCATCTCCAGCCACCCCCTGAGTCCATCTCCAGCCACCCCCTGAGTCCATCTCCAGCCGCCCAGGCCTCTGCCAGGCTCGTCCTTCCCCAAGAAGGATGTTCAGAGGTTCTCCTTCAGAGGTTCTGGTCTCAGCTCTCAGCCCAAAAGCCGATGGGCACTGTGGTGCTTTGGGCACAAATCCCAGCCAGCCAAGGGCTGGGGATGCTGCTGTGGCAGGATGTAGAGCTGAGCACTCCTTGCTCCTGCCCTGCAGGACCAGCTGTCCAGGGCACAGAGCAGGGCAGGGATCCCTGAGCTTGCCTCCCCAGGTCCCTGCTGTGCTCTGCTGGAAGCTCTCTGAGATGAGCTCATGAGCTTCAGCACTCTGGACCACAGCTGAGAAGCACCCAGAAAGGCTGATGGTCTGAGAAAACCTGGAATTTCAACCATTCCTTTAGGCAAACGCAGCCAGACTGCTGTGAATTAAACCAACCCAATACTGAATTAGCATGAGGCTCAATCCCTGTGAGAGCAGGCGGGATTGGGAGCTGTCTGTCTGTCTGTCAAGCTGTCACAATATTTGGACTTTGCTTCCAAGTGTGGAAAGCCAGTGATGTCAGTCAGGCTGAGGCTGGGGCTGGGTTGGGAGGTGATGTCCTCTGCAGGAGTGCTGCACAGGGCTTGGTGACAAAGGGACCATGAGGGTCACTGATCCTGCAGCAGCTCCTCTTGCCAGGGGAGGTGGCAGAGCTGGAGGGAACCTTGCAGGGCTCACAGCATGCAGGGACAACGGGAATCGGAGTTTCCTTGCTCTGGCTGCTCCCAAGGAGGTCACATCTCTCCAGCACCAACCTCACACCGAGCTTTGAACCAGAACCTCCACGGTGAGACCTGCTTTGGCTCCTGGGGCTGTTTCTCCCTGTGACAGCCTGACTTGGAGCAGCCCAGAGCACAGAAATCCTCCTACAGATACATCTTTTCCCCAGTTAACCCTTTTCTCCCCCTCTTGGTTTATTAACAAGGATTAAAAAAGAGCCCAGGTTAAAATTCTGTGCCTGAATGAAGAATCAAGGTCCAGACTGGGAACTGCTGTGGTGATCACACCAACCTCCCTGCAGCCTCTGACCTGGGGGAGTCAAATCTGAGAGGAAATTTCATTAAAGCAGAGCAAACTCTCACCAAATAATGATCAGTATTTTTATTCATACACACTTGCTTTGAAACTACAATTAATACTTAACAAAAGCATTTCATGCAAACAAAGATTGAAGATAGTGTGAATTATGAAACAAAACAAACAAAAAAAGGCCATAATTTGTACATCAGTCTTGCCCACTACACTTCCAATAGTTTGGGTTTTTTTAAAAGTCTTTTGAAACATGAATGGCCTCTCAAAATTTTCTGGTTGCATCTTGCAGATAAATGATATGAAAATAAATAATATTCTCCTCTGTATAAATACAACATTTGGGTCTTAAAATAATATTAAAAATATGAATGAGCTCAAAGTGGGATTACTCCATGTTAAAAAAAAGCAAACATTATAGTAACATTTGAGAAGTTTCAGGTGTTCTCTGCATCGTGCAAAACTACAGTGCTGGGAAATGCACATTTTAAAAACGAGCCAACAAGCTTCATTTTGCTGAAATTGGGGTTTTTTACCTTCATTTTGATCATACAGGAGCGAATAAGTGAAAGGCTTGGTAGGGAATGAGCGATAGGTTAAATTTGTATTACCCCTGCAAGAACATTTGTTTCTGCTCCAAGGCCAGCAGTGGGCACAAACACACAGTGTAATTAATATTTCCAGTTAACTGGGGCTCTTGGCCAAGCACTGAACACCCAGAGAGCTCCCCGGGTGCCTCGCAAGGCAAGGCAGGAGGGTGTGAAGCTCTTGGCAGTGCTGCTTATGGGGTCAGAGAGAAGGGAGAGAAATTCAAATAGTTCTTAGGAAAATGTTTGTAAAGATCAGAAACATCATTTTCCTTTCCATTAAAATGCTCCTGTCATTAATAATTACAAAACTAATGAAACATCAGCTGCAGAGTGTCCAATGTAACCAGAGTGAGAAATGAGCTTCAGAGGCAGCTGATTATCAATGTTGTTGCTGCTCATCCTGCACTGTTTCAAATCATTAACAGACTTAATTTATTTATTTAGGTCAACTGACATCAGTGGAAGAAAAAACAGCTTCTGGAGCAGTTTTCTTTTAGATTTGAACTACGGTGTCACAGGCAAGGGGGGAAAAAAGCACAAAGACACATTTACACCACAGAAATACATTAAAATGTCAACAGGAGTATTGACCTATCACGGACGGACCAACTGCACAAAGAACAGAAACTCCTTTGTCAGGAGGCAGTAAAAACATCGCTAGAAAACAGCTGTGCTGACTTGATTTACCCAAAGGGAATCTCCCCCTCCAAGAATCAGTTCTGCTAAGACTTCCATTGACATGGAATTTTTAAATTGCACATAAAAATCTCAGTAGCTGGAAAAGAGGTAAGTGCAGCTGACCTAGGCAATCAGCAAGCTCACTCCCTGCCACACCTGACTCCAGGTACAAAAACTGGACTCCAGATTCCGTAAGAAACGTGTCAGACCTGATTTTAATTCTCTTCAAACCGTTTCAGCAGAGTTACTAAAGTTCTATAAAAAAGTAGAAACAGCATGGTATAGCCAGCAGTACCATGTGAATCCAAGAAGCTGATTTAATATTAAAAATTATAGTAATACTTACACAACTCTTTTCTGGTTAAAAGTGAATTAGAAACATTGCCTAAGAAGTCCTCACCCCTCCCTGTGAGGTAAGTCAGTATTTTTACCCCCATTTTGCAGATGAGGTAAGTGAGGCAGAGAAGCCCAAGGTGGTTCTCTCTCTCCCTCTCAAGGTTTTCCTGGGAACAGGAGGGCTCTAGTGCACGAGACTATTCATGGTAAGGCTGTTTAATTCCAATTCTTACTGGCACAGTGAGGGACTCATGTATGTTTGTGGAGTCAAATCTGACTGATTTCTGCAACTCAGCTATTTCAGATCCCAACTATGAGTGCGAGGCTGAGGGAGAAAAGTGCTTTTTAGCTTGTCTACTTTGTGACTACTTGGCAGCTCAGCGCCCACCTGCTGAGGGGACACATCAAACACAGCCCACGTTTGCAAAGAGACAAAAATCTATGCACAATAACTTATGCTCATGACTAAAAGAACTGAAAATCACATTAAATATTTCCGGAAGTTTCCTGGCAGGTCTGAAAGCCCACTGTAAACTCAATACACTGTACATATGCTTTCTACTCGTATCAGAGCTTTATTATTGGATTATTATTATTATTATTATTTCCAATGCTGTGCTTTGCACAGCAAGGAGGATCTTTCCTCTCTGCTCACTGCCTGTGTCTCCTATGGCATTTATCTGGGATTGCATCCGGATGCACTGGCTGAGAAAACTCTTTCCAAGTGATTCCACTCAATCCTTGGACATGTCATCCTTTCAGCTAGCAGAAAAGTTCCTCTCTTGCTTGACCTGATGAATTTTACAGAAGCCCAGAATGACTGAATGTGATTCACCCCAGAAGACAGGAAGGGTTTCAAAGGCCAACAGCATTCAGACATGATGAGGAGTTTTTTAACTAGCAGCTGATTTCCAGAAGAACTTTCTTCAGTTTGTAAAAGGAAATTCGATTTTATTTCTGGAAAGAAAGAAGGATCAGAAAGCTCAATTGCATTTCTGCCCTAAACTGGCTTAAGAAGGAGTATTTTATTAAGGGAATGTGTTCTCTCCTTTTCATGGATGTTCCAACCTTGCTGAGAGCACCAAGCCTGGCTGGTGGCTCAGGGGTTGTCCTGGAATTCCATCACCCTCCTCCGCTGACCCAAAGGTGCACAAAAACATCCAGATGCCTGAATAACGAAGAAATTTGTCTAGGATCCAGCTAAGTCCATCTGATCCCCGAAAAGCCCTTGGAAGTTTTCCATGGCAGAGCTGTGCCTCCCCAGCAGGAATGGGGTGCCCTGGAAGCGTCTGGGATTTGAGCACAGCCATGGAAACAAAGCTCCCAAAACTTCGCCCCTCAGTTCAGTCCAGCACAACTTTCAATTACAGCTCCCAGAACTTCCACCTCAGCTTCAGTGCAGTGCAATTTTCAATTTGCCTTTCAGGAATCTTGGTGGCAGCGTGGGTGTTGGGATTGCAGTTGGTATGGAGAAGCAGCTCTAATGCCTCTCCTTCTGTTGATACATGCTCTCTAGAAAACCAAATCTTGTGAAAAATATTATATAAATAACATCTGTCTCTAAAAAGATAGGAAAATTCTGGCTGGATACTTCAGGTTTTCCTTGCTGTTCTAAATTTCTGGATTGCAAGCAGCCTGTGGGAATTCTTAAAAAGGTGAAGATCTGCCCAGGGGATCTCCTGGTCTGCCTGCTGTCTGCCTTGGTTCAATTCTGCCCCCGTTCTGCTCTCCTCACTCCCCAAAACAGTGTGCTGGTATTCCTCCCTGTATTTTCCCTTTCCAAAAGTGTCTTTTTCCACTTCACATTGTTAAAGCAAATGCAATGGCACCTCTTGGCAGACTGGCATGGCTGAGAGTCCTTTCTTTATTAAAATCTGAGACTCTGTAATCTGCTATCTTAATTCAGTCTATTATCTTCTACAGCACGACACTCAGATTTTACTAACCACTGGCAGACTAATAATATTCAGGGAAAAAAAAAGAAAAAAGACATGAATGCTGCACCAGGCCACATGCTTTATGGGGAATACCATCACTTTTGGAGTGTATAATACACAAAGGAGAAAATGAACTCCCAGTCTTGGCTGACAACGTATTTGACACAGAACAGTTTAAATGTTTTACTCCTAAGGTGTTTGAGAAGTTTGAGTCCTGTTTGTTTAGGCAACAACCTGAGCTGCTGTCAGTTGCCAATGTCCCTCGTGAGGCACACCTTGGGGTGTCACTTTGTCACCCCGAGATCCTCCAGGGAGCTGGGGATGGAAAACGACAGTGATGGGGCAACAGCTGGACTCCTGCAGTGTGGAAATGGCACATGCTGAGCCCAAAGCCAGTTTTTCTGAGGGCTCTGTGGGTGCAGAAACACCCCACAGTTCCCTTCACATCCAACCACGTTTGCTCAACCCCTGCCGAGCTCAGCCCAGCTCAGCCAGCCCATCCCTCTGGCCACCCCTGGCAGCATTGGGTCTCTCTGACAGAATCTTTGGCACAGGTTCCATGTTTTATTGTCATAAAAGATCATTAGAAAGTAGGTTCCCCTCCCACCCCGCCCTGTTACATATTCTAGTATAAATTGAAGTCTTTTATGGCAAATATCTTGCTTTTTGAATATGTTTACATGCTGGAAAAATTGTAATCAGTCTGCATGCAGCAACAGAGACATCATGCTTCTGGCATCATCATGCACATCTGACAGACAAAAAGTGCCTGTGGCTGCTAATGGGATCAAGGCAGGAGGGAAAAAATAGGGAAATGCACCAACTACTCTTTTACATGCTGTAACAAAACCAAAATATGCACAAAACATTATTTACTAATATTTGAATTAATATCTTCTGGTAAGTTGTAAGAGGAAATATCAAAATTTTTTATCTAAGTGATAGGAGAGGAGAAGATTGCATTAATTACAGTGTTCATCATTGCAAATAAAGTCTATTTCCTTCTCTGCAAGTAATAAGCAGATGTGAAATGAAAGCCTAATTGAACCTCGTATAAAACCTGCAGGTAGCAATTATTATTTAAAAGTATATCTACTTTAAAAAAAAGAGATTATACCCCAAGCCAGTAACAATATTCAAAACCTAAAGTAAAAATCAAAACAATAGCAAGAAAACATTTAGCTAAATCTAAATGGTGTCATTCAGAACAAGAACTTTCACAAATAAAGCACAAGTTGTTTTATAAAATTTTTATAATACTCTTTATGCTTGATACGATTATGTCAGTAATATAGACCTGCTTATTATTAACCCTTATTATTAAGAGTTATTACTAAACATGCAAAATTCATTGCATGAAGCATATGTAAAACGTATTAAATTCCATTCTATCAATAAAACGAGTTTTAGGTGCTGCTTCTTTCAGGCTTGATTATTCTACAGCCCAAAGTTTTCTGAATTAAAACTGATTATTTTAAGACTAAATCTCACTTGATTTTCATGAGTTATTCTGGAGGAATCAGGAAGTCACTCGGGGCTGCATTTTTTGTTAATTTAGTATACATAATGCTTTCTTCAATTTACTGCCCTACACTGCGGACTATAAATAAACACAGGTAAATAAGATTTAAGGAATTACAGTTTTGTCTTACATTCCAGGTTAATAAATTTCATAGTAAAATATTGGTATTAGAACCAGTTAACAGTAAACTCGAGGAGCGATGTAAATTAAACCAACTGAACAGACAATGGCACCCTGGATCACAGAATAATCTCATGGAGATTAAAATTCACAAAAGTATTATTAAAATTATTACTATTATCATTATTATTATTATTAAAGACAAAATTTCACCCTTGAGTTTATCACATGCTACTCTTAGCAAAACCCCTAGAGATGTGGCCACCCCCGACAGCTTCCATTGGGATCTCACAGGATGGTTTGCCAAGCCTCAGGGTCTAACTGGATTTCCTCCCCTCTCCCACCCATTCCCAATTTGGTTTTTTCCCTGCCCCGTTTCCCAAACACGTCCAGCAATGTTGGTGCAAATTCTCCCCCGTGCTGACCCCACTCAGTCTCTGCTGCTCCTGCTGCCCCAAGTCTCTGCAGGCACCAGGAGATTCTCCCAGCTCCCCAAGGAATGAATCCTCATTCACACCAAGTGTTAGATCTCTTTTTCCAACACAGCAGAGTGCAAAAGGGAGCAAAAGGACAGCGGGAAGTTACAAAATACCTAACGTACCAAAACATGGGTAAGTTTAGACGAGTCAGTGGCGACTTCTAGAAGGAAAAGTGGGCACTGTACACTAATTTATCTCCTGTTAAGACAACGTCGCTGCTGCAAAGCCCAAATCCTGACTGAGTGGCCTTTCCCTCACCTCACACCCTCTAACCCTACAATTTCCAGGCTCCAATGGAATCATCAAGGCAAAAGCCTAAAAATTGTAGGGTTACAGCTGTTCCCCACAGGGATTTGTTCTGCTGTTTCATGCTACATTTTCTACCAGGGGGTGCACAAACTGGGGGTTCACGTAGGAGAAGCCTTCAAAATCCGTTTGGTCGATGTTGGCAATGACCAGCTGGTCTGGAGGCGTCAGCACTGGCTGTCCTCGGGTGAAGAACTTATCAAAGTTTTCAGCCCCTTTGCCACACTGCAAGGAAGGAGAGAAACAGAAAAAAAGGCTGAAAAAGGTCAGCAGTGCATTGGCATTCCCAGCGCTTTGCAGAGATACATGCAAGGGTTTCCCTCATTTCTGGTGAGTAGTTGAGAGAAAATTTTCTTTTCAGGGATTTCAACAAAATCAACAGGGATTTCAACAAAATTTCAAAGATGGCTCTAGCCATCTGCAGCCTGGGCATCTTCTGACCCAGAGCTTTAGTGTTTGACAGTCTCAGATTAAAATCAAGGAGAAATGTTCATTTCTGTCCCCAGGTTAATGAAATGTGTGCAGGATTATCTTTGTGATCAGCTTTAAAATGAGAAGTTTTAATAGCTGGATTCTGATGAAAAGCAGTCAGCAAGGTTTCCATCCATCAGCATGAGGTGACGAGATAAAGAGGCTTAAATATTCAGTATTGCTGGGATACAAAAAGAAAAAGGAAATATTTTCACAAACATATGTTGGCAAGAGATACTTTCTTTGTCAAGTCGTTTCATTCTTTTTAAAAGCTTTACAACACAAAATTAAATTTTCCGTGTTAGTCTCTGTCTCCTTTGTGATCTGCAAAAAGCTTAATGCAATTCATTTATACACTTTGACTCCTCACTGAAGAGGCTGCAAACTCCTGTAAATTCATAAATGCCAGCAGGGCCTCAGTCCTTGGGATGGCAGGAGGGCTGGGCAGGGAGGACATCCCCAGACAGGGAAGATCTCAGAGGTCTTTTCCAACATAAACAATTCCATAATTGTGTGATCCTGATATAAATAGAACCAGGAATCACCATCAACACGTTGTGCATAGGGAATGGAAATCCTCGACTGGGATTTGGAGTTATTTTTGTCTGGGGGAGTCGAGCTCTGTGTGAATCCTCCTGGTGTGCTTTACCAGCAGACTGTAAATCAAGCAGGTCAGGATAAGCAGGGGACAGAGCACAGCTGCTGCCAGGAGGAGCCAGGAGGTGCCAGGATGGCAGCAGAGCATCCTGCAGGCTCTCAGTCCCTTCATGCTGCTGTTTAACTTCAAGGAGAGTCTGAGCACTCAGCTCCTGAGCTAATAAAACTTACAGATGTGAAGGTAGATTTGCTTTATGATCAGCTTTAAATTTGGCTTGGGAAGCATGTAAAAAAATCTGCCATAAGATGTGCTCTAAAAGCAGCTCCCCTGGGCACAGGCAGCTCTGGGCATGGCTGGCCAGGGCTGGAGCACTTCAGGAGTTCTGCACTTATTTACACCTTCCCTGCCTGCAAAACCCTCACCACATCTAAAAGGTATTTCCTTAGGTGATAAAAACCTTCTCAGCTGCAACTCTCCTCCTGGTGATGTGAAAAAGTCATTTGTGTGAAAAAAGTGAAGAACGATTTGGGTATTGATGTCCCCCTGTTCATTAGTCTGTGATATCTCACTGGTGTGTCTGTATTGGCAAATAAATCAGTGTACAGACCAGTCACCCCAAGCCAGCCAGACCTCTCAGCTGAAAAATAAAAGGGTTAGAGTAGAAAGATTCAATGTTAGGACATAACAATTTACAGCTGTTCCTTAAAGCTTGTATTCCTGTGTGCAAATACTTCTCTTTGCCTGTCAAGAAAGCACAGTGCATGCTGAAAGAAATTCTGTCTCAACGAGCAAAGCTCTTCCAATTCTATTATGCAAACAGCTCTCAGGGTAAGGACATCTTTCCACTTGCTTGGATTTCTAAAATGTTCCTGTAGATACACGTGTGCAAATCATTAAAAAACATGGGACTTTTCTTGCAAACTGCGCAGACATTGCTGTAGGATGGGGAGTAAAAAAAGAGTTCCAGCAGGTCTCCCTGATCCAACTTTCTCCTTTAGCTGTGCCCAGAGCAGTGCCAGCCCAGGGCTGCAGCACAGAGGGACAGAGCTGCGCCACTCACCACTTTGGGTTTGAAGGGTGGCTGAATCTCCCTGTTCTCCAGTTTCTCCCAGTCGATTCTCCTGAAGAAAGCGTGTTCCCTGATGTCTCTTTCGCCTTCCAGGCCACAGCCAAGGCGTTTGGCAGGATGTTTAGTCATTAGCTGTCGGGAAGAAAACACCAACTGATTCAATTTAATTGCTGGAACGAAAGTGAGAGGGACTCTCCCCTGCTTGCAGTGCTCTTGCTCCTCTCCTGGAGATACATGTTGCTAATAAAATTGTTTTGAAAAGCTAAAATTAATTTTTTTGAAGACTTTTCTTGTTTGATCACTGGAAGCAGCCAATCAGCAGCAAAATTAGGAGCTGCACTGGGGAAATTTTCCCCAGATTTGCTGCTGGAGGTGCAGGTGGTGCCCAGGACACTCTGCCATCCATCCCTGCTGGCTCACAACTCACTCCTGGATTTCACCTCCAGTCTCTCCATTCAGTCTTACAGATCTCCAGAACAGCTTCTACCCTATCCCAACAATCAATTAAACATCATAAATTCCAGTGCACTAAAGCTGTATGAAGCACAACCCCCCCACTCCCATTTCATTTTTCTGGGGCTTGTTCAAGACATCTCATTACAGAGCCTCCAATTTCTGGCACGCAGCTGCCAACATCTCATCTGGGTTTCCTCCCCTGCATTCCTAATGACATCCTGGTCAATACTATACCCACTTGCAGAGATGAAGCAGAACTGGGGAAATAAAACAGCCCCAAACCCAGCAGCCTGGCGTGCTTGGGAACTGAAATGTGCTCTCTAATTAACGAGCTCCTCAGCATTTTTCCATTGGTGTGTACATTGGGAATTGTGCAATGTAGCCTTAAACTCTCAGTTTTGTGGGGACTTTTTAAAGCTCTTTTACAAATTATATATGATTAATGCACTGCTGGGAGTGATACCTCAACAGATCTTCTTAAAACCTTAGCTGCACCACTTCAGTCTCCTTCCAAATGTTGAATTGATCTGATTCCAATTTTGAGCCTAAAATAAAAGCAGCTCTAAGCAGGTTTGGGAAGTGGCTGTGCACTGGGCTGGAATCACAGCCTTCTTCAAGATTAACAGCAACTTTCCCTCTTTTTGCTACCTTTTCCAAACCCCTGGCTTTAACAGCAGGTGATAAAAGAAAATGGGAGTATTGATTGCAGTAATGTTAATTCGTTCCAAAGCTGATGCATTTACCAAACCCAACAAACTCTCAATCAGTGGAATAGAAGTCAAGCAGACAGATCAGTTCCAAGAGCACAGTGGGCACGTTTGTTTTGCCCCGTGGTGCCCAATCCTGCATTGCTGAGCTACCCCTGACTGCAGGGCTCAGGGACTTTCTCGCATCGACTTCTCAGCTCAGGAAGAATGCCCACTGAAACCAGAGATTGATTTGTCAGTTTAACACAGATGAAGAACATGTCAGTATCACAGAGACTTGCCCTAAATCTCCAGGTGCAGGGTAATTTTAGCTTTCTGCCCTCCCTTGGCAGGAGCACCCAGAGACAGCAAGCAGGGAGCTGAAATCAGGGCAATTCCATCAAATTCAGACTGTGCTCTTTGAGTATATGATCGTCATGACAAGGCAACAACCTGAAGGTACTTTACAAAAACACATCATCTTTATTTTTTCTTGGCCAGCACATCTACTCTGGGATAAGCTCCAAAACTGGTGTGGTATTTCATTTTACCTTCTTGTTCGAAACACCTTTTCTTTTCCTTGATTATTGTCTTTAAGGGACTAATATCCAACTTATGTTTAGTACTTCATAAATGGTTGCAAAGGATGGGAAGAATGTAAATAGTAAATTAACTAAGTGTAGTGGTATTTTATCAGTGTGAGTCAGACATCAAATAACTGATTACAGATAACAGAGCCTCCAATTCTTGGAAAAGCTGCAGACTGATGGTGCTCTGGAGAATCACATGGACTCAAAGGAAAATCAAATGAATTCTTTTTCCCTAAGATAATCCCCTGAAGTCAAATATATTCTTTCCCTCAAAAGTAGAAAAAAATTAATTTAGAATCTAAGGGCAATTTTAGGCCACACAGGTACCACTGGGTCAGGATTTCCCCATGGTCTGCTTGCATTTATGCTGAAGATTTTCACACCAGCTCATCCTCACCTACATTTAAAAATGATTCTCCTAAGCTCCTGTGCTCTGCTGCTGTCATTAGGCATTCTGGGCTGAGGAATATCTCCATCGAAGCTGAGAAATTTCACCCTGCAGAATCAGGACTGTGCTGTCATGGGCCGAGAGGCAAAGCAGGAGGAGACTCTTCACACCCTTGTCCTGTTTATGAATTCTGCTCTGGATCTGGCAGCTCCTGATCCTGACATTTGTTCTTCCCATCAAACAAGCAGGGACAGAGGGAAGAGCCCAACACCTCCCAGTGACAGCACAGCTCAGCTCCGCCTGGCAGGAGTTGCACTTTAAAATATTACAGTGTTGTGTCAAAGCCAGGCAAACCCAGCTATTCACCAAGGATTGCCAAAAAGGAACTTAATGACACATTAAATTTTATCTCACCCCCTTGCAGATGGAGACAGCTTCTTTGGACAGGGATTTGGGGTAGGAAACATTGTGCTCCATTATGGACTGGAAAAGTTCGTCTTCGTCTTCCCCATCAAACGGAGGCTGTTGAAAATAAGTCACAAGTGAGTTAATTATTGAGTTTTGGTTTTTGTGTTTTCTGAATGGCATGGCAATACCATGCCCAAAGAGATCAGCACACAGCAGTGCTCCTGTCCAGGGACACCCCCAGGCTCCAGCCATCTGCAGCCTGGCTATCTTCTGACCCAGAGCTTTAGTGCTTGACAGTCTCAGATCAAAATCAAGGAGAAATGTTCATTTCTGTCCCCAGAATGGGAGCCAGGTTAATGAAATGTGTGCAGGATTATCTTTGTGATCAGCTTTAATCAGTTTTTAAAGCTACTGTGCACCACACAGGCAAAACAGGATGAAGTTTGGAGACTTCCAATTACCTTGTGCTAAGGTATATCATTCCTCTCTTAATTCCAGTGTAAACTCCAGCTTGTTTTATGTAGTGGCTGGAAATTCTGCTTCTATCACAAGAAAGGGCTGCACTACATTTTAAAACACAGGGGTAGGAAGTGCCCATGGATAAACCCCCAGGATGGGGTCCTGTGCAAGACCCAGCTAACGGCAAATCTCCATTTCTCCAAAGCATCCTGAAGGCCAATATTTGCAATTCAGCCTGCAGATGTTCACAGCTGCGATTGCTACATGTTAAACCTTTAAAAATGTCCACTGGAACTGAGCAGAGAACCTATTAAAGGCATTTGTTACAAATGAATGTTTTAAGCTCTGGAAATGCCTGCCTTTAGCTAACACTCACCGAAAGCCAATTGCAGGAATCTTTTTCAGCTCAAGACGAACAGAATTCCATAAAGTTGGTGCTTATCTGCCATTTATTGCAGCACAGTGTTGCTTCCCTCCCCGAGTGACTCAGGGAGAAGCCTCTCATTAACTGTGCAGAAGGAGGGCTCTGTAACTGAGCACATTTCCAAGTGGGGAAACTCATATTTTACCCCCAGGACACACAGTACAAAAACTGTATTCTTGGGACTTAACTGCAGTGCAGGGCTTATACACACACTCTTATTATGCTTCCCCGTGGTTTCAAACTACTAAATGGTATTTCTTCCACTTGACATGCATTTTCCTGCTCAAGTGTCTCCCTTTCAATCCTGAAGATGGCTATTTATAACATTATTGCAGTACAAAGGAGCTGCATTCAAAGGCAGAGCTTGATTATGTGGGTGCAACATAAAGAGCTTAAAGCCTAAATACATTCCCAGTTGAGGCAGTCAAGAGTACAAGGAGATAACAGCAGAGTGAAAGGCTTCAGTTTTATCCTCTAATGGTGTAGAGCTGGAGCCTGGAAAGCCTTGCAGGGGCAGCAGGTGAGGCTTACCTGTCCAGCCAGCATCTCGTAGAGCAGCACACCGTATGCCCACCAATCCACCGACTTGCCGTAGGGCTGGTAAGCAATAATCTGCAGAATCACAGGAAAAACAAAGGAAAACCCCCTGAGTTAGCTAACCCAGCCCTGTGGGATATTAGGTGCATGGTGATGTGCAGAGAAGGCCATGTGTCCTTGGAAAAGGGCGGAAGGAGAATGCTGGGATCCTCCCTGCAGCTGATCGTGAGCTGCAGAGGAGTTGGGCTGTTTTGGGAGTGACAGTCTAAACCACCCACGCCCTTGGTACCCTGGAATCCTGGAAAATGCAGCTTTTAGGAATCCTCAGGACGTGCATTTGAGGGCAAAGGAGGAAGTACAGCACCACAATGCAGGAGACAAGGCAAAAACCATTATCCATCCGTTTGTGTCAAGGTTTGAAACCACGAGACTCACAACTTAGGGACCATCAATAATTAAGCCTTTCTTTTTAATATTTATATTTTTGTTCTGCTGTAAAAGGAATCAAAATTTAGGAAAAGAGCAAAGCCCTGAAAAGCTCAGTGATGTTTTCCCAATCAGCAGGATTGTGACACCCAGTATGAAATACCAGCTACCCCAAAAAGAAGGGGGTTCTGCTGCTCAGACTAATGGAAATGTCAAATGTTTTCCATCCTCTGGGTTCTGAAGCTTTCGACTCCAGTGTCTCTTTCCCACTGGGAGGAGCAGGGAACTGAGGCAGTCAGTACTGCAGAGAACCTTCCTTTTATTTTCCTGTTTGCTCGTGTTTTCATTCTTGGTGAAATAAATTGCTAAGTCAAGTACACATCACACATCCTAAATTTTTTAGTTGTCTGAAAGAGAAGTTGAACTGCCAAGTTACTCCGGAAAATAGTGAGTCACCAGTGCAATAAAGCAGGACTGCCTGGCTACTAAATGAAATTATAGTCTCTGTGTGAATATATGTTCTTCCCTGAGACAGAGCAGCACACGACTTAAAAATTACTGCAATATTTCTAAGCAAAGGATTTCAAAATCAACAGCACTTTGGAATATATTAGACAACCAGAGGTAATAACAAGATTCTCATCTGGAAGGTCCTACATGAAGGCAGTCTGTATTCGTTGTCTCTTAGCAGTAATATGGGATTAAAAATAGAAATTTGGGGCATTCATTTAAAATCATAGTAGTTGCCATACTTGGTTAATCTCCCTTCCATTCCCATCAGCAGTAAGTTCCTGCTGGAATCAATGCTGCCTCTTGAAACACCAAACCTTTTCAAACTTTCATCCAGGAAAAATACTGCCCTTTACACCCAGAAAATGATGAAACATTTCATCCTCAATCCTCCCCTGACAAGCTCTCCCTGCCTTATGGAAAAGAGTACTGTAACCCAAAAAAAGGGTGTTTTTTGGGTAATTTGTTTATAAGGGCAGAATGTTTGGTACCATAAGTGCAGCCCAGGTATGTGCTTTTGGGAGGAACAGTTCATTTCAATTAGCAAATGAGAAAAAGATGGATCCACAGCAGGGAGAAAGAAAATGCTGCCACAGTGCCAAGGGCTGCCCAGGAGCCCACAGTCACTTCTCTCCCTGTTGGGATGAGCTGGATGGGATTATTGACAGGAGGAAATCATTGACAGCAGCAATGCAATGTCGTGTGGTCAAAGTTGTACCAAAGCTTGGGCAGATATTTCCACTTTTCCCTGGCCAGGCAGCACTGGAAGGCTGATGGAGCTCTTTCCTTTCCCTTCCCCTCCTTCTCCATCATTAATTTCAGTGATTGCCTTTTTCATGTCCTTTTGCATTTCAAATGTCCCATTTCACCCATCTATTGCCAGATACCAAGAGCTCTGCCTTTCCAGGTTCTGTGGATTTGAGCACTCAGAAAGAGCTCAGGAATTCCTCTCATCAAGCAAAATTGGCAGAAGAAGTTGCTTTTTTCCTTTTTTTCTTTCTTTCTCTATTTTGCCTCCAAGGAAGGCACAGTGAAGAGCAGGACACAGAGATTAATATCAGCAATTTGTAGGAATGTTTAGATCATTGCAGCTAGTAGCCAGTTGGGATGAAAAGATTATATCCCAGAGGCAAGAGGAAATCTTTTGTGAACATATATGACGTCTGCTGGAAAAGTTAAAACCCAGTTATTAAAAGAAATAAATATTTCTAGCACAAGAAACAGTCCAATGCACTTTCCAAACCTCTGTAATATCTATTTGCCTCCCCCAGTCCTGCCAAATTCAAGGTTAGAACTGAAGGTTTCGAGGCTGTGAGATGGAAGAGAAGGGAAATGGAGTTTCTAATTTAAATTCTTCTGAAATTCCCAATCAGCACAGTGGCTGCTGCAGGGATGCTGATGGTGATTCTGTGCTGGCAGAATCCCTTCCCCCTAATCCTCTCCACATCCATCTCCTCCTGCCTCTCTTGACTGGCCAAGGAAACACAAAGTGCTAATTGATTTCACAGCTATTTTACCCCTCAGACCATAAATGTTCAAGTTCAGCACATCAGGAAATACTCTGTACAAGATAACCACTTAGTGCCTGGGAGGAGCTGCCAGCCCTGGGATCCCTAGTTTAGCCTCTGCACATTGCTCAAATTGCACAGCACAGGAAAATTAACAGCCATTCCAGCCCATTATACACCTCAGGATCAGCAAATGGCAACTTTCCCGCTTATAAAAAAAGGGAAAACATTATTTTGCAGCACACTAAACTGAGGAGTTCACTTTGCTGAAGGCAGCACTGCATTCCCCTGGTTATCCACGCAGAGCTGGGACAGGGGACAGCAGCTCAGTGTCCTGCAGGTCCTGGCAGCTGTGTGCTCCCTGCTCTATCCCTGGGTAGCTCAGTGTCCTGCAGGTCCTGGCAGCTGTGTGCTCCCTGCCCTATCCCTGGTAGCTCAGTGTCCTGCAGGTCCTGGCAGCTGTGTGCTCTCTGCCCTACCCCTGGGTAGCTCCTGCAGAGACAGAGGCTCCCAGGCCCCACAGGAGTCACCCCACTATTATTCCCCAAATGCTGATGAAAAGAGCAAATTCTCTGTTTGAGTGCTGCCCACTCACAGCACTCTACTCCACACACCTTCAACAGTTTATTTCCATTTAGCTCCTTTATCTCCCCCGGCAGGGAATGGGATCGTGCAAATGAATTCTCATTAAAATCTATTGTAAATTTCTAAATTTTAGCCACGGAAATATGCTGAAACAGCCCTGCCAACAAACCAGGAACCTTCCTTTGAAGTTTCCCACAGACCTAGTTAGCAATCTGTCACTCACAATGAAGTCTTCAGAAACAAAAGAAAATCAGCCAATTAAACAAAATAAAATCAAATCTGTTTGTAAGATAATAGACTAATTTTCTCTCCCTTACTGGGTGTTTTGGTAAAAGGCTTATTTCTTTATATGAAATTTCCAAATAAAGTAAAATAATTCACTCCAGCATTGACCCATCCTGAGCATTCTGGTATTGACAAAATGTTCTTTGCCATTAGCTGGCAAAAGACAATTGCCACAGAAAGGACACTTTAATTTGTAATATTGGCTTCATTTATGTTTTGACAGAAGAAAATGAAATACTGCTCTGGTTGTTCTGGTATTCTGCTGCATGCAATAGCAAATGGTGAAAAAACAAGGGTTTATAATACACAATATTTCACTCTGAAAAGCATGAATTAGCAACAGGGAAAAAAAAACAAACAATTTTTCATTCCAATTTCAGAGAGATGACAAAATTCACCTTAGACACTAATTTACTTGTCCATGTATAAATCTCCCCATTCCAACAAACATTCAATTACAGCCAGAAATGCTTCAGCCAGAGCATTGCTCAGTGCTCAGTGAACAACTCGGAGCAAAATCCAACTTCTTGCATCAAATTTGCTGCCAAACAAATCAAGGCTCCTGAAAGCCCGCTGTGCACAAATACCAGATTTTAATATTCATATCTTTGAGTTATATCCAAATCACCACATGGGCTTGTTTTCAATTCTTTAGTTCTAAACGACTGAAATACAAATCACATCCAGAGTCAAAATCTTAGCTCTAAGCTCGAATTTCTCTCAGTGCCTTAAAGCCCAACTGTGCTTCCCAAGATGGAATTTTCATTTCAGACCCATCAGCTCTTCAGGCTTCAGTGGCATTTCCAGTGGCTTGGAAGCAGCACAGGTACAGCCAAATCATGGAAAACTCAGGGTAAATGATGGATTTATCACAACAACTCCACTCAAAAGCTGATCTTGGCCCTCCAGGGACAGAGGAAGAGAAGCAGCTGGTGACACTCCTGCAGGATGTGGTGGAGAAGACCACAGTGGTTTTACAGAGAGGTCAGCAAAAAGCTTCTAGACATCATGAGTCCCCTCCCAAAAATCGGTGAGTGGTTTGGGATTTCCTGAAAATGCCAAACAATCCTTTAGATAAATGTGTTCTGTTAAATAAATGTGTGAGCCCATGGAGAAATAGATGGAAGAAGCATTGTTTGCTCCCAGTGCAATATTTGCTGCTCTCAGGAACGAGCTCATGAAGTTTGTGGAACTTCACAAATTGTGAAGTTCAGTATAATAATATTTCCAGGCTGCAAATTTAAAATCATAATATGGTGAGCCTGAGGTTTTTTTTAGCCTTTTGCTGGAATGAACAAAATCTGAAGCACTGATCTCATAAATAGTTAGTTTTTCAATTAACTAGGTATTTCTTAAAATAGTGAAGGCTTATTGATAGCATTGCATGAATTCACAAATATATTCAATTTACCTGCAGAATCTGGAGTTTCAGCCACCCAAACCCAGTGGTATAAATGTGTAGAGAGAATTTCCTTTGAAGAGGCTAAAAGGTTCTTGAAAGGTCAATATTTACCTCTGGAGCAATGTAGTCTGGAGTGCCACAGAAGGTCCTAGTTGTTACTCCATCCAACATGTGCTCTTTGCACATCCCAAAATCAGCGATTTTAATGTGTCCTTCAGAGTCCAACATCACATTATCCAGTTTCAGATCCCTGTGAAGAATCCCAGTCATTCAAGGTTAATGTTTGGGATCCCCTAGGTCCAGCTCATTCTGAGTGTGTAAAACTATAAATAACACAGGAATCCAACAGAGAAAGTTTTTCCATTTCCATTTGGCACAAAAGTCACAAAGCTCGGGTAAAACAGCAGCTTTGGTTTCCACCTCAGCACCACCAACCCAGCAAAGAGAGCTCTGCACTGAGAACTTTCTACAAACTGCTTTAAAAATACACTGAAATGTTAAAAAAAAAAAAAACTGGTCCTTTGGGGATTTTAAAAATAGTTCAGAAATTACTTGTGGCAGATCATACTCACCTATAAATAATCCCTCTGTTATGGAGAAAGAATAACCCAATTGAGATCTCAGCTGCATAGAACCTGTGTGGGAAAAAGAAATCAACAGATTCCTTATTGCCTCGTGATTTTCTGCTGGCAAAATAAATGGAAATGAATCGTGGTGAAGAATGACAATATCATATGAAATATATAATTTATAGTGTATATATACAGGTGACTTAAAAGACATCTCACTTCAACTGGACCTTAACAGACACATTTTGAGTATTTGATGATAAAATAATGCAGAATTAAATTTAAAAAAAAAAATGAAAATGGCTCCCTGGACCACAAAGAATGGTGCAGCTCAGCTCAGCTCATTTTTGCACTGATCTAACTGCTGCAAAGGTCCTTATCTCTAATCACATATTGATGAATTCAGGATGCAGCTCATTGTACATTGCCATTCACATGGCATGAAATAATTTGCAGAAATAGTGCTCCTTTATGCAGGCTGTTAATGGATTAATTACAGCAAGCTAATGAAAATGATTACCATATAAAATATAATTGCTGAATGCAGTTAAGAGGTACAGAATACCGGTGGCTGTTTGAAGTTGGTTGCTGTGGAACTGCAAATTCCATGGCAGAGGATTATTTAAAGATGAGATTAATTTTTAGGAAGAAGGAGCAGCAGAGCTCTGCAGCACTCAGTCAGAGGTGTTTGGAACACTTGTGGGGAAGATGCAGCACAGATTTTGTCAGTTTTGTCAGATTTTGTTGGCAACTTGCATTAGCTGGGAGTCAAGGAGGAGCTGACACATCCCAATTTTATTCAGTGAGTTGTTAAAATGTTTGTCTGCATCTGAAATGCTTCTGTTTAGAAAGCCTCTATTTAAAACAAGCCCTGACTGCTTAAATCAACATGAGAAATTATTATAACAGGATGCTGAAGACAGTTGGTCACCCTGGATTTGAAAGTTTCATTAGTAAATGATTTATGAAACACTAGTAAGTGGTGATGAGGTGTTGGAAGGATGACTAAAATGGTGCTGATGGATCTATTCGCTCTTCAATATGCTGCAGATCATTTTCAGTTGCTCACTGATGTGCCAGATGTACAATTACCTGAAAAGAATTGCGGACATAAACAACTCCTAATCCTTTATTAACTCCTCACAAATAGAACACAGAAATTCTTACAAGCTATACATTGAATTTATCTTGTATAAACCGTAATTTACATTGCAATGCTGAGTCTATTTGTCCTGCCTTTCTCTATAGCACTGATTCCGACTGAAGTGCTCTACTCACCTTTTTTTTGATATTTGCTTTTAGAAACAACATCAGAACACCAAGTAACATCTTTAATTTCCTGCTGCCCTGCTCAAATTCTTGTCACTTTTCAAGTCACTACCTTTGTTTGTGCTTTATTTTTGCATAAAGGCACATCTACCTTTGGTCTATGTGTGCAAACGACATTTTTAACACAAAGTTCAGATTTTGGGCTTTAAAACCAATGAAGGGCAGCCTGGGCTTCATCCTGAGACTGGGAAGAAGAAACCCAATCCTCCTACAGTGTAAAATCAAGATGAGGATGTGATTTAAACACATGAGTATGAACACTCACACTGCTTGTGGCTCCTTGAATTTTCCTACTTGCTGGATGTGATACATGAGGTCCCCACCGTTCACATACTCCATCACAAAATACAGACGGTCCTGGCATGAAGTATTGAAGAGGCACAGAAATACATTACAGAGAATATTAGATATTCATTGATCAGCCAAAAAAAAAAAAAAAAAAGAAGTCACTAGCATGTTATTAAAAAGCTTTTAGGATTATTAGGACTGGCAAAAATATTATAGATCAGGAAATGGAAGTGGAATGTTTTGTACAACCTTCAAGAGTAAATGATTGATGAGATCTGTGTAGATATGCCAATTTTAGTGCCATGCTTTTACAGATTATTTGTCTCCAATGGTTCCAAGAATTATACCAACATAACTCTGTCTGAAAAATCTGTCTCTAAAAATAAATGGGGAAAAAATCAATCAGAGATGGTCCAAAATTCCTGCTTTGAGGGCATTTCTAATCCTTCCTGGTAAGTTTTCCTTTGGAAGATGGTGTGGAGGTTGGCACAGTGACACCACATTCATCCTGGAATGTCATTGGGACACACTCTGCAGTGTGATGGGCAAATATCCACTGCAGAGATTGATAAGGAAACAAGAGCAAAACCCCTCAGTGTCACCCAGAAGTGACAGAAAACTCAATTAAATCCACCAACACTGATTCATGACTAATAACCCCTCCATATAATAACAGTCATTAAGACTCTTCAAGGACTATCCTCTGATCCTTAAAAGTATTTGGGAACCTTTGGGAATCTGGGCTTGAGGCTCTGGCTTAGCAAAGCAGAAATAATTACATTTAGGAATTGCTGGAAGAAAAAAGAAAAATTGCTGGAAGAAAATAGAACAATACAGTTTTTCTGTTTAAGATCCAAGGGGTAATTAATTACAGGTGGTATTTCTTCACCGTTTCCTGCATGCAGAGGCTATGATACACAGGCTGGAGGATAATAAATGCTACTGGAGTGCTAAAATCCATGAGCAGGCAGGCTGGGAAACAGCAGGGTGGCAAGACAGACAGAGCTGACTCACAACAGTCTGGAAACAGGAGTGCAGCTGGGTGAGGAAGGGAGGTTTGTCCTGCAGGGCCAGCACTCGTTTCTCCACCATGGTGCACTCAACGTCATCATCCTGGATCACCACGTCCTTCTTCAGGATTTTGATTGCATAGAGCTCCTCTGTGCCCTTCCTGTCTGCCAGCATCACCTGCAGGAAGGAGAAACAACATGGAAATCCCTCAGGATGAGGAGGGAAGGTCACCTGGAGCTTTAGAGAAATGGCAATCCAGCTCTTCCCTTGACTGGCAAGGACAAATTCGATCCAAACTCCACACTGATGATAATTTTCCCCATCATTTCACACAGCCTGGGCCAAACCTGCTGGGCTCCTTGCTGAAGGGCTGATGAATTGTTAAGTCCCAGGAGACTTCTTCAGTAAAGGGCACTGTATCACAAGAGTTTTGTTCAAATAGACAGAAAAACAGCATTCTGTTCTCTCAACTAATGGATTTCAAACACATATATATAGACTATTCTTGGTTTTTCCCCAATATTCAGCCTTACCAATGTTGGTGACTTCCAGAACTGGCAGAGTGACCTAGGTAGTAAAGCCAGAAAAGTAGACTTAATCTCCTTGAAACTGCCAAGAAGTGAGGATCTAAAAGTCAGCAACAAGTTCCCATCTTGCCCAAAAACCAGTCTGAGTTTTTAAATTTATTTTTACTTTTTCAAGAAAACGGCCAATCAGGATTGAAGCCTGCCAGTCCTTAGTCTCCTACTTCCTGTTAAAATATCCTTCCTCAAAAATGCACTCTTTTGACTCAGGATTTTCCTTCTTAGAGAGCTATTTATTAATTCTCCTTCAAGGAAGAAAAAAAAAAAGAAAAAAGAAAAAAGAAAAAAGAAAAAAGAAAAAAGAAAAAAGAAAAAAGAAAAAAGAAAAAAAGAAAGAAAACAGAAAAAGGAGAAAAAAGAAAAAAGAAAAAAAAAAGAAAAAAGAAAAGGAAAACATGAGCGGCTTAATTGATGAAGAATTCAGAATTCCTACCTTCCCAAAGCTGCCCTTTCCAAGAACCATGAGGAAGTTGAAATCTGTCAGCTTCACCCTGTCCAGATTGTTGGATGGCACACTTGAGTTCTTGTCTTCTGTTGAAGTAATGACTTTGTTACCAGCTGGCCCCAGTTTGGCTTTCTGGAGAACACAACACACAATAACAGAACAGCACCGTGAGGACAAAACCCAATCCTGGCAGAAGGGATGGCTGGGTGGAGGTTAGAGCTGGAAATGCCCAGGGCTGAGGTGGCATTCCCAGGGGAAAGGCTGCATCACCAAATATGCACAGACACACCTTCCAGGGCTCATTCCAGCAGCACTTCTGATTATTGAGGGAATTAAAGTGGAAAACTCTGCTCTTGTATAACCAGATAAAGCAGATATGCTTATCTGGTTAAAAGAGCAAAACCAAAGCAAAGCCCAAAACCAAAATAAAAATTTTTAAAAAATTTAAAAAATAATTTACTTTCATGCCAAAACCAGCTTATGTGGTGCTTTTGTTCTGGAATTTAAAAAGGAGGCTATCCAAAAATACCATGCCGTAATGTACATTGGGTATTTCAGGACATCAAATTCCTCTTGAAAACATTCTCTTTTAAAATGGAATCCTTCAAGTCACTGCATAACAAGAGTTAAGAAAATTCTGACATGCATTACGAAAAACAACCTGCATTAAACCACGAGAATTAATGCAGGTGAACACGGCCACTTGCAAACCAGCAGCACAATCAACTCTGATTTTCAATCAAGGGTTGATGTGGAAAAGGGAGCAAGGGGAATATTGCAGCTGCCTTGGGCAGAGCCTGCTGCACAGGAGCTGCAAGTCTCAGCATCTCCCATCAGACACCAGGCATTGCTCAGGTCAGCTGCACCTCAAATCCCAAAGTTAATGCAAGAGAAGAAAGTCAGACTCACCAAAAGATAATGCAGGCTACAAGATAATATCCTTTTTTAATTTTTTTTCCCCCTCAAAATAATCCCTCATACCAGCAGAAGCAAAGCCAATAAGGTTTAATAATTCTTTGAGATAGAAATGCTTTCCCCATCTGTCTGGTGTGTTGGTCTGGTTAATAATCGCAATATGGTTAATTTACTTTGTGCCACTGAAGTACGTTTGACAATTCAGGATAAATACTCTTCTCTCTGCTCCACAAAAGGACAATATTCATGTATTAGCACTGTTTTACAGATAAAGCAAATGACAGAAATGGAAGTTTATTCAAAGTTACACAATACATCCCATTAAAAGCCAGGCCCGGCACACACCTTTGGCATGGGAAACTGGATGTTACAAACTTTCCCTGCCCCAGAGGAGTTTAAAACCCTAAAATTGAGAGGCACTCGATTCACTCCATCCACTCTTGCAGGCAGTAATGTCAGATAATCATCTGATAAAATAACCACATGTCAACTGAAAATCACATTCAGCTCTGATGATTCTTCTGCAACTCCGCCAATGCAGAAAACCTTCTGCCCTTGCACAGGGATATGAATTTTGCAAGTTTAGATCTCTTTTATTAAAAAACTTGTCATACAGCTTAGAATGTGGAATTTCTTCCACAGCAATGCTATTGTTTGCATGAAAGTAATGCAAATTCTTGGAGATGCTGCTCGGGATCAGGAGCTGAGCAAACATTTAGGGAGAGCCAGTCCTGGATGTCAGCCTGAATCCCTGAGTCTGCAAGGGATCTTCCTGGGGCACCTCTGGGACAAACCTGTGCTGCAGCTCTGGCAGCACAAAGCTCCTTCAGAGGCGGCAAAAGATTGAGCCATAAGCAAAACAAGTGAAAAAAAGATCAGAAAAATCCCAATATCCGTTATTTGTACGAGATAAAGACATGGCTGGAAGGAGCAGCTTTGCTGGCCATGCCTTTGTGATGCTCCACTATGGGATGCCAGATAAAGATCTTGCTTTTCTGAGGCACAAAGCAATTTCAATATCCACCTTTTCACCGAGTAATGGAGATCCACATCAGGCATTGAATGGAAAACACCAGCTTTTATTTCTTACACCTTAAACCCACTGGGCAGCTTGTTGCCAGCTTGTTCGAAAAATGCAGAATTTGAAACAAAAAGTCCGATTTTGTTCCAAGGCTGTCAGTTTTTTGGGGTACAAACCTGCCAGGCAGGCGAGCAGTGCTCTCTGCAGGGCTGCAATCCCAGGCTCTGGGGTTTCCAGAGCTTTTTCCCTAAAAAAGCATGGCAGGCTCACCAGCAGGATGCTGTGCCTGCTACTGGCTCCAGAGTGCTTGGAGGGAGCACAGGTGGGATGGGATTGTCAGGAGCTGAAGGAAAGATCTTAAAATAATATTGGAGAAGCCAGCCAAAGCCTCGCTGCATCCTCTGAGCACTCAGATTCAATGAGCAACAGCCATGCTCCTCTCACTCCATTTTTCATCTTTTTTTAAATCAGATGCCGCTCTCAGTTTGACAATCTCTTTTCCCAGACGGCAGATTTGTAAGGAGAACATGAGGTTCCTCCTGACCCAGGTAGGAGGTGAGCAGGATTTATGGACTCTGCTGGGCTGTGAGCTGGCTGTGCCCCCAGCAGGGTGACAATCCTGGCTGTCCCACAGCAGGGTGACAATCCTGGCTGTGCCCCCAGCAGGGTGACAATCCTGGCTGTCCCACAGCAGGGTAACAATCCTGGCTGTGCCACAGCAGGGTGACAATCCTGGCTGTCCCACAGCAGGGTAACAATCCTGGCTGTCCCACGGCTGAGCTGCCCTGGGAGGTGAAGAGAGAAACCTGCAAAGCAGGGGCAGGGAAGCCATGGAATGCTGAGAACAGCCCGACTGACTCCAAGGAAGCCCAAAGGCCCAAAGTGGCAGAAATTAATGAAATTATCAACACCTTATCACAGGCCCTTATTTCCCAGCACCTGGGCCAGCCAGCATCCATTCAGGAGTGTGCAAAACAACCTTCTCCACATCTGGCATGTGAATTCCTTACACTGCTTTTGGCTTAAGGTCCCAGTGGAAACAGAGTGGGAATTTCAAGACATTTCGCTGAGCTCTGTCGTGAGTTTTGTATCTGAAACACCTTGGCTATTGCAGAGTAAATGCCATGCAGCCAATATCCTCTTCCAGATTGCCAGAGCAAAACCAATTTCGCAGCTACAGAAGGGACATAAACTGGAATAATTCCTAAAAGCTTATTGGAAAAGACTGATATTTTGCCTTTCCTACCATGACTAAAATTGAAAATCGCAGAATCCTGTTTGAACCCTTCTTTATTTTTTATGGATATTAAAACTTGCTGAAGTCGAAGATGGCATCCCAGGCCCCGGATTAATTTTCAATCTACATTCCAACTCCTTGGCTTATTATCTTGGATAAAACCACAATATGGTTACAACGAAGCCAGCTTGCAGCAAACCAACCAGGAAAACAACGTTAAAGGTAAATTAGTCTGCACTGGTAAGCAGGAAAGTTAATCTAGAAAGAAAACAAGACATGCACATCATCTTACTTCCTCTGGTTTGGACGCACCTTATCTCGGCCAGTTCTTTTACCCTGAAACCACAGGTGAGACACATTTATATATTCAGCCCAAACTCACTGCTCCATGGAGTGTTACAGAAATCAGTGTGCTAAACTGGAGAGACTCCAGGAATTTGGCAGATATCTCAGGTTTCGCAGTAAAATGCTTTGGATTTATTTTTAATCTAAGAGTAACAATTGTACTCTTAATTAAATAGGAAAAAAGTTCTCCAAAACATAATGAGGAGTGTGATGCAAAGAAGAAACCGAAGCCATTTAGGGAATAGTGATTCTTTATGGCAACTGCAATAATTCTCGTCGATTCTTTTCAAAACTTTCTGACTTTTCCCTGTGAACACAATCGAATAGGACAAAACAATAAATCTGAACGTTGGTACTCCTGCCCTCCGTGTATATCTATATAGTAGAGAATCTTAAGAATTACAGAGGAAAAGGACTGAATTTGTCATTTTTCACATTAGCCAATATATAAATAAAATCTGTGAGGAACAAAAAAAATATACAAAATTCCCTTTCTTCCTCCCAGCCCCTTTAGGGCAATGAGTTTCCTCACAAGATGTCAGTGCTTTACCACCTCGTATTGTTCACCTCCACTGCTTCTCCTCTGCTGCTTTGCCACAGCTGGGGAGGTTGGCTTTGTTCCCAGGTGCAAAATGAACACCAGGATGCAAACCTGCAGCCCCTCTGAGCCCTCAGCACAGCCTGAGCAGGGACAAACCCACGGCTCTGCCATGGGGACACATCCCAGCCAGCTCAGTGCCGGTGTGCAGCTCCTGGAGGATGTGCTGCTCCTCGGTTGTCAGGGAAACTCGCTCCAGAGAGCTCCCAACGCCAGCAGGAGCATCCCTGGCACCACATTGCCAAGAGGAAAAGGTGATAAATGAGAAAATGTTTAACCACAGTGCTGAATTCCCAGCACACGAGGAGGTGCTGCTGGAGAGGCACAGCCCATCGGTTATCTGCTGGTCACACCAACACCTGGCAGGAGGGGAGCCCAGAGCTCTGCTACTGGCAGATGAGACTCCTGGATTCTCCCAGCTCTGCTCCGCAGGATCCCAGCATTCCCTCCTCATCTGTGCAGCAGCTTCACCCAACACCCACAGCTCTGCCCGGCAGTGCCTGGGAGCAGGGAGTGGAGGGAAGGAGAGCTCAGCACTGTGTGATCTCTGCTCCGAAACACCACAGCTCTGCAGCTCGAGGAGGGAGAGCACAGGGCTGATCTCAGAATCACAGAACAGGTTGGGTTGGAAGGGACCTGAATATCACCTCGTTCCACCCCAGACATAGCAGGGATGACCCTGCTTCCACCATCCCAGGTTGCTCCAAGCCCCAGTGTTCCAGCCTGGCCTTGGACACTGCCAGGGATCCAGGGACAGCACAGCCTCTCTGGGCAGCCTGTCTCAGGTGCCAAGAGCTGAGATTTGTGGAGCAGGAATGTCTCCTTGCCACGATTTAATCCCTCTAAAAATTCTAACAAAATCCCTGCTTCTCACACCACATGAAGTTCCCAGCAGTTCTTTGCTCTCTGGATGTCCCTGTGGGATGCAATCAGCCTTCTCACTGCCACACCTCGAGCCAGGGCTTCTGCCCCAAATCCTTAAATTCACCCAAAGCCACTGCAGGTAACGCTCTGCACATCACTTACAGAAATGGCAAAATGGGTGGTGAGAAGCAAGGAAGGAACAGCCTGAGCAGGAATGTTCCAGTTTCACTATTCCAGCCAGGTGGCTGCAGGTGTGAAATCGATGCTCAGCTCTGCCTGTCCCCAGCTGGACCCTGAACAAAAAGCATCAGAGCAGCTCAGATCTCAGCCAAACCATAGGAGATGTCACTGACAGAAGCAGCAAAACTCACACTAAGGATGGAAAAATGGAAATAATAATAATTTATCCAAGTCTCGGGGAAGGAGCCATTCAGGTTTCCAGTCATGTGCACTCAGTGGGGACTTTGATCAATGTGTTGAGCCACTAGCAACCCTTTAATAAAGCAAATAAATCCAATAAATTTCAAGTCAAAATCTGGACGAAAAACCCTCCCATTCAGTGAGATGTTCTCTGTCATTGTGGCAGCTTGTTTCTCACATTATTGCATTTCCAATTCCATGTAATTATAGATGCTATGATAGACTATCAATTTCCTACTTTCTACAACTTAATTACCAGGATGCTGAGAATTTGAAATGAGAAAAGTCCATTTCGAAGCCCCATTTAATCTCAATGCCATAACCTAAGGCCAGCCTGTAATTCATCAGCAGTTTTGTTGGAAAGCAGGGAGAACCAGGAACACCATCAGGGATTCATGAGGTTCACCCATGGATTCCACTCATTCCTTTGTAAATTTACACTTTAGCAACACTTCTCTGCAGCAAGGGGAACTGAAGAAATGTAAATAACCCAAAAGATGTTTATCAACATCTCAGATTAATTTTCATGATGGCAGTGTCACTGTGGCAAGCTATGATGTAATATTAGTAAAAAATGCAATATATAAAAGTGAAAATGCCTTTTTGCTTTAATGGTTAAAATAGTTCTTGAAAAAAGAGCTGGGAGAAAATTGCTGTCATTCTCATTTCTAGCAAAAACTCATGAAGGCAAATGGGATGTTTAATAAAGATATAAATGAGGAGGGTGATAAAAATCTACCTGGGAGTTAAATATGGACTATTTGATGTCTTTAGTTTACTTCTCCCCTCATTTCCTCTCCTCCTCCTCTTAAACTTGTGTCATATTTGCCCTGTTAGTGACTAACAGTAAATTTTTTTAAAGGATTGGCCTGAAACAAATATTTGTGCCATACATGAAAAGGACTGAAAATGCCTTTTGCAGAAAGTATTTCCAAGGAATAAGGAACTCCTGGAGCCACCAGGGTTGGGCTGAGCAATCCCAAGGGGAGCAGAGCAATACTGCTTTTACACCTGCAATAATGAAATATTCTGATTAGAGGGGAAATTATCATCTATGCCAGATAAAAAAACTTGAATGAAGGGCTGTGGGAAAAACGTTATACTGAATTTTACTCTAGTAATGGTTTAAATTAACAGGTTTGTATGTTTTGAAAAATATACATATACAATGTGGACTGTTTTCTCCTTTCCAGGCCTTTTGCTGGAGCTCAGCTCTGGGAGTTTTCCCTGTGCTTTGCTGACCTCTTGTGGTTTCTCACTCTGAGGAGAAATGATTTTCTCAAGCTCAACTTTACTTAAAATGAGGAAAAGAGAGAATCTGAAAGGACAACACAACAATTTAATACATCATGGAGCATCTTTTTTGTGGGGTTTATAACAACATTCCCCATTCAATTATTTTTTAAAAAACATTTTTCGGTGTTGCTGGGTAGAAGTTAGAACTGTATGAAGAACCTGATTTCTAAAATATTCCAGATGTGCCAGGCATGGGGTGAAGATAACCACATCCCCTAGGAAATGCAGTGTGAGGTCAAATAGTGTGACAGACACTGGAAAAGGGATGGATCTCTCCTGAGGCAGCAGTTCAGGGGATATCAGGACAAGGATATCTGTGTGAGCTGGGAAATCCAGAGAGGGAAGATTTTCCAGCTCCCCATTTGGCTCTGTCAACATGTTTAATCTGTTTAATAATCCTGCAGCCACCTGAGCCCACTTTGTTTCCTGCCTTTATTGCCAAACACTCTCTCCCCTGCAACAGAGCAGTGCCTAACGAGATGAAATGTAATTAAAGAGGCTGCCTAGGAATAATATTCAAGAATTCTTGCAGAAGTATCCTGTGGTAGTGGTAATAAAAATCCCCAAAAGCAAATCGGATGCTACCACAGCGAATATCTAAGTGTTAAAAGAAGAATTGCTTTTATATACGCTCCTTCATTCTTTAATTATGCAAATCACTGCTAGTTTTTAATAATAAAAAAACCTGGAGTGTGGAATTTGCTTTTAAGCATAAAACTAATTTCAATAAGGGTGGGGGAAAAAAGTCTGTTCTAATATAATTTTTAAGGACTTCAGTTCTCCCTGATCTGAGAGCAAATCCCTGCAATCAAACACCCCGAGCTGTGCAAAAAATGCAGAGCAGGAGTGATTTGAAATCCTTGGGATTCTGTATCCAAATCTTAGTGTGCCTTTGGAATGATTTATCTCACACACACAGGTGAAGGTTTCCTGCACGATGCTGAGAAATAATCCAGTTAAACACACTGCTTTTGGCAGTGGGACAAAAGCAGGACAGATGTGTGGCCCTGCCTGTCTGATTATTCCATAAAAAAAGTGTTCACAACATCTCCCACTTGCCAGGAGATGATAGAAGAATTCTTGTCCATTTTACTGCTTTCTGCTTTCTGGCTCAGAGCTGCTGTGTTTCCTCAGGAATGCAGCCTTTCCTCCTTCTGCTCCTGCTGCCCACTGGAGTCCCAATCCTGTGAATTTGGGCAAGAAACCTCCCCAGCAGCCCCAGCAGCCCCCAGGAAGGGATTCCCCAGGTTGTTCCCGAAGATGCAGGGATCACCTGGATGCTGAGCTCAGTGTCACTGCAGCAGCCAGGGAATGGGGAGTTGGAGGGAGTTAGTGAGAACAGATTCAGTGAGAACAAACAAGGAAGCACATTTTTCCATGAAAAACCCTGAATTCCACAGTTTTCCCATAGGAACAGAGCAGCAGCTTTCTCTGTTCATATGGAATTCATGTTTGTGATCCACCAGGCCTAAACATGAATTTTGTGGGAATTCTCTTCAGCCCTTTTTGGGTTCACTCCTATGGTGGAAACATGAATTAATCAAGGACTTTTGTCAGTTCGTATCAGTGCTCTTCGAGGCCTGGGTTTTACAATGAAATGACAAAACTTCCTATTTATCCCAGATGCATTTTTTTCAGGGTGACTTTTGTTCTGGTTTAAAAATGCATTTAAAGAGAGAAACTTCCAACTTCCCAGCATGAAACAAGTTTCACCAACGAAACCACCATGTGATTTTATGTTCGAATAAGAAGAGGTGTAAAGGATTGAGGAAGGACAGTTCTCTTCTGTACTGGCTTTTCTGAGATAAAGAAGCAAAGTTTAGAAAAAGTGTTATTGATTGCATGACAAAAGATTACTGCATTTGGAAATATCTGGCAATGACAAATGGTCCTATTCTATGATTTTTCTGGTTCAGTGTTAGAATATTTGTTAAAACTATGCATTAATAATGTAAACAACTCTTTAAAAATAACTTTTTTTTTTAAATGAAGTATTTAAAGCTTTGAGTGATACTGTAAAGTGCTCCAGGTCAACCTCAGCTGTAAAAATACTCTTTGAAGAAGACAATGGCTTCAATAATCTTAGATTCTTAGAACAACTTGCAACACAGGAGCTTCAAAGTTTAATTTAAATTGTAACCAATGTATGAAAGTGTGGTTTGTGCCAGTGGCCTTTGCCCTAATAAAGCAAGATAATTTGTTAGTGAGACATGCAAATAGAAACAAAACACATGTATGTTCTCAGTGCTGGGATGTAACTTTGATGGCAGTAATTCAGAGATGTGGGGAGTGAAAGGAGCAAAATGAGAAATAAACAGGTGAGTTGGTATTTCAGGTGTCAGAGCACCTGTGCAGTATCTCTGACAATGTAGCATTCTGCAAAGAGCATTCAGCAATAGATGTGCTATGTTAAATCATAAAACATGCATGCTCCAGAATGTGAATTGATCTATTTAAATATACAGTGACCACGAGCATTATTTGATCTGTGAAAGTTAATTCAAGTTCCATGAATGTCTTTTCAAATTAAAGATGCACCTTTTTCCATTTTCCATGAGGAGGTGGCTTTCATTTAACTAATTCCTCCAAAAAGAAAGGCACACTGCATCTGCTCAGGTTTGATCACTCTTTTTTTTGTAGTAAAATTCTAATCTGGGGAGCACTTTGTAACAAATTATGGAAGAATTGTACTTCGATTTTTATTTTTTTTAGATCAATTAGAAAAGCTTGAAGTGGGAAAAAAACAAGTGCATCCTTAAAAGATGGAGAGAATGAAATTAAACTTAATAAACTTCAAATGCTGGCAAAGAGGGGTGTGTGAAGAGAAAGGTGTAGGAGAAAACTACCTTGAAGAAGTGGATATTTACATGACAGTCCTGGAAGAGACAGGAAAGGGAGAAACACTGCGAGGTTAGTAAGGCTGGCTCAGCACAGCAACCACAGTTAGAGCAGAAAGAAACAAATCCAGACACAGCAGTGCAATACAGAAATGGACAAAGCTGTTCAGCACAGAGAAAAACCACGAGGAAGAAATCTGTTATTTCCCTGAGCAGCAAGGATGGGACAGTGGGGACAGAGGGGACAGTGCCTGTCCTGCTCCCTGGTGACACCTCAGCCTCTGAGCACACCTGGGCACACCTGGGCACATCTGGGCACACCTGGCTGCAGAGAGCTCCAGCTGTGCACAGCTGGACAGCAGGGCTCTGTGCCATCCCCACCAAACAGCCTCACAGAGAGGAGACAGCCCAAAACTGACTCTGGATATTTTATTTTTTTGGTGTTGTCTTGCAACACACATTTCACCTTCATATAAGGGGTTAGGGAATCCCTGCTATCAACGTGATTTTTATATTCCTCGCCTTAAATCACAGCACACTGAGAAAAGCCCTACGGAAATCAGCAGCTGACATGAACTGAAAACAGAGATTTCTGTCATCTAGTTAAGAAATTTCAAGTTCTCCAGTTGGAGCTGTGGTGAGTGGATGGGAAACCTCCAGACAACTGCATATGGGAATTCCCCCTGCCAAACTATAGTACAGAACAGATGGAGTCATCTAACAGCATCTCTATAATGCTGCAAACCATTCTCTAATGATTAAATGTGCACAATTTAAAAATAGGAATGAGTGCCGTGGCCAAAAAAAGCAGCTCTTCTTTTTATATCTCTATATGCATAATGAGTGTGGATTGATGTGCCAGTGATATTTTGGCTGGTCATGATTTCAGTGTGGCTCAGTGTCTGTTTCCTGAAAAGCAAATTTCATCTTGTCATTTACAATTTGAAGTGTCAGCAACGTTGCTTCTCTTTTCCATGTCCTCTTTGCTTGACCTGCCTGAAGCTTCAAAGTGATAATGCATATTGGCTAGAGACAGATGTGGAAGAGATCATATCTTTTATTTATTTAAAAAAATAAAAGAGTAAAGTAACTGCAGTATAACAGCTCTGGGGCAAAACATCACCATCCTTCAAAGATGGAAAAGTAATGTTTCCTTCACAGCCCTTTTGCACTTTACAGGGGCCTGGAAAACTTAACTCACAAATTAACAAAATCACAAGCTTCTCTACAGTTACACTTTCAGGAGAAGCCTGATGGTGCAAATCCACGTGAGCTCTGTGGGCACAAATCCTCAGGCTGTAAGTCTGGGTTTGCACAGGATTAACACACAGGTTTGGGCACACAAGGTGCTCCCTGCATCCTCAGGAGCAGAACTATCGCTCAGATCCTGTTCACTGGAGAGGTTCCAGGGATTTATAACCCAGCCTGGTGGCCAAGCTCCACATCCTTCCTGTCCTTATCTTTAAAATGATAAGGCAGTTCAGAAGACATTTTTTCCTGGATCACAATAACAGCTCTGTTTAGAAGCACTGAGATGTCCCCAGAATGTCCCTAGAATGTCCCCAGAATGTCACCACTGACTGAACACTTGCTCTCTGCCCTGCTCCATCTCCTCACATTCTCAGGGAGCTCAGGAGCAGCTCCTGCACACCTCCAGCTGCAATTCCATGGCTCCAAGCAGCTGGGGTCTCTCACACAAGCAGGGTGGCAGCAGGGATGTGGATGGGGATGTTTGTCCCTCCCAGGCTCCAGGGACAGTCCCCGTGCTGGGACAGCACTTGGAGCTCTCAGAAATTAAGGGAAGGGTTTTGTCCCTGTGAACTCCATCCAGAGAGCTCCACTAAAGGAAATAACTAGAGCAAAAGAACATATCTGAGGAGTGAAGAGTGTGCACCAGGAGGGGCATTGTGAGGCTTCCCAGAGATGCTCTGAAATGAGGATTTTAGGAGCAGAACTCATTCCCTCCGTGTGCTCAGATCCCTCAATTGCAGGGCTGCGGTGACTCAGGCTGCTCCCAGCACTCTGAGCACCTCCAGCTCACTAAATGTGGCCATGGGTGAGGATTATGGCTGCTCTGTTCTTTGTTTAATTAAAAAAAATCTGTATAGCGACCATAACAGCTGCTTTATTTTTAATAACATTTCCCAGTGCTGGTGATGTGGAAAGAAGGAGATCATAGAACAACTCACCAGCCTACTTTCAAACCACTATTATTCTATTATTATTCTAAGGTGATATTTAAGTATCAAGAAGTGCTACACTAAGCAGGAAAAATAAGAAGTGCTTGACCAAACTGAAATAATTTCCTTCAGTAGAAGTTCAAGAATTTGCGCATTTCTTTCCCCCAGATTCAGGAAAAAAGGAATGATGCCCTAAATGGCAAAGGCATCTTGCTGCTCAAATCACAACCAGGTAGAAAAAAATAGCAGAAGGTTGCATTATTTCAATATTCTGCTTTTTCCTTTGACTAGCAAAGTACTGTAAGAAGAAAATAAGTACATAACAAAGAATAGATGCTGCAGTTAGGAGATTTGCTGGTTTGGGTCCATGGAGGCACCTGGGACTGTTGGGAGTTCCCATGGCAACCTCAGCATGGACAATTATGGAGCAGCCACAATTATTCTCAATTTGCCTGTTGAGGAGGGAGTTTCGTTCTGAGACGGCCACAAATAGTGCCATTCCTGAGAGAAAATTCACAACTAAAGGTTAAAACAAACTGAAAAACAGTGACAGATTTTATCCTGCCTCCACTTCCTACAGGAGTGTATTTTTATCTCCAAATATTAATAATGATGTATCATGTATAAATCACTGAGGACAGATTTGATCACACTGCTAAATGAGCAGATAATAGATTTGTGAGTTTTAGTGAGAGGTGAGATCCAGAAAAAATACTTACAATGAATAAAATTTGCTGTATAGAAAATACTGCATTGCACCTCTGCATTATAACCTGAAAATAATCTTATTATTTCTTAATATTAAACTGAAATCCTAATCCTAAAGTTTCTCTACTCTTGTGTAGCTTAGGTTTGTATACAGCCCTTTATTGTAAAGGCCACCATTATTCATTTTAAGTATTTGATATTTGTAATGCAATATTTTAGTGGAAAATGCTGTAATTTTGCACTCAAAGTTAAATCAGTGTAGCTTGGCTGCCAATCACACAGCCATATATCAAAAACCAGAGCCAGCAGCACAAGTGCAGCCTGGATTGGGAAACCCTCTGGAGTTACTCCTTCTACAAACTGATAAATGAGAAGGTGGCCCAGTGTGACCCCTTGGTCTATCTGTATTTTTAATCTTCCTGACAAATTCCCTCCCCTGGGAAAGTGACAGTCAAGACCTGCAGTCTTCTTCCTATGAGGCTCCAACGCTGGTTTTAGAGCAGAGGAAATATTTACTTAGCTGATGTCATTAAATCACAAATAGCAGCGTTTTTCTCAGTGCTGTCTACTTGTTCCTTCTTACAGGGCACCGAAAATAAAACGCCTGTGCAAGCCAGGACAGAAATGATAACAGAAATGAAGGAAAAGATGATCAGAGTCAGCAGCACTTCTGTGCCATACCAGAATAGCTAATAAGCTAAATACCACCATTCAGACATCTGTGCTGGGAATTTTTAGAAGCCACGGCAGTGATGCTCCTTGAAACCAGGGAAGAATATTCCATGGAGATTGCAGCTTCCTCTGCTCCTCCTCGGGATGGGAAACTTGGAACAGGACAAGAGGATGAACCCAAAGCCTTCAGCCTTGTGACACCACCTGTCCTCGTTAAATTCCAGGGTTTGTGCAGCTACCAATATTCTCATTTATCATCGCTAAGTTTTAAAACTGCTCATTGACCAACTTGGGAAATTACATTCCTGGAGACACCATGTGCCTCCTGAAGGCCAATTCGCTTCCCATCCTTAATTCAGCCACTCCAAAATCACCAAGCAGGCCACCCAGAGCAGGGAGAGCCTCAAATCCACAGTGCTGAGGCTGAACTAATTAGACTTTGAGACACACTAATTATTTCGGAGGCAGAGCTGCCCCTTGCTGAAGCTGCAGTCTCTGGGCCCACATCCAGCAGCTTTACACAAATCCTCTCAGGATTTCTACTCCACTTCATTGCAGGACGTGGATAAACCCTGGCTGTTCCTCCTGCAATCAAAGTATTTACAGCAGGATTAAGAGTCAACCTCAGAGATTGTAAATTCAATATGCAAACACACTGCAGGTATTAAAAGTGTCAGAAACGTCTGACATTTTTAAGTGGACAATTTTAGTGACTTGTCTTTGTGCTGTCTCTGACCTGAGAAAAAACAGGTAAATTTTTATATCTATATCACCCACATTCAAATATCCACCCAATTCCAGGCTCTGTACAATGCACAGAAACGTGGGCAGGATTCCTTTGCAAGCTATTCTTTCCAGGGAGGAGAAAAAGAAACACAATCTCAGATAGCAAATGACCCAGTGCAGAAAAATGGAATCACACTGGTCAGATCACGGTTGTAGAGAAAGGAAAGTGGAATGGAGGTTCAAATACTTGTCAAATGTAGAACAAAAATCAGAGTTCATGCTGCAGCCATGGGAGCTGATCTGAATGCGTTCAGAAGAAATTGGTGCACCTTTTCTCTTTCCTCCTTGCAAGCAGAACATGTCCCGTTTTTCCTCACTTTCATGGGTTAACCCAGTTTTATAACAACAATGGAGAATTCTGCCTGATGGTGAACATAAAGAATTGCCATTTCAGGTTGGAAGGAAGCAGGCAGTTTTGTTTATGCACAACAAGTACATTTGTCATGGTTTGGACAAACAGCTTGGCTAAGGCTGGAGATGTCCTAGCAGAGAAAAAAGCAAGCAGCAGCACAGATTGGAGATTTTCAGCTCCTGGCTGAGTGTGCAGCTGGAGAGGAGAGGAGAGGAGAGGAGAGGAGAGGAGAGGAGAGCCAGCAAACCCTCCCAGCCCAGGGCATACCTGTGCTGCTCTGGGCTCATTGGCTAGCAAATATTTTGTTGTCTGAGGTTGTCAGAAGAGGCCAAGTCTGATCATTGACAAAAACCTCCTTTGTGTGGCGCATGAGACCATTGTGGCTCCAACCTCTCCAGCTGGCACCACGGAAGGCAACAAACTGCAGAAAGCATCACTTTCCTCCAGATTTTCTTTTTTTGTACATAACCAGCAATACCTCTGATCAAAAACATCTTCCCTACTCTGCAGAGATCAGAATTTCACATCAAAACCTTCTGCAAAGACTTGAAAGCTCCAACTTATGAACACTGGAAGTATTTTCTTTAAACACCCCAACTTACAGTGCGAAACATTCAAAGCATTCAAACACTGTTGTTTCTGAGAATTTCATTTGTCAAATAATACAGATATCAGTGATAATGGCTGGCAGATTTTGCAGCAATTGTTAAGAGACATTGAAGTTACAACATACCCTTGACATAACAGATTTTAAAATACCAACTCCTAAGTGTCATAGCAGAGAAGCTGAACTGTCAGGAAAATGATGCCATTTAAATTAAACCATTTGGTCCAATCTTCAAGAGAACCAAAGACACACAGTGCTGTCACAGGCACAGAAATAGGAGCACTCTAACATATGGATCTTTTAACAGAATTTTTTCCTGGTATTAAAGTGAAAAATAAATGCAACACAGAGTTGCACAAGTTTGTGTTTAATCCTCACCTCAAACTTCTGCCGGAGCTCTGCATTTCCATCTTCGTCAGCATCTGGAATTGGAACGTTGTAATATTCACCCTCCTCTTGATTCAGCAGCTTGTACCTGGGGGGGATTTGAGGAAAAACTGGTGACTTCATCTGCTAAAAAATCTGTGACTTTACAGCTTTTTCAGATAGATTTAAAACCTGGTTTGTCTGTGTGTGGTTTGTATCAATGTCACAGGAATGTAAAGAGCTGATCTGAAAGACCTAAAGCAAGCTCAGAAACTGGATCCATTATACCCAAAATCAGATCTTTAATCCCAAACTATCTGCCAAGGCAGTTTAATGGACAAGGAGGTTCTTCCCACCCATCTGGGGTTTGATGGGAAACATCAGCCCTGAGGAGGAACTCTGTCTCCAGGGCTTCCACGGCCCTAAAATCTTTGGAGAAGTGTCCTTTCTGAGGAGATGTGAGGAGTTCTACCTCTCCTGGTGGGCAATGAGGTGGCATTTGATGAAACCATTTCCCATGTGCTGTGAATTTGCAGAGCTATATATAACATGATACACTTAGTATTGAGCACATCGTATTTGAGATAAAAATAAAGTTTGTATCACAAGACTGTGTACACAGAATTGAGTTTGCCGCAGCTCCTGGCTCCAGCAGGAGTTTCAGGAACAACACAAATGAAAAGCAGTTGTTTTATTATGTTTTATTATCCTCCTTTGATAGATGTAGCCTGTGTTTCCTAGGTTTAGTTGCACTTTCAGTGAATTTATAGCCTGAAACACAGTGAAAAGCTCAAAAAAAAGGTAGATAATATTGAAAAAAAGACAGGTTTAAAACTCTTGGAGATTCATTCTCTCCTTCTCTTTTCAGAAACTCTCACCATCCACTGGCTGGCATTTTCATGAGCTCTGACACCCCAAAAGAGAGAGATCCCATGAAGTCGTTCCTGGTTGTTCGATCCCAGTCCCAAACCTCGACGGACAGCCGGCGATCTTTGTCTGTAGGTTTTAATTTGCTGAAAAGGAGACAAAAGGAGTTTTCAGTGCTGAAATGAACAATTCAGTGCATGCACAGACCCCTCACGGAATCAGGGTGTTAAACTCACAACGTGAATGACTCATTCCAGTCGGGATTCAGGGTGGAACGGATGGTTTTTGTCTTCTGTTTACTCTCATTCTTCGGATCTGGGATGAGCTTGAGTTTGACATAAGGATCTGAAAGTCCATTTGGATCCATGGGAATGAGGTTTTTTGCTTCTCTCACTGTCATTAGAAAACACAGCTCATTTGTACAGAATTACACATCACTGGTGAGAGAGAAATAACATGTCAGGCCAGAGCTATTGAAACACGCTGACAAATAAATAAGACGTGAAACCCACTTGTCAGTCTCGGCATGGAAGAAACTCCTTGTTGTAAAGTCAGGTTGCACTGAGTGGTATTTATCAGAATAGCAGGGAGCAGTGACAGGAGACAGGAGTGAGTGACTCACAAGAGCACTCAGCTCTCCCTGCAATGCAATGATTAAACACCCAAATCCAGCACTGGGATTTTTCCAAGCAGCTACCAGTTCTTGGTGCTTTTGCTCCCTCATCTGTCTTAGGTTATACAGCCACAGGATTAGGAGCCAAACAGGGTGAGAGCAGCAGGCAGATCCCAGTGGATCCCAGAGCCACCAGAGAGATTATTATTGTTATTATTATTATTATTATTGTAATTATTGACAGTGCCTTCAGCTCCTGCTTTTGTTCAGAAGGGCTTTTTAAAAATTTATCTACCTAACTGATGCAATCTGAAAGGGAGTTTAGGAAACATCAACCTGTAAGTCACTTAGAATTTCTTGATGGAAAGGGTTTCCCACAGAAATTTGGACTTTGGAGTGGCTTAAAAGTCAGTTGGAACTAATGCAAAAAAAAAAAAGAAAGAAAGAAAAAAAAAGAAAAAACGAAAAAGTAAAAAGTTGTCACGATCTTCAGCAACAAACACTCACTGTTTGCTCAAGGCATTGTTCTCCTCCCCCAGATTTAAATAGTATTTTCATACTACAAACCAAAATTGTAGACCTTTCCAGGGTTTCAATCTGTTGTTTCCCAGCATGGAGGTTAAAAGGCATCCAAACAGCAGAGATATTATTTTATATATAGAATAAGAAGAGTGCAGGAATGTGAGCTACTGATTTGGAAGACACTGCTTTATTTGTCAGGATAATTCTCATGCAGAACAGATACTCTGATGTAAATTAATTAATGAAATTAGATCATGGCTGGAAACGAATCTCATTAACTTGACCCAAGAGTTGATATGATTAAGTTTCTTAAATTTCTGTTTTAAAAAGGAGAGACAGAAAATGCTTATGGGCTAAAATTCTAGACTAAAGTGTAATTCTATTCACTCTGTGTGTTCCTCAAAGAATTCTATCAGGAAAAAATCATTGTGCTTTAAAAGAACAGAACAGAAACATGCATTTTCCTGCAGACCATTTCATTGGTAATTTTCCATAATCCACACTGAAAGCTGACAGAGCTTTGCAGCTGCAGAAAAGAATACCTTTCAGGGCAGAGAAATTATCTCTACTTGTATTAACTCTGAATTTGCCCTCTGAGGGTCTTCACACCAGTGGTGAACTGGAAAAACATTTCTTTTCAACCCATGAACAAAACCCACCCAATTTTTAAAAATTACCACAGTGAAAATAATCTTCAAGTGCTTCTAAGGAATAACATTGAGATTAAATAGCTTATTTTAGCTAAGTATTTACAATCCCAAAGGGACTATGAACCATAAAGTGAGTGAAGGATGAAGTGACAGCTTTCAGTGCAAGCTGCTTTCTCTCATCCTATATTTGGGTTTATTATGGCTTTTTTAGGGTTTTTTTTTCAGTCTTCTTCTGCATGGCTCCTGTGACTACACTGCCAGTTTTGGCTCAGGAGCTAGTTCTTCAAAATCCACTTTTTGATTTTTATTTCCGCGCTGCACTTTGCCATGAGCGAGCAGCAGAACCCTCCCTGTGTTCTACAGCTTCCTAAAAATACACTCTAGTAAGGTTTTCACTAAAATTCTCTGAACAAAATTGCTTAATTTTACCCTCTTCATGTTGAGCTTTTATGTTTAAATGTTACCTGCAGAGGCTCAGTGGGAAACAGGCAGGATTTTGAGTGGATCTGGAGTTTCTGCCATGGAGAGATCCCTGGAAAAAGCCATTCCTGCCCAGCCTTGAGCAGCACTGACATGGCAAGCATGTGGGAAATGCTGCTTTCTTCTGCAGCAAACATGGAAAATGGGAAAAAACCCTCTAAATGCAAGAGAGAGAAGCTCAAAGATTAATTGGGAAGGAAAGATGCAGCATGTACTAATCCCAGGCTGCTAACGAAGGCATTACCTCACTCCTTGCTTTAAGATCTCTCCCCATTTGTATTTTTGTCTGCGTAATTAATACTCTTGGACATCTTTTTCCAACTGACTTAGCACTCCTTTTCCCCAGGAAACAGCCTGATGATACTTGTGCTAAACAGTGCTTAGCAAGAATTAGCATCCAAGAGGTTCCTCATCCCATGTGCTCTGTTATGAACAGGACGGCTCAGCTTTCTTTGCGAGAATTGACGTGAAGAAGAGATTTCCCCTCCCCACCAAAGGCACTGCCTCTTGTGTGTGGCTGGGAAAGCGAAATGAAAAAGAACTCCACGAAAATAAATCAATTTACAGTGGCTGAATTCTGCTATAATTGTAACCATAGCAAGCAATCTCATCCTGCCTGGGAATTATTGGTTAATTAAACTCCACACTGTGCTGGAGATGCTACTCTAAATTAGAGAAGGTTGAAGTGAGGTGCAGTTCAGCCTCATTAAAATACTTCTTGTCAGTTTTCTGTCAGAAATATTAAGGACGATAATAATATCTGTACTGAGCAAAGCAGCTGTCACCAGTTAAATTTCCTAACATTTTGTCCAGATTGACTCTTAACAGGGACTGAGGAAGCACAGAGATAAAAAGACAACAAAGACAAGTATGGATTGAAGTCTCCAACAAATCCAGTCTTGCTCAGGTTTTCCCTCTAAAACCCAGAAACAGTTGTCGACTTGCATTAGGAAAAAATGTGCCATTTTCTTCCTCCTCGTTAATGGAGATCATAAATGTGTATTCAGCAGAAAATGCAGATTATTTGATGGCTGTGCTGTGGCTCTTCTGTCAAGTGCTGCTTGACAGGAACCAATGCCCAAAATTGGGACACAAACTTTGCCAGGAGCAGTCTAAGGACATCAGCAAATACAGAGCTGGTTCTTAGGTATCCATACTTGAAATAAAAACCTACATAAAACAGAGTGGGCTGGCAGAGAACAACTGCCATTTCATGTAAAGAGAAGAAATTCAGGCGGGATTTTGAGGAATTCAGAGAGTGGATGACAAAGCTGAAACTTTTTTTCCGTGAGATTGTGCAGGCCAAGAGTTGCAAGCCACGTGCAGTTATGGATTTATAGCAGATAAATTTAATCATGGGAATGACTAAATCAATGTTTCTGCCACTAGGACAAAGCTGCAGCATTAGCAGCCTGAGGCCACTCAGTTCCTTTATGACTCACAGCTACCTTTCTCCTGAATTCCCAAATGTGGGTAAGAAAGGACTTTACTAATCACAGCAACATTTCTTGCCAACCTTTTAGTCCCTCCAGGATCTCAGAGGAGCAGAAATCTCTCAGCTTTGTGCCCAAAGCTGCTTTTAGGAGATCCTGCAAGAGCCCAGTGCTCTCACCTGGTATGATATCCACAGAAATGGAGGAAAAGGAACTCCTGTTAGCTCCAACACCTCATAAAGCTACTGTCGTCTCACAACCAAGCTTTGGTAGTAAATTGTTCCAAAATTCTAGTTGCCTCCTGAAGAAGTTTCTGGTAGAGATTTTCTGATTTGCCCATTTTGCAGATGCCTTAGTGAGAGACAGAGGATTTTGCACTTTTCTCCCCAGCACCTTCCTGCACCCCTCAGTCACAGCTTACAAGATTTACCTATTACCGAAAATAGTCTTTCTTCCCATTTTTGGACTTGTATCTTCACATGCAAAATCCAAAGCTTTCAAAACTGCTCAGCTTTCATTGAAAAATTATTCCGAGATTTTATTAAAACTCACTGAATGCTTCCTTTCTGGAGCTGCTGTGACTCACAGGTACAACCGACTGAAACAAATCCTGCTTGCCAGGCAATTTTCAGTCTCTGCCATTTGCACCACTAAAAGGGCTTTCAGAGATGAGATTTTTCTCTATTCCATAACTACTCCCCTGCCCAGTGAAGATTTCTTTTCTTATCCCTCCTGAGCCCAGTGCTGAGCCCTGAGAAATGGCAGCAGAATGAACACCTGCACTGCCCAGGTTCTGTACCAGACAAGGTTGATCAAATATCCTTGTCTGGAACAAGAAGAAAAATGAACCAACGTTGCATGAGATTCCTCTGTATTTATTAAGATATTCTCTCTTCCAAGCAAGAAATGCACCATTATCCCAAACACTGCTAAGTTCTTGTGTCTGCAATAGCTTCAGTTTCACCTCCAAATCTCACAGAAGCAATTCTATTTTAGTTTTAAAGTGAGATTATCTTTACCAAAAAATACAATCTTAAAATATATGGGCTACTGGGTAGGACAGCTGCTTAATGAAACCAGAACCTTCCCACAAGATGAATCAAATCGTCTGGAAAAGGCTCCAGGCTGTTACATTTCTAATTCTTATCTTATATAAACATATAGGATGGAGTTAATATTTTTGGATGCATGCAGATGGCCATCACTAAAGAATTAATGTTCTTTTTAAACACCTTGCGCTGCCTGTTTTTCCATGGTAAAGTAAATTTAATGACTGGAGTGGGAAGGAAGCTTTTAGTTGTCACCATTGCTAAAGGCACAGCTTTTCCTGTAATGACTGCAACAACCCTGCAGCTTCTGGCAATGTCAGAAAAGAGATATTAGTGAAGTAAACCATGAGATTCGTGGTTTTTGAGACGTGAAAAAGGTCCCAGTTTAAAGTCTCAATATCGTGGCAGTGTTTTATATATCAGTGCACCAGATGGGGTTATTTTTCTCACCGAGGTTATTGTTCATTCCCTATAAAAATAATTCCAAAATAAAGTTGAAACAAATCAGAACTGTGATTCAACCACCTACAAGCTCACTCAGAAGAGCCCTAAATGATAAGATAGGTCAAGGAGTAAATGTAAGAGTGAAAAAACTTTTAACACACGTTGGGAGGAAGAAAATTCAGTGTAAAAAGCAGAGATTAAGAATAGAAAAAGCACTTTACTATGCCTAAGAGCAAACCCCCCACGTCAATCCAGCCTGTGAAAGGGTCACGAACTCAGTGATTTCAGAAATATGCATTGCAAGAGTGTTTCTATAAAAAGAAAACTACCACAGTTCTGTACTGTAAGTGCCATAAATTATTAATATTCAACGCAACTCTCAAGCAAGTCACTCAACCATTGGAAATAAACCACTGATGGTTGAGAATTGCAACACAAATGAGCACTGAACGGGGCAGGATGAGCAGCCCTGGGAGATGGGGAGCTTTGGGGAAAGGATATCAATCCAAAATTCCTTCTGCTTGGTGAAGAAGTGTTGCAGAGTCTCAACAACTCACACAGAAAATCCTGTGGGTTTGGACTGATGCTCCTGGGCTGAAAATCTGGCTAATTGGAATTCAGTGTGTTTATGCACAGGACTGGTTGATTCCCACCATTTATTCCATTCAGAATGTGCTGATTTAGAGATTGCAGATAATCTCAGAGAACCGCTGGGCAGCTCCACCGGGCAGTGCTGCCTCACCTCCTTCCTGCCATTCACTGGGAATTCAAATCCAGCCCTATTTCCAGCTTTTTATCAGCAAAACACCAAGTGTGCACACTGTGGGGCTTCTGGGAAACAAAAGGCACCACAAAACCATGCAGAGAAGCAGGCAGAGGGGAAGAAAGGCAAACTGGGATGTGCTCAATAAACCAAATTTTGTGTCCCATAAAGGAGCAAATCCTGCACTGCCTTGGCCAGCTGTGGGTTGCCTTGGATTTGGGTGGAACATCCTGGATTTGTGATTTGCCAGCAGCACTGGCAGATCCTCACCCAGCAGCACAAATGTTCTGCATGCAATCCAGGCTGGTGGGGAAGAATCAGCAGGAACTAATTAACAACCAAAACAGGATGCAGAGCAGAGATCTTGAGGAATTCAGCTGAAGGAGCTCAACACCTACAGCGTAATTCTTGTGAAAAAGATCCAGACAAAGGCTCAAAGCAAACAGTCAATCATGGATTATTTTTCCTGCTGTTCCTAAACCTCCTGGACCTTTAATTCACCTCCTTTGCCAAAGCTAAAGGCAGTGATGTTGCCCCTGGGAGCTCAGAGAGCTGTATATTCTAACAAAGCTTTTGTCAATAAATATTTTAGAAGCAATGACATTCTAGGAGAAATTTTTTGCATAGCAATATGTCCATGAACTGGCAATTGCTAATTTCCTTTTCAGTTAAACACACACAAAAGGCACCTGAAATGTCATTTTGGCATCGTCCACACAGTGTATTTTATTTAAAAAACAAAACAAACAAACAAAAAGCAGCTTCCTTTCAGGGCAATTGTAATTTTTAATTAAAGAAATTTTCAGAAAGCTTGGCAATGCTGACATGCCTCAACCACAACAACAGCACTGTAATTGTTTTATACATAACAAGGTTGTGGTAAACATTTGCCTCGTTGTCCAGAAACCTACTTAATTGTGGGATGGAAATGTTTTATTTATAAGCACAAGAGAAATGACATTTGCCAAGTACACTCACACCAAAAAGAGCCTATGGAGAAAACCTACAAAATACCTTAACATTTTACTGTGCTCATCTCTCAGACAAGACGTTTTCTAACAAAACTGTGAACTGAAAGAATCCTTGTTGGTATAATCACTTTACAGTGCCTTGGTAGCACAAAGACTTGTGGTACACATTTTTGTCCCTAAAAGGATTACAAACCAACTGAATCGTCAGGAAATAAGCACAAGTTCTTTGTCAAATTATGTGTATTACTGCAGAAAGTTTAAGCCATATTTAAGAACCTTGCTGAGAAACGGCCTGGAATAAAGCAAATATTAAATTTTGTCACTTGTATGATTTTTAAATGAATTCCCTCTCATGGTACAATTACTTTTAGAAGCCACATCACCATCTCTGAAACGCCTCATTACTTAGTGAAACTACCTTCTGTTAATGACAGTACCTTGGACAAATTTCCCCCTCCCACGTTGACAGGAAGCTCTTTGAAAAGTTAAGCCACAATTAAGCATCACTTGGGATCTATTCTGATCCTTTCTAATGAAATCTTATCAAACTTCTCCTTTTCAATGCGTTTTACAGGGTTTGACAGCAGAATATGGAGGGATTTGGATTTAGGGAGAACAAAGCCAAGGAGGAGTAATGTCAGCAGGGAAGTTTGCTGGTTCTGGGAGCTGTAAAAATTCACTGTGATGGTTTGATGTCCTCTGAGCAAAGGGCTGAATCTCTGCAGGTGTAAGGGTGGCAGAAATTTCCCTGCCTCCTCCCCATCTTGGGAATCCAAAGCTTAGAGAATGGGAGAACTCATTTTTAAAAAAAATTTCAGACTCACTGGGATTGAATCTGAGTTGCCTTTGTTTATTGAATGCTCTGAAATACAGGAAACAACTGCTCAGCTGATGGAAGTTCAGTGCATCTCTTGTGCTCTGAAGATGATGGGGAACTTCCTGAACAGCAGCCCATCCTGCTGGGCTGCTTTTGGCACAGCAAACTGACACTACAGGGATTTCCTAACTAATATCCCCCAGCTTTGAAAGCTCTTACTACAGCTTTCCTTTTTTCTATTTGTTTTTGTCAACCCCAGTTCATTGAGTTCCATGATTCAAAGCCACATTGTATGAAATCCTCCCACTTGGGGAAGGAAATTCTCCATCAGCAGCTTTACTGCTCAGAGATCTGACCAAGGTGCACAAACTCAGTGTGTTAAAACATTCACATTTATAAAACCTGAGCAATTCCAAAATGAGCTGCTCACCTGTTACCTCCAGCTTGTCCCCGGTGACTTCAGCTTTCAGGTAGATCCTCCCTCTCTTCTCGGTGTGATCCATGCCACAGAGGCTCGGCACGTTGATCACACATTGCTTGTGGACATTCATATCACAGGCTGGGGACACAAAAATGGGTCAGACACCCCTGAGAAGCTAAAAATCAGGATTACATTGCAAAAACAGGTGCAAGTGAAGGTTAAGACTAAATGCTTAATTGTTGGCAAGACTTTCAAGGTTACAGCTGCCTGGTTTTCAACCAAACGCCACGGCTGCTTTCCATCTTGGAATACATTCTGTGGAGAGTTAACACAACAGAAAATAAAATCGTCTACTCCAGAAACCTAAACATATCATTAATGAAGTGCAAGGGGGAAGAAATTGAAATGAAAGTAAAGACTTGCTGGGAATATGACTAAGAAAGCAGAACATTCACGTCAGCAATGAAGGGAGGCAGCTTTAAATTGATTTTTAGGTTTTCCTAGTGGGAGACTTCCCAGACAAATTAAATAGAAGGAAAATACTAGACCTTGACTACAAAGTGAACTGAAATTTCAGTCTTTAAGAGTTTATTCACCCAGACAGTCCAAAAAGAGGCTTTCTCAAAATTGCCATGACAAAGGCTCTTCAGCCCCATCCAGCTGAACACACCATGTTCTCAGCAGAAGAGGTGATTTTCATTAGGAGATCATTATAGCACTGAAATATCCACTTGAAACACACCAGCCCTGTAAATAGCTGACATTTGAAATGGTATTTTCCACAGAAACTAAGCAAGAAGTTGTTACCCAGGGCTTCCACTTACTTTCTAGAGCAGCCCTTTGGTGAGGGAAGGGAAATGTCACTTACTGTCACATTTCATGCCCTGGTGCAGGAGCCCATAGAGCAGAGAGCCACAGTGGTCACAGAACGTGGGGCTGCCATAGGTGTGGATCTTGAACTTGTGTTTGCTCCTGGGGTCCTGAGGGGAAACAGAGAGAGACCCTCGAGTCGTCAAAGAGAACACTGACACGCCTCTAATTTATGGCTTCAAATACCAAAAGCTTTCCAGCTCTGCAAATTACACAGCAGAAAAACACATTTCAGTGTGTAGCTTATTCACCTTACAGTGGTACCTGCATGTTGGCCTCAGTTCCTAATTTTCCTGTTTTTTTGGTGCTGTAAGAACACGTCAGCTCAGCTTTGTTCCCATGATTTATGCACACTAAAACTCCATTTGCTGACTGCTCACACACATAAAGTTTAATAACAGTGCTCAGTCTGTGGCTGAAGAGTCCCAGACTGACTGCACAGTGACATTGTCACCCTTCTGAAAAGTGACACAAAATACCAGAGAGCTGGGAAGAAACTGCTAATGGGCCAATGTGGAATGCAATCCAACGACTGTAAAATCAGGATTTTACAGATGGGATCACCTTGAAATGCTGCAACTTTATAATCTCCACTGTTGTAAATGAAAGGGAATGAATTCTGACTTGGCACATGGTAAATATTTTACAGACACTGCTGTTCCCATCTGAGTTTTGAGCAGAGAAACTTCAGAGTGAGGACATTTTAAGGCCTCCAACAGCTTGGAAATGTTTCCTAGTTTAGGAATGAAAGTGAAAGGGAATCCACCCAAATCACTTCAATGCATGACAAATGCAAAGACATCTGCTGTTTCTTAGGAGTAGAGGTCCCCTCTGGAAAACCAAGAACATTTATTTCAAAGGAAGAAACCTCATCTTCTGTATGTTCAATATGCTGACTCTTTCCTCAGATTCCTCTAGCATTAAGTGTTTTCTCAAGAAATTTGGGAGCTTTGATTAGTAATTATCACAAAAATATGACTATGAGAAGGCCAAATTTTGCCTTCAAATGTTACTATTTTGCCATGTTACTCTTTGTGAAAGTTTTTAGTGTTTTAGTAGCATTCTTCATGTGAATTCAATTTGGTACTAATTCCACATTTTACAGTGAATCTATAACCATTATTTGTCACTCTATAGAAAGAAATTGCAGAGTGCCCAGGATAACAAGTAAAGACTGTACATTATCAAATAGAAGCTATTTCAGTAATTCTGCTCAATGTGCAGCCTGAGGTAGGAAATGCAAACTGCCACCAACTGCTTTTATCTTGTAAACACAGTGAACCTCAATGCAGTGACAGTCAGGGCTCAGAGAACATCCGTTTCATTATTTATTAGAGCTCCAGCCATGGGCCTGTGGGTCATGGGAATGTGGCTGGACTGAAGGGTTCTGTGACTCTGTGCCTTCCAAACAACTGGAACCACCGTTGGGAAGCCAATTCTTCCCTAAGTTGTTTGGTTTAGATGACAGAAGGAGACTTGTTGCCTTACAAATATCTCCACTTCAGCATTACTCTGGTGAGCACATCTGGGGCTCAGAAGGCCAAAAGGCACAGCTCCCAACGATGACTCTGAATGAACAGTTGTAAAGTTGTGTTTCACATCTGACATAAGTGGTATTTATGAGTATAAAGTAATGGTATTGAGGGGAAGGAACTAGGGAAATTATTATAGTCAATGTCTACTAAATCTGTTGAGCCTGCATATTACACTGAAATTATATAACATTGCCAAATAATTTCATCCCAAACAATGGAATTTGCATGTAATTTTGTTAAGCAGGGGTCTGTGTGGCTTAGAAGTGTTGTGACATGGAAGGACAACTATTCTACACTCCCTGAAAAGAACACAGGTGAGGACTCAGGTCTGACTACAAAACTCCACAAAATCCCAGGAAAAGCACCTTAGGAAAAACCACATTAATAAATAAATAAATCAGGTTGGATCAAACTTTGGAGTTGGCCCTGCAGGACTCAGTGTGTATCATTTGAATCATTACTTGCTTTCTATACTCAATCTTAGTTTTCTCTCCTTGTGTGAAAATCCCTACTGTGTGGCATTTCAAATGGACAATTTGATATTAATCAGTTTTCGTAAGGAGCAGCAAGTCTGACAGTGATTAGTTATTATTCTATATGCAGACACAGAATCATTCATAATAAGAAGAGGACAATGGAAAAAGTACCAAAACTACTCCTGAACTGGAAACTTTGTAGGAAATCTCTCTTTTAAGAACCCTATTAAAGGGAATAGAATGTCCTAAATAGAATGTCCTTAATAGAATGTCCTAAAAAACATTTAAAACCTACCACAAAAGAGAGTACACTCTTCATCAGTATTTTATCCTATTTTCTGCTTCAGTCCTATGCTTTTTTGGGTTGGTTTTTTCTTTTCCCTGGCAAATTGAAGTGTAGATGATGTTGTTATTTAGGAAGCAAGTCCAAGAACATGTAGAGCAAACCAATCCACTCATCACAGATGACGAAACTTTCTCATCTTATTCCTATATTAACATGGATTTCTCATGCACTTAGAACTACCCTTGAATCCATAGCTTGCACTTGAATTATAAGCAATCATATTAACAATAATTACTACATTGCCCTCTCTAATTACTCGTACTAACAGCAATTATTTTATCAGTTGTTAATACAGGTTCATACCTTCCAGTGTTAAATATGCATTAATGAACAACTGTGCATCATAGAGGAAATCACATTGTCTTTAGCCTTTTTTTGACTAAAGGCAAACCGTGCAGCTAAAGGGAAATCTCCTGTAAATTGTCTTCAAATATCCCCTTTTCATCGATGTAAACTTTCAATAATTCCCGAAGCAGAGCTGGCAGTCCCGTTTCATAGTAAACACAGGGAGCCAAGCCAGGAGCTGCCAGATGAACTGCCAAATAATGGCTGCTATTTGCAAGAGAACTGAACTTTGCATTCAACTTGGCATAGATTAATTGTGAAACTCTACAGGGAAAACCTACTGCTGTTTCCAAAATCCGTCAGAATTATGGGGGGAAAGTGGCAATGGGGAAGCAATGGGGAAGCAATGGGGAAGCACTTGTTCAGCAGTGATGAATGATGTGCTCTGTTAAAATTCATGTAATTTTCATACTAAAAAGTGAATTCTCTGCTATCTTAAGGCATTGCTCCATTTTTGTAAGTACCGCTTAATGCAATACAGTATCATTAAATGGGATAGAAACTCCTGGGCTATCAATATTACAGATATTTAGATATTTTTCTTTGAAAAACCCTTGAATTGGCAAATACCTAGCTCTGCAGTTTGACTGCTTTTTAACAGACTGGAGTTTCAGAGCCTGTGGGTGCAGCACCCTAAAAAGATGAACAACACCCAAGCATCTCCACCCCACTCAGCTGTGCAAAAATCAGAATATTACTCATGAGTCCCAGAGCTGATTGCAGAGAGGAGCAGCCATGGAGTCACAGCTACCAGGAGAGGGCTGCACACACTGGCACCAGCTGGAACTACCCAAAAACCCCAAAAATGGAGCGGAAACATTTAGAAATAATTAATCAGTTTGCAGAAGTTCTGCCCTGCCAGCTCTGGAGGTGCTCAGGGGGCTCAGCAAGGATTCCTGCTGCACTCCAGCAGAGGGAAGCAGAAGGACACAAAGCTTCTCCCCAAACCCCACAGGTTTCCCATCTCCCACTGCCCCCCTGGCACCATCCCTGCCTTCTTCCTTTGTTTAGCACAAATGAAGCCATTTCCTTTATGGAGCAGCATGGAAAGCTCCCTCCTGGGAGGAATCATGCCCGAATTTCTGTGTTTCTGGGGTGGGGAGAGCAATAATTGAAAGCGCATGGTTAACAGCAGCTCATGTCAAACTGTGCTTTAGCACATCACAAAACAGCTTCACATTTCAGAGTTCCTCCCAAAAGCTCCCTTTTGATCAGAATTTTATTCCCCCTGATAGAAACACTGAACCAGCTATGAATTTGCAGGCTTTAAATCACCTCACTGCCTTTAACTTGAAAATACCCAAAGCCCCTTGGAGTGATGCTTGGAGCAGCCTGGGGCAGTGGAGATGTCTCTGCCATGGCTGGGGTGGGATGGCTTGAGCTTTAAGGTTCCTTCCAACCCAAACCCTCCCGGAATTCTGTGATCTGTCCGTGCCAGAGCTTGTGCTGCTGGTCAAGGTGTGGGGAAAAAGGACCATTTTCAGTCATTAATGCCAATGCAGGAATGCTAACAAGCTGTTAGGCAGGAAATAACTTTTTTAACCTGCCTATGGTTGGTGAAAGGATTTTTTTCCCATCCTGAGCTGCTATTTTTGTGATCATTAAGAAGCGGAAAATGCAGAAGTGCAAGTGTGAAAACGTTTTTGGAGAAATGGAGAATTACATTTTCCATTACAAAAAAGCCTTAAAGGAGTTCTGCAGATAAGCTGTGAGGTCCTAGGGTTGTATCAAGGCCTACCACAGCCAAGAAGAACTTTGTGTAAAGAAATGCAAATATACCCAATTCTCCATTTTTTACTTCCATTAGAGAACCACGAGATTATTCTTCATCCCCAGTCAAACGTACATATATATATATGTAGTTACTAATTTAAAAGGTGTACACGAAAAAAAAAAAAGCTTAAAATTTTCAGATAACTTCACTTAGATAAAAGAAAAAAATAATTCCTGAACGTCAGTAGCACGAATTGTGGTACTGTCTGTGTTTCTGCTGAAAACAGGGGTGACAATACATTCCATATATGCAAAACAAGTTAAAAATTGTCACAAGAGATATGATGTCACTGCTCCTCCTTATCAGTGGAACAGCCCAGGAGGACTGGCAGGTGTTTTCCTCACTTCAAACACTCCCTGCTGTGACAGAACCACTGAATACGACATTTTATTTTGTCCCCTCTGCAAACATCTTGAAAGTATGGATCTGCTGTGACAGATAATGAAACCACTGCCGTTTGTACTGCATACATTTCCCTTAAAACAGCTCAACTTCCCCGAGCGAATACCAAGTTAATAAAACATATTTGAGGATATATTTGAGTGTGGTTTTCTCTGCACAGAGCCAAATCCCACATTCAGCCCACGCTGTCCTCAGGCAGATTTCCCTTTCAGCTCTAAAGGTCTTCAGGCTGCAGCTTTTCTAACACCTTCCAAGCAGCCACTACAACATCCAGGACCTCCCTGGGTCTGTTTGAGACACTTTCTCCTGTTTGCTATTTATTTTTGCACTGAGAAAACAAAAACATTGATTGGCGATTTGCTCTGCATCTTAATTTAAGCAAACAGCTTCAGCTTTGAAGCTGCAAGAGCCAAGGAGCCAGATGCTTGTACTGGAAATGAATTCCAGGGCTTAAAATTTGGTTTCTGTCATCAGAGCTCAGGAGAAAAGAGCAGGGAAAAGTCCTTGTTCCACTGTTCCCCAGCTTTGCTCTTCCCTGGCTGAGTGAGACTGAGAGCACAGAGAATCTGAGACTCTTGGGAATGCTGAAGATCATATCAGTTTTTAATATAAAATATACGACTGCTGAAAGCTTGTTTGGTATTTCCCCTCTCAGAGCTGCAGTGCAGGGAAGTTTTATTGCTTTTAGAAAAGTGCAATAAAAAGATCAGACTTCTAGTGCCTGAAAATCAGAAACGTCCCAGGAGGGCTGAGGCTGGCTGGGACCTCTGAGAGCTCTGAGCCCAAACTGGGGTCAAAGTGGGGAAATCAGCTGGGTTTGGTTCATGGGGATCTCCTCCCCACCTGCAAGACACTCCAGAGCTCCAGATCCACCTTCCAAGCACCCAAAAATCTCCAGGCTGACATCCCAAGAGCTCCTTGCTGCAGGGGAGGAGGGCAGGAATGGCATCAGTGCTTTCCTACTCGGTGAGAAATAATCCAGACTCTTTCCAGGAATCTCCTTCAGGCTGAATGTGAACTTAGTGACTCAAAGGAATAGCTTGGAGAAAGAATGCATTCATTCAATCCACTGACATCTGCAGGAAGGGAAACCTGCGCATGCTGTAGGTGTTCAGAGCACAAATAGAGTTGTATTCAACTCACAGGAACTGTGGAAGGCAGTGGAGGGATAAGGAAATAAAGACTAAGCAAAATAGGAAAAATAGCAAAAATCCAGGTGATACAACCTGGCAAAGACTGCTGTGCCTCTGCCACACCTGCACCAGCACTTTGAAAAGCAGCTGCAGTACAGAAAATCCAAAATACAGCCCATTCCTCCCTGGGCTAAGGCTTGGAATGACATGCAGAAATGAAGACTAATTCTCAAGTGCTGGAGAAGAAAAGCCTTTTGTGATAATAAATAACACCTCAGCCAAAAATGACAACAAAAATCTCTTTTCCCGTTGCTGTTACTAAGACCACTTTTATTCTCTACAGCTCTAAAGAGAATTAAGAAAGTACACAAACAGAAAAAAAAGCCGTCTTTAAGCAAAATTGAAATTTTTCAATCAACTATTTTTTCTCTGTAATTGTGTAGAAGACAACGTGAACACAGTTCAAGATGATTCAAAGGCAGATTTTTCGGTCCCCTCCTGGAATTCACAGAAAATTATTATTTTTAATTAAAAGAAACAGGTGGTCATCGAATCAACTGGTTTTGATTGCTGCCTTTTGTTCTTGTTCTTCTTGTATAGAATAGAACTGATTGAGTTGGCAAAGGGAGAAAGGAGATCTGCATGACTGTTCTCCCGGGGATTTGTAATTTCCTAATTACTAGAAAGACACATAAATCCGGAAGGGACTCGCTGTTTACTGGCTATTTTTCCTTCATTCTTTTTTAATGAAGAAACTGCAGCATAATTACAGAAAGTGCACAAACAAAAGGCCCTGTTAGAAAATGATTCACGGCTAGGAGAAACGGAGAGATTTTGCTGCAGATCCAACTCACCATTGTGTTGCTGTGTATAAATGGTTTCAATAAAGGGGAAATCCAGGGATTTGGATTCAAAAGGAGCCCTGGAAAGCCAGAGACACAGCTGTATATGTCTTGTTTAAATCCCCTAATTTATTCGCTTTATAATTTTGTAATTTGTTGATCAATTTATCAAACATACGCTTTTCAACACACAGCACCCTTTACAACTTGAATACATATTACAAAATCAAGTTTAAACTGATCAGAAACAAGAAGTAATTTTAATAAATTCCTGCTGTATAGAAGCATGTTGCTGTTTCTCCATAGAAGCAAAATGGTGAATTGTTCAATATTCCAAATTACAGTGGAGTTTCCATGTTTCCCAATGGAGCTGGAAGGTGGTTGGGTGCAGTGTATCATTAACACTATAAAGAGATTAATTGTGTGATATCAGGTTGCATGAGAATTATTTTACATTAATATATTTGTGTACAAGAATTTCTCATCAGTTCTTAAATATTTCAGTATGTTTGTGTACAAGACCTTTTCATCAGTTCCAACTTGCTCATGATAGAAGTGATGCAACTTAGTTTTTTTCCTCATTATCCTCAGCTGGAGCTCACATCATCCATCTCCCATTCCTTTAAACAGAAAATGAAATGAGATAAAGGCTGAAAACCTCCCCTGCAATACTCAATTTCCCTGCACAAGCAATGCCCTTGAGGGCAGAGGCACCAGGTCAGACAATTCAACATGTGCTGCAGCTTGAATGCTGCTCTCCAGGGAAATGTACGGACATTGAGCTGAGAATGCAGGGGCAGATGGGGCTGCAGACACCTTTTGGAGCAATGAGCCCTAAATGAACTTCACTGCTGGCAAAGTTACAGCTTCAGGAAGAGCCTTTGTGACCCAAACTTCCCGACCGCAGCTGAGGGGAAAACCAAACAAACTCCAGCTTTGGGTTGTAAAGCCAAACCACCCTCAGCTCCTTCTGTCTGAGGTGGTTTGAATGAAGATTTTTACAGCTATTGAGAGGTAATTTGAGCCCAGAAGCCTGAGCTGATTTGCCACAAGCTCCCAGAGAGCAGCAGGAGCAGCGCAGTGAGCGCAGATAAGGATTGCAGCTCTGAGCTGCTGCCTTGCTCAGCTCATTCCATATGCAAGGCCTGAATAATAACTGGTTTACATTTCCCACTCCTCCTCCGTTTTCCCCTCTAAAATGGTGAGGAACCCACCAATTTATAGAGGCACACCTCACTTGTTCTCACTAAAGCCTTCCCCACCTATTTACACAGCTCCTTCTCTTCTCCCCACCTCCCACAGCAGCAGCTGCACTCTGCAGATTCCCGAGGAAGATTTTACAATTCTGGATGCTCTGCTACCAAACAGGAACAGGCAATATCCATATATACATCAACATATGGCCCAAAGCAAAGCTAACCCCACCAGCTGCTGCACAGATCTGGTGGTGGAGCTGAGAGCTGCAGGAGGGTGTTCCCTGCACAGTGAGGAGGAAATCCAGGGAGTGGTTGGTCTGTCCCAGGGAATTACACAGAATCCAGGAACATCCCATGACAGACTCCCCAGAGCTCTGCAGCTCTCCTTTACCTTTATTTCGAGTTAAAACTGGCACAGGCACGGTTATTTTTTTGGACACACTGTTTGAGCAGTGTCACATCCCTGTCCATCCCACACAAGCTAATAAATACATCTGAACATTTTCCTGCCCTTTACAAAATGACCCATCTGTCTATGCGAGTACAACAGCAAAACAGGGCTGAAAGGAGATAAAAAAGCAGAAACTGATTTTTTGGAAAAGTCTGAGAAATTTTTGGTCCAGAATCAGTTGGAATTTCACAACTCAACAACTCCTCACACAAGAACTTGTGGGGTGTCCTGCTGCTTTCCGTTTGACAAATTTTATTAGAGACAGACATGAATCTGAAACACCCGAGCAAATTTCCTCCAAAGTTACTCACTGAATAATTCATTTTTTGCCTGATATTTTATACATTGGTTAAGCACCAAAATAAAGGCAGAAGGGAGGGGGAAATATGCATAATTTAAACCCACCGTCTCCTTTCTGCTCTTCATCTCAGGTCTGTTTTCAGAAGCATGAATATTACCACCTATAACCCAGGCAGACACTGCAGAATTTTGTCCTCAAGAGACAAAAATTCCATGAGTGATCTCCACATACAGATCCCTTCAATGATTGAAGGGTTTGATTCAAATGTGTTTAACTCCAAATCTACCTCAGTGTGAGAAACGCTGCTCTCAATAAATCATGGCCATGATCATCCCATGGGAGATGCTCAGGCAGAGTCCTTGGATGGTCTTTTACATTGTATAACCACTCAAACACGATTTATTTCTGCATGGAGCAGATGTTTTTCCATATGTCTAAATAACCCTTCTTCAGAAAAGTAACTCAAGCACATTCAATTTTGCAGACCGAGGAATAGAGACATCAGACTCGTTAGTATTTATAGAACATTTGGGATCTTTTCTATAGGGAAGTCAGTATTTCTCGTTGTAAAAAGCCACTAATCCCACTCCTCTGAATGAAATATAATTTTTTATTCAGCAGCTAAGATGCTCTGCCATGCTTTAGACTCACACCCTGACCTCACAATGGCACAGATCCCAGCCAAGCTCTCTGCCCCATAACATTTTTCCATGCCAATGGAGCAGTTGCTATTTATTAGCTGATTAAAAATTCAGAAAACAATACTGAAACTTGAAAAAAAAATTTAACTGTGCACAATAAAACCCCTGAAAAAAAGACAGGCTTTTAGCACAGACTCCTGATTCACCAACATTTGCCGCCACTGCTTGTGTTTTAGACCCAAAACTCGGTGCCACTATTAGGAGAAAAGTGTTTCCCTGTGACCACAGCTGAGGGAAAACTCAGATTAAAAACAAGAACTGACACAAATCTGTCCCTTGGGTAGAATTTGACCCTTTTGAGGTTTTCTAATCAAAAATCTGAACGCAATGAGGACTGCTGTAATCACATCAGAGGAGTGCTGGGAGCCCTGGAAGGAGGATTCCTCAGGGCTGCCATTGCTCCGAAGGCTGAGTGAGCCTGAACTGCTTCACAGCATCAGGAAAAGTCCTCCCAGCATTCAGCAATGAATTAGAATAAAAGCTATAAATATTTAATGTCTGGCAATTAACTCTGCCCTGTTCAAAGGGAAAAAATAAAAAGGAAATACAGAAAGCTTTCACCAAACCATTTAGTAACGTGGCAAATTCCTCCCCCAGCAATTTTGAGTGTGCTCATCCCAAAACCATCCACAAGTCTCAGTAATAAGCATTTTTCCTTCTCCTTCTCTAAGGAGAGAGTTTTTCTCAAGGCTGTTGATGGCAAAGGAGCTTCCCAGATTGCAGGGAAGGCTCTGGGTTTGGAGGAAATCCTGACAGAGGTGTTTGCTGGCACAGCACAGCCAACAAAGGGAAGGCGAGTTTGGATTCTACTTTTTATTTCTCAGAAATCACTTTGTGGGTGAGCAATCCCTCAGTGGAGCCTCTGAGTATGGAGATCTCATTGCTGCAGAAAACACTGCAGTGTTCACCTCCACCAGGGCTCCATGCACCTCTATAAATACCTCATTCTCCTCGGTAACATGAACTAAAAAACCACAGCCAAACTTTCCAAGAACCCTCGTCTGTGACACCGACTGGAACAGTTCTTGATTTTACAGGTCAAGTAAGACTTCAGCACAAATTCCTCTCTCCTCCTCCTCATACTGAGAGCTCCCAGGCAGTGCCAATTTATGGTGTCCTAAATGCTGCTGTTTGTGTTCATCCAGCATTGCTAAAGCTCATCCTCTTGAGTGCTACCAGTTCTGTTTTATACAGAAAATGGATATCCAAGAGAAATAGATTTTTAAAAAAAGGTGAAAAAGACATAAAAAGCTTTAATTGGATAAATTAACAGCCTTTTTTTGTTCTCTTTATAAAGGGGAAAAGCTTTATATTGTTATGTTGGCTCCATGGTGGTTTCACAAAATTCAGTCACCAACCACGTACCAGGAGTCCCTGCAATGACAAGTGTAATGACAGCTGTAATTAATTTGCCAACACGAGGCTGGACACTTGTCTGCTCATTGCATCGGTTATCACTGGGATTCAGCCCTTAGCGGGGAGCTCTGCAGCCTTATATTGCCACGGAGGAAATAAAAAATGGGAAAGATCTTATGTTCTATTCATCCGAGGCAGATGCAGAGCAAGGCTCATCAGGATTACAGCAGGAAAATTGCACACATGGCAGCAGTCAGGGCATTATTCCTCATCTGCAAGTAATGCTGTTTTTCGAAAGAAGAAGAAAAGAAACTGCTCTTCCTCTGTAATAACAATCTACAGATTAGCAGAGGCTTTTCCCAGCACTGCCAGCTAAGCCTTTGTAAGGCTGCATCAAAAACAATTATTAAAATTAATCCCAGGTACAAATGGAATTGCATAATATTAATCCTGCTGAAAGAAAAAGCTGATACGATAAACAGGTGGAAGCAATGAGGAGCAGAGAAAGGGGGAAAAGGAGACTTTTAAAAGGCAGTTTTGCTAACTCAGGTCAAGTGAAGAGCCTGTGGGACCTCAGGAACATCTCTGGGTCACTCAGGTGTCCAGCTGGGAAAATCTGGACATCCACAACCTGTCAAGAAGCAGCTGGAGGTGTTTGTTTAGTTGGAAATTAAACTAAAATATAAAAACCTGGGAGAAAAATGCTTCCATGATTGACTGCTCTATGTGCAGAACACAGAGAAAACTAAATGCAAAGCAAATATTAATGAATTAGCAGTCAGAAATTACATCTTCAAGAGTCCTTAAGAAAAGTCACTTCATCACAGAAAATGTCTCCTCACCATTAAATGAAACAAAACCAAGGAAATAATAAAATGTGCCCTCCAGATGAACTTTCACATTTCAGAGAAAACAAATGGCTTCAGATAATACTTTTACAATGTGCATAATCTAAGTTATTAGATGGCAACATAATGCAATTAGCATGACAAAGCTTAATACTATCATAAATCCTTCTGTTACAGCTTATATCGAGAATTTATTACTCAGGGAAAAAATCATTCATTGCTCCTCACTAGACCCTTGGATTTTTATAAAAACAAATTAATTGATGGATTTTAAGTTTGCACTAAATGATTAATCTGTTCAAAAGACCGAAGATGTGCTGCATCATGCAAACATAGCATTTTATTGCATTTGATTTGCTGTGCTGCGCAGGGATCACAGCAGAGCTCCAGCCATGCTGCACACTGTGCTGCAGTCCCTCTGACCCAGCAGTGAAATTCGATGTTTCTTGGTGAGATAAATCCATGAAGTGCAGAGGACAGAGCACAGAAAGGTGCAGACTGAGCCTCCTGACTGCCACATCTCAGGCACATTCAGGGCATCTCCAGCGAGCTTGTGCAAACAGAAAACAACACCCAATGCAAAAATACCTTTTTTTTATTCAGGAAAAAATCAACATCTTCCCCTCTATCCCACATTTTGGACATTCTGGATCAGTCAAGATCATACCTGAGTGCTCAAGCTGTTAGATTTCTGTTAGAACTCTTTACATTGCCCTTCTATGAGATTTCAGGCCAGCAGGAATGCCTTGAAACAGTGGCAGGACGATGACAACGCACTCCCTGCCCGAGCAACTCAGCCTTCGCAGGGGCTGTGCAATCTGACAGATTTTTGAAGCCAAAACTGGTGCTGACTTTGCACCTAGCACCCTTTGATTAATTCCAGAAAAAAATGTGGGACAAATAATAATGTGGGACAAAAAATGGGCTATGGAAGGGCAAAGCTCAGCTCAGCCCTGAGACACAATCAGTCATTACTCACAAATCACTGCTGGTTTTGCCCACAAATGATGGTTTTTCTGGCTGCACTGCACTGCTGGAGCTTCAAGCATTTTCTGCTAACGAGTGAGGGAGGAAAGGCCAAGCTCTGGAGATCTTCTCCAAGGAGTTACCTGAGAATTTGTAACACCCTCTTCACCAGGAGAAAATGAATTTATTGTACCAGAAACACCACCAAACCCCAGGGAGTATCTCAGCCATTTCTGCATCAACTCTGCTCTGCTCTGCTCTGCTCTGCTCTGGGGGCATCTAGGGAGAGGCAAAAAGCTCCACCCAGTGTGGACTCCTTGGGACTTTCAATCAAAGCAAAATCCAACTCAATTCCCAAACCAGACAGACTTTTCCTGCTCCTGTGCCAATTATTAGTGCTGTGCCTTAGGATTCTCCCCAGCCAACACCCAGCTCTGCTGCAGGCTTTGATTTCACACCCAACAAGCTGCCCTGGGTCACTGTGAGCAGCGTGACAGAAATCCACAGCACAGGGAATCCCACAGCTGATCGGGACTGGCTGAATCTGCCACGGAAAGCTACAGAAATGCATTATTTAAGGAAAAAAAATCAGTCGTAGCCCAGAAATAAATCAGTTCAAGCTCAAACAAAAAGGCAGCTTCATAATAAATATCAGTTCAAAAAGCCAGGGTGAATTGGCAGTAAAATATAACACATTGTTACAACATTTAAAGAAGTAATGATAGCGTTAAGTATTTGGAAAATCATATTATCTTCCCTAAACTAAACCATGTTTTTAAAAGTGGCTAAAACAAATGTGTCTTTACAAACCACTGTTACTTTTAGTCCCAAATTCAGCCATTTGCTGTAAATTCATTCACTGCCCCCAGTTCAGCCATCACCTTTGCTCCTGGCTCGTCAATCTCTGCATTAGACTGGCACCTCTCTCCTTGCATTCAGCACTTCCCCATTTGCCTTCAGCACTTTGCATCATTAATTTATCAACTCCCATTCCCTTCAACTCCCACGGCTCCTGTAAGTGTGACAGAGCATGGTCTTGCGCTATTATTTTTATTTTTTACGTATTTCCTGGCAGGCAAAACAAATAAGGCTACTCTGCAGCAGCAGCATGACATTAAGAGAAAAGCTGTAATCAGAGCTTAATGAAAGTTTAAGTACACAAAGTATAAACACAGCTCTATGCAACAACATTATTATTATTATATCAATATTATTGTTGTTATTATTGTTGTTACTGCACCTGAAAGAACTACAGACTTTTCCAGACATTCTCATCCCTGTGCTATATGAACTACTTGTAAAGCTCTATTTAAGCATTTAGACATGTTTTATTACCACAGCAGTAACATTTTTTTTTTTCCACAAAGCTCTTCAGGAAAAGAGCAAATTCTGAGCCTGTCAAGCAGCAAAATAAATTGTCCAACAGCAAACAGCACAAGTCAGTTCAGCACAATGCAGTTAAGTTATTAGTCAGTGCCAGGCATGGTGGAAATCTCCCCCAGAGGGATCTGGGCAGCCTCAGAGGGCACAGCAGAGCTGATCTTGACATGCAACCTCAGCTTCTCAGAGCAGCAGCTGTACCAGCATGGATAGGGGCTTTAAAAAAGATTTGGCCATTAAGCATTGTTCTAGAACCTCAAAAATAAAGTACAAAATAAAGGTCTCCCATCTTGTTTTTTGGTTTTTTAAATTAAAAAAAAAAAAACAGTTTTATGTGGAAGGCACTGAACCATTTCCCAGAGATTTTACATTGTGCAGTGGACAATGCTCTACCAGCAAACCTGTCCATAGTGTGACTAAGAGAAAGAGGAGAGAGAGAATGACAGCAGGTTGGATCAAATATGATATTTATGTGTGCAACAACCACCACTGAGCCACTTCCTTCACAGATAAATACAGATGCCCTGACTCAGAATTTCTCTTCTCTTCCTTATTATTTTTTGTATGACACTGCATTATAGGTAAGAAAGAAAAAACACCTCAAGTCTCACCCTGCAAAAAGAACAATTCCCAAGTGCTTCATAAATAAAATAAAGCAGTTCTTATGATGGAAAGATATTAATTTGAAGTCCCACAGCCATGCACTTTCTTTTTCCCCCTATTATATATGACATGGCTAAATTCCTGCACTTCATCTCCTGCAGTGTTCAGCCTGACCCACTGTGTGCTTGTGATCCATGGGGGTGAGAGAGGTTAATAAAATACAGATCTAAAATTGTCCAAGTGACTTTATCCAATTGCTTGGCTGCTCATTTTTCCTCTCACTACCAACTGCCTCAGTTTCAGTGCAGGTTCTCTACTGAGCCAGTTGTGTGCAAAACCTTGATTTTATAAACAATCCATTTCTAGTGAAAGCATTGGCTCCCAACAAACACACAGAATATAATTAACTTCACACAATTAAACAGTTTCTTCTCTGCCTGCCTCAAGACTGTTCTAGGCAAATAAAACATTCTCATGTCTAATCAAAAACACTGTCAATCAGGAAAATACTTTTTTAACTCAAAGCTTTCTCTGTTAAATAAACATTGAATACACAGACTGAAATAAGGCCCAAAATGAATGCTGGATGTTTCTGAGCTAAGATTATATGTTTAAAAACCTGCTCTCCAGAGAATAATGCATACAATTATAACTGTCTTTACATTAACTGCAGGTTAACAAATGAACAATGACAAAAGCTGTGCATGAAAAACTCTGCAGGAAAGTATTCATTAGTCTGGAGCTAAGGAATAAAACCCAAAAATTCTTAACCTAAAGCTTTCTGTAACGCTCCTTGATAAAACACATATTTGTGGTCACAAATTACCATTTACTCATCATACCCATGGCAGCATGAAAGGGAGAGCTCAGAAAAAGTAGTCAATCCAATAAAATGCTGATTTATTTTGGAAATGAGGGTTTAAATGGCAATATTGATTTGAAACACAACCCCTCAGTTCAAAGAGGGACAGATCTGTACAGAGTCACTGAACGCAAGAGGATTGTTTAGGGGAAAAAATCTGTCAAAGGAACAAAGAACAGAGATAAGAGAGAGCAAAATGGGAGCAGAAATTTGGAGATGTCATGTTAATTTGGAGATGTCATGAGAAGAGCAGGTTCTCTTTCTATCCTCCTATAAGGATGGGATTACTTATATATATCTATATCTATATCTATATCTAATCTATATCTATATCTGTATCTATATCTGTATCTATATATCTGTATCTATATCTATATCTATGTCTGTATCTATATCTATCTCCTTTCCAACCCAAAGCCTTCTATGATTCCATGAAATCTCTCAGGTTGGATCAGATTAGAGCAAGGACTATCCCAAGCACACCAAAAAAATTTTAAAAACCCACCACCACACCCCTGACCTCAAAACTAAGTTTTAACCAGTGGAAAAAGAAACTTTTTCAGGGAATTGCTGGGTGCCACATGACTGAAGTCAGTGTGCTGACAAGGAGATGCTCCCATTGTTGGGGCCTTTTGATTCCTTCAGCAGACATTTGCTTCCAGCTCCCTGGGGTTTGGAATTATTTTTAAACCTTGAACAAAGAACACTTAGTACCACATACTTCCAGTTTCACAGCTGGGTTATTTTAAGGAGACAAGAAAACTTATTGGAATATAAGTTGGTTTTTTTTTTTTATTTTGCAATATTTCAACTTGAAGTTATTAATCTGTCCCTTGAGAATTCAGAACCTCCTGGAACACTCATTTCAAATATTCGGTATCTTTCAAAGATACAATCTTCTCACATGGCCTTGAAATAAATGCCTGAAATACCTCCCTGCAGTAACCCAAGTGGAGCCCTTGTTGAGGAAGGGATTGGTTTTCTTCTTGATTAGGAGATCACAGGATGTTCTGAGTGGAAAGAACCCACAAGGACCAACGAGTCCAACCTACAGGAGCAGAGAGGATCAAACCCAACTTGGTGTTTCTGGCACCAGGAGCCAAAAACTGACATCGTGGCACAGACCAGAAATCTGGTTCTCCCAGTCTGCAGCTGGAAATGTTATCCCAGCAGCATTTCCTGAGGCTGAGAAGCAAAGAGCTTTTCTTTGCCAGTGCTGTGCGATGGCAAAGAGAGCTCTGCAGTCAGTGAATTCCGAATTTCTGAACTCTGATGATAATTTTGATCATTCTGATGATCATTCTGATGAACCTCCACAGGGCTTTTGGCAGTTCCTTTGGTTTGAAATGGAAAGATGAACAACTTTTTGTTTCACTTTCAGGCAGAATGGCATTTTTCCCCCAACTTTTTCCAAGCAAGTATTGTCTCAGGAGGTAACAAGTTGTTTCAAAGGGACTCCACAGACTAACAAATTGCTTTGGAGAGTATTAAGGAGGTCAATCTGTCCAATTTGTTTTAATTGAACTAGACACAGATGGTATATGGTTTAGTTTAATTAGGCTGTAGATAAAGAACATTTCAGCATAAGGCTTGCCAGTCAAGGATAAATCACTAAATAGAAGCATATACTTGAAAATGCATAAGGCCAAAACCTTTGCTGCAGAAATGAGAAATTGGGACAATTTCTATCCAAGGATCAAAAGCTTGGTCCCTTTAGAAAGAATAAAGAAAAACTTCACTAGGCCCCACATAAACGATGAGTAAATTGAGAAAATTGAAAAATACATTCTGAGAAACATTTATTTACTACAAAAGTAATGCTGGTTCTTTCATTACAGGGACATAATACAATCAGGCGCAGTAATCTATCACAAACTATACTTACAATTAAATAGATTATTCTACCCATCCATTAAGAAGATCTAATTATGGAATATCATTAGCAAGGACATAATTCTTTTTTTCCCTTTGTTTCTTTGATTACTACCTATTTGTTTTCTCCCTTTATTGACAGACTTCACTTTTAAGTTACCATCTTTTAAGTCAGAATAACATTAACAGTCTTTTAAAAACTGGCTATACTCAGATGATTTTGCACAAGGCCGGGAAGGCTGGAGAAATCCAGATAAAGCTGTTTTTTTTTTTTCTAGTCTTCTTTTTGAAATCATTATTCTCGGAAGCTTTTTGAACCAACAGTTTCCTGCCACTGGCCTTATTTACAACTCCACCTCTTTTTAATCACAGCGAGTAAAACATAAATAAAAGCTGCAAAGCTTATAAGAAAAAGATGGGGTGAGTGCAGAACTCTGTATTTGAGGCAAAATAGATGGTGATTTTGGGCACATTTACCCAAAAAAGCTGCAGCAAATGCCCAGCTCATGGCAGTGACCCTGCAGGTCCCAGCAGAGATCCCAGTTCTTCACCTGCAGAAGAGATTTCCCCTTGCTGAGGTGATTTGAGTCCCTAAATCCCAAGGGCTGCAGGAGGAAACCCCAAACCCACTGCAGCATCTCCAGTTCCATTTCCTGCTCAACACAGGATGAATTTTTGATCTGATTTCACCATCCACTCTCATTTCTGCTGCAGTTCCTGCCAGAGCCCAAGCTGCTCCTGCCTGGCAGTTTGCAGGAAATGCAACAACACTTCTCTATAATGGAATGGATGCAGAGTTTATTTGGCATCTTTTGGGTTTTATTGCAGCTGTAAATCTCACAAGCTCTTTATTTCTGTGTTAAAGGCACAGTTTAAATAACAAGTTTGTAACTCAAGCACAGTTCATTAAGCCCCAAACACTCCCACTGACTCAGATGCAAATTTGGTAGAAATGCCTGGAAACTCACTGTTTGCCAGACCTTTCCCTGAATTTCTCTTCACTCTCCAGATTTTCAAAGCAGCACCTTGGAAATTCAGTCCATTCTGCAAAACTCAACTTCAATCCAGAGCGGTTCACCTGTTCACTGAGCTTTCCCTTGACAAACAAGGGATTTCTCAAAACTGGAATGCTGAGCCACAGAACTCACAGTACTGCAGGTTTTTTCCATTCAGGTATTTGCAGAACTGCAATGTATTTAAAATAAATATACACCATGAATACTTGTAGATACGTGGTGATGTTTAGGCACAAGTAGACACAGAACTGCACAATGAAAAGCCAGTGCAAATAGCAAATATCTTGTGTTTTAAACAGCACAGAACATCCTTACCAACTCCCACACGAGGTGTTGATGATTTATTAACCTAATTTTCAGAAGCACCAAGGGCCTCCTTGCAGCTCCTGTTGGCTGTGCTGGGGAGCATGGCAAATGAGCAATATCTGTGTGCATGGAGCAGGAATTCCATATCCCCTAGAGCAGGGCAGATTTGGCCAAAAGGCCTTAATGAAAAATAATAAATCTCATCTTACAGATAGCTTCACAGGTGACACCTTCAGGAGACAAAAAGTCTGCTGCTCACGAAGGAGTAACTCGATTTTTAATGTGATCCTTTTGAACCCCAAACTTCAGGAAAACGTTTCATTTTTGGAACTGTGTATTGATTAAGACGCATTGGTCTTTTATTGCAGTGACTAAAAACCCAAATGGTTGGAGTTTATCCCCAGAGAACTGGCAGAAGCAGCAGTGCTGAACCTGAGGAATGAATGCAGCAGGAGCAGAGCTGGGAAATGAAATGCAGTGTGACCACAGCTGAAGTGAGAGAAAATAAAACACCACTTTCCCCCTCATTTATTTTAGAACTACTCGAAAATAAACTTTTATTAGAGGAGCCATTTCTGGCCTGTTATGTCACGGAAGGGACTTGATTTAGATCTAGAACTCCTCGTGAGGAGCCTGGAGGAGTTCAGGTCTGCTCTGCTGCAGGAATTGTCTCCTCAGCTGACCTCAGGGCTTTGCTGCTGCCAAACACAAAGCCCTGGGAAGCACTTGGATTGGATTTGAGGCTGTAAGATCACCAAACAGCTGTACCTCCTCGCAGAAGGGCGAAGGATTAGTCTGCACTGGGAGAATAGAACATTTTCTACCCCTCTCGTCTATAATGCGCCTTCCAGCAAATTTAAAAAACCAATAAATTAAAAAGCGTTTTTCTGTTTCTCCTAATTTTTACCTCTGCGTGGCAGGTTTCTAAATAAAGCATGTTAAATATAAACTCGTTTCTGCTGGACCAAAGTCTTTCATATTATTTCTGGAGAGTCCCCTTTGTGCAGGAATATTGAACAAAGTCTGTTGATTGCAAAGTTCTTTTTATTTTCCTGAATGGTCCAATCATGCTCTTGGCACACGGAGAGACAAGCAGCAGCTGCTAAACAGAACTCTGAGGGATTTACACATTTCTCCTAAAAGTTAAAGACTGCTTTCATTTCTACTGGGTTTTGGGGTTTTTTTTTACTGTCCTCCTATCTTTTTTGTGGTTGTGCTTCTCCCGAAGCCGAAATACCAAAGTATTTTGACTCCTATTCTATTTGGTATTAAACCAAAGGATTGACTTCACAAAATCTCAAAACTGACAACTAAATATTAGTAGAACAATATCAACATACAAAAAAACTCCTACAAATTTGAGAATAACCACAATAATCAAAGTCTCTGGCTATTAAAATTCTTATTTTTCTTTCTTAAGGGAAGTAAAAAGCTTTTTAATATCGTTTAAAAAAAGGGAATGCCATTAATATGCACTGAGGAATGGGACTTCAGGCTTCAGATTTAACAATACAACATCTCTACCCATAACTAGGTCAATCTGTAGGTACTAACACTGACCTTGGAAAATAAAAGTGGATTTTGACTGAGGAAGGATTTAATAAAGTTATTTATAAGAAGAGATGCTCAGGTCTTCTTCCTGTTGCCTACCAGGATTGTGGGACTCAAATAATCTTTAATTAAATGCAAATAATTTTCACAGGAAGGAAACAATAATTTGGGATAATCCTAGATTTCAAACGGTTCTAGGAGGAAAAATATTCTAGAAAACTTTTCTAGAAAAAAACCCAAAACTGTGACAAAGAAACAAAAAACCTCCATAGACATCCCATGTATTTCTGCATGGCCTATAAAACATAGATTTTCTATATATTCTTGTGCCGTTCTGTTCTCAGCTCCCTCAAGCCTCAGCGCTGCAGTCAGGTGGCTTTTTATCCTATTTTTGGACAGGGTAGATCAGAATTTTCATCCACCTCGACTCTACCAACACTCTAAACTGCACCATTCCCTGGTGCTCTCTGAAATCTCTGTCCAATCCATCATCATTTGCTCCTCGTTCCAAGAAATCAAACTCTGCAGCTGCAGCTGGGATTTTCCACATTTCCCACTGGAATGACCAAAGTCCATCTGAAAGATGGAGGGAAAAGCTTTTTATTCCTGTTCTGGTGTTTTTTCCCAATCCCTGGCACCACAAGGACAGAGAAGAATATTGACCCCCATAGGCTGCCAGGCTGTGATTCACAATTCACATCATTGGAATTAGACAGCAAATGCTAAATTAAATGATAATGAAGCAATTAGGTGGGTAGGAGAAAAGGCTATTTGCAGACCAAAGATGGATCTTTTCTCATCTTATTGTAACTTTTAGAAAAAAGAATGAAGACCTTTAGGTTCAGAAAATGCCTTTGTAAGAGGGGTTACACAGAAATCACTTTAAAGGTAATACTGCTACAAAGTTAAGATTTGAGGTTTTGTTTTTTATAAACTCTTTTTAATTAATGTCCCTGAAGTTAATGATTTGCTAGTATTCCACCAGTTCTCCAGTGCCAATAGGGTCTAACCTAAAAAACTACAATAACCAGCTTTCAAAAAACTCCAAGTTTTGGGCTTTTTCTTTTTCTTTCTCTTTCTTTTTTTTTCCTTTTCTAAAAAAGGAAAGAAGAGTAGCCAAAGCTATGGAGACACTTCTCATAACTATTTTTGTAGAGGCTTTTATCTCCTTTCTGGTCCATTCTCTGCTGGTCTGATGCTCCTGTTGCCATGGAAACAGACCTGAAGGTGCTTTGTTCCAGATTACAATGGTTTTCCCAACACAGAGACATTTCTTTGATGCCTCAGTTCAGCAGGTACCTTTCTCGTGGGGACAGAAGGGAAAAGGAACAAATCAATCTCTGCCTCTTCATCTATTAAGTTCCCATTAGCAGAATTTATGATGTTCTTCTGCCTTTATTTTATGAGCTCAGCCAATGAGCAGTGCGACTTCAAGGGCTGAGGTTCATTAATTACCCAGGCTGTGCTACAGGTAATTTATTTGCAAGGGAACAGCGAAAATCAAATTATGAAGGGAATGATGACTGGCATGGCGTTAACTCCAACAGGAGCAGCAGGATTTTGTTTTTCAAGCCCAGGTAATAATACACCCTTGGTTTAAAATCTGTTCACCTCAAGTCTCATTAGGCTGCCAGAAAAACTGGATCAATTATGAAATGAGAGGATATTTGTTGCCAAGGATGACACTTAATACATATTCCCTGAGACCACTGATCACTTCAGGGAAAATCCTACCTTTCCGAAGGCTGAAGAAAAATCTGTGAATTGTTTGGATCTCTTCAAGTGTGACCCCAATAATGGAGAAGGAAAATGAACAAAAGGCAGAGCCCCAGCAATTCCCCGAGATGGGGACACTCTGGTGACACATTAAAATCACTTGGAGCATATGGGATCCGCAGTGCTTTTCAGAATTAGCCCACTTGTTTCATTCCAAATTAAGATTTAATCTAATTTTGGTGCAAGAGCTGCCACCTCACCAAACACACAGTGCTAAAAATGATCAGAATTCTGCAAGGCTCTCCCAGTGGTCTGTCTGTGTCTCTTCTAGCTACTGAGTTCAGTGTGCCATAATCACTTTTTAAAAAATATTTTAAAGCCCACATAGCTGTGGGGGTGGAACCTGAGAGAAATGCCTGTGGTGCATTTTACACATGATATCTCATGTAACAAAATAGATTATTAGTAATTCTTAGGCATTCTTCCCCCCAAACCCAAATATCAGCACATTTGCACACAGTTTGAAGATTGACACAACAGACTTTTGCCAAGGGAAACACAAGCTGAGTAGGAAATAACGAAACTCAACCCAAATTGCACAAAACTCAATATATTCTTAACAACTGGAAAATAAGTGCTGTTGGAATTATGCCAACTTCAGTTTGGGGAGTTAGAAAGAGTTTTAATGGTGAAAATCAGCACCCAAGATTTGCTGCAGCTCCTGTAGTTATTGCCACCAAAACGTCACCCAATCCCCAGGACTTGTTTTTACTATTGGGAATCATTTAGCTGAGAGTTCTTCCTTCATAGTGCCACTGCCTAATTGTTCTGCAGCGCTAACTTGTGCAAATCGTGGGGATTTTTAGGTTTACATTTCCTAACTCTCTCAGCAGAGCTCTGTTCAGTGATTAACTCCTAGCAGCATCACCTATGTTATATTATGTATTGCACAGGAAATGTCTGGAAAAATAAATATCAAGTCTAGCTTTTGTGATACAGTCACTCAGCATTGGGAAAATAAAAAAAAATGCACTCTTTACAAATAAAAAGCTTCCAAAAGCTATGAACTTTCAAGGCTCAGAGGCTGTAATAAAAACTAAACTGCACTCCTGGTGTCTCAGGCACAAAGTCCATGAGCTGAGGGGCTGAAGGGCTGCAGTGGAAGAAGAGAGCAAATGTTCCTTTGGAGTCACACTCTGCAGAAACCATGGATTTCCTGCCCCTGGGTGCTCCAGAGAGGATTCACAGCTCCTTGCAGCACTGCAGGGAAAATTCTTCCATGCAGATGGACAGAGCCAGCTCTGAACTGCCTCACAGGGAAAGGGAAAAGGAAAAGGAAAGGGAAAGGGAAAGGGAAAGGGAAAGGGAAAGGGAAAGGGAAAGGGAAAGGGAGAGGGAAAGGGAAAGGGTGGGAATTAGCAGCAGTTATAAAAGTTCCTGAACTGCTCCTTTGTAATTGAATTCTGCTTTTGCTGAGGATCACTCACTGCAGCTAAAAGCCATTTCAGCTGCAATAAAAGCAGCCTGTGCTCTAATTTGGGAATAGAAGGTACAAGTGTTTTCTGGGGATGATTAATTCAAACACATCCCAGCACCAGAGCTGGTGGAGGTGAGCTGTGCAGCTGCTGGCAAAGGAGGCATTGAGGTGAGCAGAGCCACAGAGTGCTCTGCACAGCCAGGGAGGAGCAATTCCATCAAAATCCAGTGAATTCATGGAATTCCAATTCCATGAGCAGGAATCTCCTCCCAGTGCTGGAGGAGAATGAGCTCAGTGTACTCAGATATACAGAGCCCTTTGGGGCAGCTTTCCTTCTCTAATTTCTCTGCCCTCCATGAAAAGGAATCTTACCTCAGGACTGATTCTGGTGAAATTGAAATTTCATTGTCAGTGTAACCACGCTCTGTAATGAGCCATTGTCACACAGCACCATTGAAAAAACAATTAAAATATTAGAAAAACAAGCAAGTTGCACCTACAATCAAATTTTAGGGCTTTGAGGTCAAAACCATAAGTATGAAATCTTTATTTCTCCATAAAGTACTTTGAACACTCTGCAGAGATTCAACAGTCAGAAAATGCTTATTTTTGTAAGAAAAATAACCTTGCAGTCCTGTAAATTTTGTTTTAAAGTACTTAGAATAAATAACATACAGAATAAAAATTTTCAGCTCCTTCAGTATCACTCCCTGCATTGACTGTAGTTATGTTGATTTTGTTGTCTTGCTTGTGGGTGAAAGGGAGTGATAATATAATATAGTAAGGAATATCACATTTGGACAAAAGTATGTTTGCATTGTAATTATTTTATATTAAAAATTTCAGCTACAACCTCCATCTAATAATGCAAAGTCCACATGATTAATAATTATCATAATTAGAAAGCACAGACATGCAAACACACTGAGTTGTTTTCTCAGTCTGTAAATAGAGCTGGCTTTATATTTTCTCTGTTTAGGGTATGCAATGAAAAAGTGATAAATTTATTGCATCAGAGCTGTTTAAGAATCACTTCCAAAAATTCACACAGGTCTCTTTCTAAGAGAACATTTTGGTTTATCTGGCAAGCAGTGAATTGTATCTTGCCAGATCTCCCTGCATTTGTGTATGTTTTGGGATGAAGCAGGAAGGTTTTCATTTTAATCAAAAAGAAAATATTTCTGGGACAAGATTGTCTTTTATTCCAAGTTCAGATTAACCATTAAAAACCTCCAAACCTTAGTGGCAAATGGTTGGACTTGATGATCTTAAAATTCCTTTGCACCTGAAATGATTCTATATTTTATCAAGTTGTGTTTGTTGTTGCTTCAGTCTCAGGATGTCCAACATTTATCACAGTTGTTTTTCACTATAAAAACAACCAAAGGGTTAAAAGCAAATCAGACAAACACGGCATTTCATTATTCTTGGAAAAAGACTGCAAAGCTTTCTGATTAAAATCCCTTTTTAACTAGTTCTACAGTAAATCTTAATGCTGTGCTTCCACTTACTGCCTTTGCTTTTCATTAGTTTGGTTTTGTTTTTTTAATTCCCTAGGCCAGTCATGCAACTCTCTTTTTCCACTCTGAAATCAGCCTCCTACATGTAAATATGATCTAGAAACATGATTAAATGCCAGTGGGGGAAATAAAATGGAACAAGGAGAAAGAAAAAAAAAAAAGGAGAAAGAAAAGTATTTCAGCATTTCCTGGAACTGAACAGAAAAAGAAATCTGCTCAAGACAGCCAAACCCTCCAGGGCAGAGCAATTATATTAATTTATTCTGTCTGAGGACAGAGGTGATTCTTCAAATCATTTCCCTCAGAGCCTCAGCCATGCAAGGAGCAGTGGAACAGCAGTAAATGTGGATTTCAGCTCTGCCCAAAAGCCTAAGGGAAAACCCAACCCACTGCAAGGAAAACAGTGCTGATCCAGAGGCCAGGAGCTCTGAGCTCCTGTGCACTCGAAGTCTTACAAACTCCTACTGAAAAACATGATCCAGTCAAGCATTGTTTTAAATTATTGCTTGGGGGTTTTAAAATTATATGTAGCGTGTAATTAGGAGCATTTTATATATAGATAAAAATCGATCTATAAATATATATGAATATATGAAAAAGACACCTTCTGGTCACTGCATTCCATTAACAAAGAAAACAAATATTTAACTCAATTTTCAAGAAAGTTGACCAATTATTATATAACATTAACCATTATATAAATAATATTTATATATTTATATTATCGTAATATTAAATACTACTATGAATATTAAATATTATTCTATTAATATCAAACACATTTCAGCAAAGCTCATTACAGCAGCTCGATTTTTGAGGCTGCTCTTACATTTTCACACTAATTCACCCACGTTTTAAGGATTTCATCAATGACTTCAAGCAGTTTGAAGGACATTTCCCAAAGCCAAGAGCTGCTGCTCTCTGTGGCTCTGGAGGCAGCAGCAGCAGCTGCTCAGATGCTCAGCAGCATCTCCAGGAAGAGAAGATGAAGAATTGCTGTGCAGCCCGGAGAGCTTTGGGCAGCAGGAACACAACTGAGCTGCTTTTTGCTCAGCCTCAGAGCTCCCAGCAATGAGGAAACATTAGTTTTTGATTGTGTGGCTCTTTATTTCACTGCAGGAGGACATTGCTCCCCAGACAGCACATTGCAAGGATGTTCACTTTATTCTAAGTACTCTTTTCCTTTTGGCTCAAACTCAGGACCTTTCGGCCTCACAACCCAGCTGCTCTGAGCGAAACAAAAAGCTGCTCATTTCAAGCTTTCCTCCACCCCACACACCTTTATTAAGCCATTATTTTGGGTAATAAAACCCATTAATTTCCCTTTTTTGCAACAACAGAAATGCTGCAGCGAATAAAACTGTTGTGCAGTGGGACAGCACCTGGAGAGCATGGCTTGGGTGCTGCACACTGCAGGGCTTTTCCTCAGCTCAGGAGTCACTGCAGGAAATATCTGGCTGTGAAAAGGCTGGAAGTGTCCCTGCCATGGCTGGGGTGCAGTGGGATGAGCTTTAAGGTTCTTCCAACCTAAACCACCCTTGGTTCTGTGATTATTAAATGAAACAAACTGAACTGACAATTACTGTAATGATGTATTTGCAAAGACTGCCCCATTTATATTACAATTATTTATATTAAAAGTACAGGGCATAATAATTTAACATTATTCTGATACACAATAATTATTATTACAATCACTGCTCTGGAAAATTAATTATATTAATGACAATATTACTCTTAGGATTAATGGAAAGGTTACACTGGAGCATTTGAGTACACAAATTAATTGTGCACCTGCACAAAGTAATTTAGAAAAGGGTGTTATAGTATTTAAAAATCTGCTAAATGTTATGATAAGCTTTATAGCACACAACATTTCAGAACAAAGCTTGTAGCAATTGGGAAAGGAATGAGTTGCTGAATTGTGAAAAGGTTGAAATTATAGTCAAACATTTCAGCAAATTAAAGTATAATATTCTACAATCCTCTTTGTGTAATAGTGCTCACTAATGTAGCCCAATTTTAATAAAACATATTTATTTTCTTATTGCTTTTAATCTTGAAAGTGTTTTTGAGCTATTGCTGCTGTGTAAATATTGAAAATGATCATTTGGTAACCCAAATGCAGAAATGAGGCATTAGGCCTCATTTAATCACCAATCACAAATCATTATTTAATCACGAAGGCCAAAAAACCTGAATCACAAAATGCAGTCAGCAATATTAAAGACTATCAGGAATTTCCAGAAAAGCAAAGGTATGAAGAGAAATTTGGGTTTCTTACTCTTGCCCTAGTGATTGTTTTAATGTAAACTCTGTATCAGCTAAACGAGAGATACTAAACCAGGTAATTACATTCTCAACTTCACCATTTTTCTTCTGCACCTAAATATAGTTTACTTGAAATGTTTAAAAATTAAACTTCTAAAAATTCTTCTCAGTTCTTCAACATTTCCCCCATATTTAAATTTAAAAATGAGAGAACGTTTTAATATCTGAAATTTTCCAAGACCCCTTGTGGCTTCTGCCCCTATATTGTTCACTGACCTCCTGGCTGGCATTTTGAAACAATTCATGAGGAGCTCATTAAAACCTAGCAAGAAAATTCTTCTGGAGCATTTTATCAGAGCAGATAATAGCCTACAATCTAGACCATGAATATGTTATAAGAAAAAAAAACAAAACAGAGCCATTCAGACAAAGAACACTTGGAATGTATTGTTCCCATAAGCAGATGTTAAATTACTTCACTGTAAAGTGGGATTTATAAAACACAGAGAATTGTTATTTTTATGCGAACAAACGAGATTGGTTTATTATTTCAGCAGGGTGACACAAAGATTCTGCACATGTGTCTCACCACCCAGGCAGATGTGCTGAGAGGAAAAACTGGTTGTTGATCAAAAAATGCTGTGTGGCTGCAGAAAACTGCCAGGGCAGGAGGGGTTGGGTGGATCCAGACTGCTAGACTAGCTCAAACATGAAAATAAAATAAAAACCCAATAAGCCAGCTGGCTCAAGATTAAACTGTCATTTAATTGGAGCTACAGATGCTTGTGTGCAGAGAGACAAGGACCAGAGACAGCTCAAAAGATACTCTTGGAGATAGGAGAGATACAAAGGAAGCTCAGAGAAAGCTTCAGCTTTTCTGGGAATTGTTAGCATCAAATGCATCCAGCATGAAGCAAAGAAAAACGAAATGCTGACTTCATGGCTGGGTAAACGCCTGAGGGTTGTCACGTTCTGAGGATACTGTTCTTGGTTACACACTCAATCTTGCTTTCCTTATCAAAAATAGATCTCTCTGTTCATAAATATTCGCTTCACAACTGTTCAAACTCAATTATCTGTCATGAAGAACCTATTGATCCTGTTTGTAATCCATCCCATGGGTGGAACAGCACAAAGCTGGGCAAACAGAGTGTGAAATGTCAGAGTACTCACATCAGTGTCAGGTCCCTTGTCAGCCCCAGGACAGGAGAAGGTGACGAATTCATGGCACCTCTTGTGAACCACGAAACAGCAAACTGGAAAAAAGGGGAAACAACAGTTAGAATAGCAAAGGTTTCATGGGTTTTGGTTTGGTTGGTTGTTGTTTGTTTTTTGGGTTTTTGTTTGTTTGTTTTTGTGGTAACAAATATAGTTACAGAGGAAATACAAGTTACAGTCAAACATTTCACCTAGAAGCAAGCAGAAGCAAGCAGAGCTCCACGTTCAGTAAAGCTGCAAAACATCAAGCAAGCACTGTGATTAAAGAGGAGATAAGCATTCACATTTAAAAGCCAAGAGACTTCACACAATGATAAATCTTTAATGCTGAATTCAGCCCACAGGGCTCAGATCCAGTGTGGGATGAGCAATTCTACGAAGCAATTTCACATTTCCTGACTCCAAACCCCTCTCTGTCGCAGAACTGTCAATGAGCATCCAGCAGGAGCAGTGAGGAATGTTCAGCTGGGATGAAATCCATCCTTGGGTGGGATTTGCTCCCTGCACATCTTGGGAAGATCTCCTTGAAGACACAAAGTCTCTCCCAGTTGATTAGTTCTGTGAAAGACCAGGCTGGGAGTGAAGCTGCAGAGAACAAAATGTTCTCATATCGCAGGATGGCAGGAGATAATGGGCACAGAAAATTAGCTCCTGATTGCAGTATGAATCCCATCTAAAATTTATGAATGATCTGAAAGAACTTTCTCTTTCTGGGATAAAAAAGCTTCTGCCGTGGGATTGAGGCCATGGGTTGTCACACAAGTCCCTCCAAACCACAGAAAAATAACAATTTGCTCCAGGGTGCTTACTTTAAAACTCAGTGTTTCAGCTTTGCACCCTCACTACGGGTTCTTTCATGATAGTAAAGTTAGTTCTGATATTTTGAAATTGGTCCACATTTCAGTGAAACAGACAATCAAGATTTGAGATTGAAAAAATCTTGTCATAAACACTGTGCCACCAAGCAGTGAGTTGGGAGATTGTAATGAAATGATTTAAAAGTAATTCACTGTTTAGAGATAATGCATTGTCTGTATGTTTGAAATTTTGCACCTCCAACACAGAAAAATACACTATTTCCCAAATCTAAAGAATAAAATAGATTTGAATTGCTTGGCAGTTGGGAACATTGAATTTCCTCAGCTTCAGGGGAAGCCACATTAAATCACGTGAATTGTTCTAAAGAGCTCATTGCATGAGGCAACTTTAACACTTCTCTTTCCCATTTTGAACACAAATGAATTTATTTCATGAATAAACAGTGCAGAAGCTGTGAGCCGGTGCTCAGAGCAGACACAGCTCTGATCCCAGAAACGCCAGGCTGGCCCATTTCCCATCCCTAAGTCACCTGTGTGCCTTTAGGGAAGTTTAGTCACTTTTCCCTCTCTCCCCAGCTATTTCTCATCACATCCCATGCAGCGATTCTTTCCAACTGCTCTATTTCCGGCATATGTTTGTTCTTTGGGCAAAGGGAATAAAGTGAGCTTTGCTCCACTGATTCCAGATCAGCTCTGCCGACTCCACTTGAGCCACAGCTCTGCCTCTGTCTGCTGCCCACTTGCTCGTCTCGTTTGTTAATCAACATCAGTCCCAAAGAATCCTGCAATTATCATTCTGAGGGTTTATTTTCTACCAACTGAAAGATCACTAAGTGGCAATTACCATTAATATTACTTGCAGCTGAGTCATGTTTTACTTTCAGATTGTATTTTTGGTTCCAAACCTTCCAGTCTTGAAGGGAATAGACTGATTTGTGTTTTCAGGAACAAATCATATGCAAGGAAATTTAAAAAAAACAAAAAAATCTTAGTACATCCTTCAGAAAACAAAGACATTAATGAGTTACTTTTGTAAATATTGGGAAATATGTGATAATATATGCAAAAGATCTGAGGGTTATCTAGAAAACTTATAGAATGGAGCTGCTTCCCCAGTGCCTGCCATTCCAATGAGGACCTTGGGTGCTCCAGCTCTGCCTTTATTCAGCAATGGATGGAGGAAAACTGCATATTTGCAATCCTATCTTGGGCAGGATTTCTGAAGCACCACAGTCACATCCTGTCTCTGAGCTGACAGCCTCTCAGAGCGTGGTGAGGAATTCATCCAAGGAGAGACAATGTCACCCTTGTTTTGGATGGGATTTAGCAGAGAGATAAAGGTGTGGGAAGGGGAGTGGCTGTTGGCTCCAACCTGTGACCTTTAGTGTGAACTGCCCTGGAAATGATGCTCCTCACTGCAATGGAAACCACAGCTCACTGCCAGGGTAAGCAAACCAGAGAGAGTTTGTCCTTCTGGCCTTGGGGCTTCACCTTAAAACTCTGCACTATGGCTTTCTCTGTGTTGACCACTGAACTCTTAAAACTGAATTTGTGTTCAGCCTGAGAACAGACTGACTGACGTGGATAACTCAGCACAGGCAGTGTTGATCTTTTTGCTCATTTCCCATTTGGAATGGGTGATTTCTCCCCCATTACTCCTTCACAGGTGATCCAGAAGCACCAGAGCTGCCTCACCTTTGGACACTACTCAAAGGAGAACCAAACAGTTCAACACAGAAATAAACAATGCAACAAACAACTCTGATGGAATGATAAATCCCAAGGGAAAAGGACAAGCGTGAACTGAAATCCCCCTGACAGCCATCATTTCCATACATATCATTTAAAATCCAAATTTTCACATTGAAATCCAGCCATTAGAGTGTATTTTAGCATTAGTTTTTAGCCTTTTCTTTATTTCACAGAGATCTGGAGAACGCATGTAAAAATTTCCTTGGTTCAGCTGAGTGCAAACTAAGTGTCATCTGCTTAAAATAACATGTCACCATTTTTTTTAGGCACGGAGATGAAAAATAACCTCTCACTTGTTACTTGTTTTGAAAAGATGTTAAGAGCTTCACATCACTTATTGCAGCTGTTAAGAAGTCACATTATGTTCACCACCTTCATGTAATGAAAGTTGTATTACACTGCTCTGCAGAGGCTGCCAGGGAATTTGTTCCTTCACATTTCACCATAGCTGGAGTCAGCTGGCACACTTCAAGCAGAGCAGCTCGAGAGCAAAGTGGCATCTCGAGGCTGACAGCTAAAATTAAAAAGAAAATTATTGAGGTATTTTCATGTTTTGACAGCGTGATTTTGATCTGTGGTGTATATATAGAATGTGGCTGTGAGATTCTGGACTCGCTGAAGCCAAAGGGAGGAGAGCAGGGAGGGATGGAGAGAACAAAACAGGCCTTGTGCTGCAGAACCAGACCTGGCAAGGGGCATCTCCTGCTGCTCCCTGCCCTCTGCCCTCCCAGAGAGCACAAAATGCCAACTGGCAGCACAAAGAAAGGAAGAACCTGGTAAGGAACTCGGAGGAGCACTCAGTGCATTGTCAGAGCAAAGGAGCTGAAGGTGCTCAGCATGGCTTGGGATTTATGGCAGCTAATGGAGAGAATTCATTCCACCCAACCTCTCCTGGCCAGGCACAGTGCTGAGAAAAACATGTTGGTATTAATAATACATATCTATATTGTCATCACTTCGAGCTACAAACCTCCACCGTAAATTTCCAGCTTTATTCCAAACTACGTGAAGTGGAAAGATTGTCATGATTTATTGTCGGGGGAGAGCTCTCTGCTCAGAAATACTGCTGCTGGTGGCTTTCATATATGACACAGATGGATGAGAGCAGCGGGAAGGATTGCAATCATCAATAACAGGAATAGAAGCAATATTCTCTATTAGGTGATGTATAAAGAAGAAGAGCCATTGCTGAGCCCACACATCACTGAGCCATATGTCTGAAGAGCTCCACAACCACAAGAATTCCAAAGAACAAGGGGGAAAAAATATCAAGACTATAGTCACATGCTTTACAATTGAGAATTATTTTTAAAGTTCAGCAGAATTTTTTTTTTTTTAAAATCCCTTGTAAACTCCCACTTTTGGAAGAGAAAGAATAGGTTAGATGGAGCTTTTCCATTAGATATAAATAGCTCTACTACACCACTGTATTTATTTATTTAGTAAAATAAATTAAGCTGCAAACCAAAAGGGTGGAGAGAATATATTTGCCAGAGAGTCCAACTGAACTGCCAGTTATCCTCTACAGAGAAATCAGTGAGGCTTTTTCAAGTCATCTTTGACTCATTTTTGTGATCATACAATTGTTAATGTTGAAAAAGATCACCAAGACCACCAAGCCCAACCTCCGAACAAATCCCACCCTTCCCACAGAGCCACATCCCCAAGTGCCCATGGCCAAGACTCCTCAACTGCTGAATTTATGACAAGTTACCCAGTGTGAAAATCCCCCATTTCCCATCCCAAGCAGCCCAGAGCTGTGGCTCTGCTCTCATGGCATTATTAGGTTTCCAGCACTGATTCTTCCAAAGGAACAGCATTGGAGCTCACTGGCAGCAGCAGGAGAATCCCTGTGAGCACTCAGGATTTGGTTTTGGGTTCCTGGTTTGGCTTTTAAACAAGAATTGATTCTGAGCTGCACCAAGGAGTCACCACAGGAGCACAAAAAGCACCAAATCCTCTCTCTGGGCTGCTCTCACTCCACTGCAGGATCTCTCAGCAGACAGGAGCTCAGAGTCATTGCTCTGCTGCTCTTTCACACCCTCTGCATTCTCCCTGAAGCCACAGGATTTCCCCCAGGGGTTCATTTCAGTGGCTGCCCTGGGATTTCTGCACAACACCAAGGGATGAATGAATGAATGAATGAATGAATGAATGAATGAATGAATGAATGAATGTGGCACATGGCACGTGTTGGATCATCCTGAGAGTAAATATAGCAGTTCCAATAAACAGAAATAGGGCAGGACTTCAAAACAGACAAACCAATTAAATGCTGACTACATTTGTTAGTTAAGTAAGTACTGTTTCAATAAATTTACGAGGAATAGATAAACAAGAAGAGTAGCAATTAAGATATATGATATAGCAATATTTGTCTTTCTCCTCTTCTGAACATATTATAACCTGTAAAAATATAATGAAAATCCCTTTTATATTAAATATAAACAAGACTGTGGATTATAGAGCAAACACAAGTCACAAGCAGCCCTACCTTTGACTGCTACTGACATACTGAATCCACTAAGAATTTTTAAAAATTAAATTAGCCTAACTTTTCCAACATATATAATTTATTCCACAGCAGCTTGCTTTCCTGCTGGTTTTTCACCCCATCTAGCAGGCAGAGCTGTCCCAGGAGAGCAGCCAGGCTAACACTTTCAGCTGTACCTGCAACCTTCCACTTGGCATGTCCCACTCCCTGCTGGCTAAGCCAGCCTGGAGCCCAGCGAGACACAGTCTGCTCCAGGCTGAGATGTTTGGAGGGAAAACATCTCTGCCATCACCTCACTCTGTTCCTAAGCTTCTTAAAGCTCTTCTGTAACCCACGAGTCACTCAGCACCTCCCAGCACTAATCTGTGCAGGGCTGCACATTCCCTGTGCTATGCACTGCCTTTATTTGCTCTGTGGCTTCTGCAAAACCCAAACTGCCTCCTCAAAACCCGACCCTGGAGCCAAGGGAGAGAAACACATTCAATCAATATTGATAAATTAGGGCTGATTCCTATTTCTAGAACTCCGAGTCTACCTGCTAATAATTGCTCTGCCTAATCTCAAGTTCATCCCTCTGACCTTACTGCAGGTTTTCTGTTTGGTTCAATTGGACAAATAAAAAGTTTGCGTGGAGGACAGAAATACAACCACTGTGAACTCTGCTGTTAATTTTATTTATTTATGTTTTTTAATTTGAGAGAAAGTAACAGTTAACTGCAGCAATATCTCATTTGTTTGAAAGGATTATACAGGATTGTCTGGACACTCTTAACTTGTCAGGTCATTAACTCCTTTCCTCTGAGCAGAAGACAGATGGGGTCTGTGGTGAGCTGGCTTTGCAGGATCTGCAACAGTGTGCAAATCCAGTCTGTGCGCTGGCAGGGAATGCAAACACATCCACATTTACCCAAACAGCTTTGGCAGACCTGGCAGCACCGTGGGGTAAAATTATAAATATATACCTGCGCATTTTAAATCATAAATGTGTACTTAAAACATCTTTAACCGGCTGGGATTTGGTAAAAATACCTCACATAATATATTCAGATCTGTCTGAATACTATATTCAGATACATATTACAGCAGATTTGTCATTTCTGCCTTCCATTACAGGAAAAAGAAGGTACATGATACTGTTTGTTCTGTAAAACTGCAGTGTGATATTTGCAAAACTGAGGGAGAGTTTGAAAGTATTAAAGGATTTCATGTAATTTGAAATGTTCAGCACTGTTTCAATCTCCTTGTTAATGATATACTTTTTGAGACAGAGATCACTGTTTCTATGTAAAGCCCTTGCTAAAATTTCACAAAACCATTAATCTCCCTCCTCTGAGGTGTCCCAATTTATAAATGAAGAACAACCCAGAAATCACCTATCAAAAACGGTGCTGAAATAGCTATTTTGAGAACTTGTACCAACAAAAAAGGTGACCCACAACCACAGCCTTTTCCCATCCCTTCTGCACTTTGAATTCAGTCCATCTGAAGAAGCTGCTAACCTGTTTTCTGCCATTCACAAATCCCTCCGGGCTGAGCACAGCGAGGAACAGCACAGCTCTTCCAATTAAAGAACCAACACAACAGAGAGGCCAGAGCTGCTTGCTGGGAATGCTGAGCAGGAGTTCTTCAGATTTTGCAGCTATTTCAGCAGTGACCCCAATGGCAGCAGCGGGATCTGAAATGGAGCAGCTGCTGCAGTTTGGTGCATCACCCAGCACACAAACCAGGGGCTGGGCAAGGGAGCAGGACGAAGCAGCAAGGCTGAATTTATTTTAAGGCTGCATAAAATGATGGGGTAAGAGATGAATCCAAATCTCCAGAATGCAGCTGTTGGGCTGCATTTTGTTTTGTAACACAGCTGGAATTCCAGATACCGACAGCATGCAAAGAGCTTTTGGGAAATCAAGGTGACCCCAAAACATGCTAACAAAATCAATGAACCTCCCTTGCCAGCAAACACAAGCCACACACTAATTCCATTATTGCCAAATATCGTTTATTTTTCTTCAGGATGGCAAGAAGTGGGGCAGGGATGACACTGAGCAAGCTGAAATATGAACAGAGCCATAGCCTCAGCACTGAACTACAAGAGATAAACTTCCTCTAATACCTGTTTGGACACAATCCTGACTGCAGAGTTATGTTAGGAAAGTCGAAAGGCTTCAAGGTGAGAGAGAATCACCAAATTATTCATATGTGAAGTGCAAGAAAACACCCATTATTTTGGTTTGTTTTGTCAATAATTATTTCCTGCCTGTCTAAACCTACCAGAAGTGTGTCTTGAATGGAGAAAAGCATTTGAAAACAGAAAGGTTTGAGAGCTGAACTGTTCAAAGGGTGCAGGGGAAAAGATCAAGTTCGGCTACTTTTGCACATAAGTGTTACTAATAAAACCAACTAATAGCTCCTTTAGACATTTTTCTCAAAGAATTCAGGCTGGTTTTTTCAATCCTACCCACCCATTCTGTTCCAGCAGTACTATTATATCAAGGAATTTAAGGGGTTTCGTTAATTGAAGATTTTTCCAGTTCCTGTTTCTTTTCATTATTTCCATGTTACCCAACAGATGCCCAATATTTGTTTCAAGTCTTATCCAATTACATACATCTTATTAAAGGGTCGTCTGCCAGAAACTTCAATATCACTTTCCTGCTCTCATCAGCCACTGCAAACAAAGCTTCAACTCAAAGAAACTGCAAGTTCCCAGGAAGAAAAACAACATACCCAGAAAAATTCAACTCCATGTTAGACCAATTACAGTTAGAATTTTTTTGCCAATTCAAGACAAAACATGAGACAACACAGACATTGGGAAACCAATTAAAGAATTAAGAAAATTCACCCTCAGATTTCTTTTCCACACTAAGTTTGGTGGGTATGTTATTTACAAGCAGATTAATTTTGTAGATTTGGCAGTTATCAAAATTACATGGTTGACTCAAAGACATAAGTTACAGTAATTCATTCCAACAGCAAAAGTGATATTTCTATGAAATACCTGTGGGCTCAGAAGTAGGCAGTACATAAATAACAAAATAAGAAACCATGGAAACATGTCATTTAATTATGAACAAATTATTTATATTTGCTGTAAACCATTTAATGAAAAAAAAAATTCAAAACAAAGAAGTAGTTGAGATGGGAAGCTGCCAGCAAGAAAACCCAATGGCAACAGTCAGTGGAGTTTGTCAGCAGGTAGAATCCCAGAATCACAGAAGGGTTTGGGGTGGAAGGACCTGAAAATCACCTCCTCCCACCCCTGCCATGGCAGGGACACTTCCACTGTCCCCAGGTGCTCCAAGCCCTGTCCAGCCTGGCCTTGGACAGTCCCAGGGATCCTGGGGCAGCACAGCTTCTCTGCAATTCCAGCCCAGCCCTCCCCACCCTCCCAGGGAAGGATTTATTCCAACCTCTCATCTAACCCTTCCCTCAGGCTGAAGCCATTCCCCTTCTCCAGCCACTCCAGCCTCTGGAGAATTCTCTCTCTACATTCCCTGTAACTTGTAAAGGCACATCTGGAGGCTGACTGGAGCGATTTGAACAGCCTGTGCCCGTCAGGCTGGCATGGGGAGCTGCTGAGGTGCCCAGCCCGGCTGTGCCAGCCCAGCTCTGCACTTGGGGAAGAACATCCTGAGCAGAGCTGAGCCGTGATCCCCTCAGCCATGGGCAGTGACACTCACTGTGACACTCACTGTGACACTCACTGTGACACACGGCTCACTGCTGTCACAGCCAGTGCCTCTGCCTGCTTGCTGCTAAACTCCTAGTCTAAACTCCTCTGCAGCCCATTTTTTGGCAATGTTGGGGTTTAGCTGGAGCAGCTCCCCAATGCAGCTCAGCACAGAGCACATGGAACATCAGACAGCTCAAAACACAACTGCAGGATCACCAGAGCAGCCTAGATTCCAACTAGAGAAAGAACTCACGTGCTAAAAACCTCTATCACTGCTGAAACTCAATCCTTGTGGCATGATTAGCTCAAAGAACTCAGACGATTTCTTCATTTTGTCCACATGGCTGAGATTTCAAAGCATTTTTAACTACAGACAACACTCCTAGAACCTGATAATTACCTCAAAATTCTCCCCAAACTTTAATCTATGTTTGAGCTCTTAATTCTTAGAAACAAACATGGTTATTCCTGCTACCAACTCATATAAAACCTTGACTGTGAAAATTGTCTGAGAGCATTTTCCACTGCGTGCTCATGAGATATTTGAGCAGCCCTTGCTGGCTCACTGGAGCAGCAATATAAAAAGCAGCTCTTCGTTTCTGTCACACAGGCTGAGGAGAATTCTCTTGATACGGAAAGGTAAACACCATTCCCTCTCCCCTGTCTCTACTAAAAGCAATATATTAGCAGAAATGAAAAACGAGGCATGAGTGTCAGTGATAAATTAGCTGACATTCATCCCAGAATATTGCCTACAACAGGCTGAGAATTTGCAAGCAGCAGGAAGGGGCTGGGATTCAGTAAGCTGTGACTCAAACCAAAAGAAAGAAAAAAAACACATGAAAAATGAGATTTCAACTCATTCCCACTCAGCACAGAACATGCATAAAGGGTCTGCAGAGCAAATCAATGTCTGTCATTGCTGTCTTTGCAGAGAGGCTTTATTCAAGGTTTTAGTGCATGCAATGGGCACTTTGGAGCTCTGATCATAAAGGCAACTGAAAAAATTAAAGTGCTCTGTAATTGTACACCACGTCTATAACTTGGGAAGGAAAACAAGAGCCAGAATTTGAGCTTTAGGTTGACAGTTTTTAGAAGCACCCACTACTAACAGATAAAGGGAGAAATCCTTCTGTTTTTCAAAAGAGTTTTAAAAAATAATAACTTTATGAATATCTATCAGAAAAAAACCACTGAAACCATTCCTTTTGGACTTTAAAGTTTCTCTGACCTCAATAATAGCTATTTCCCCTACCTAGCTGTCCCCCTTCTTACTCACAGTGACACAAAACAATGCAACATTTTTATTGCATGTGTTTAATACAATTAAAAACTAGAACTTTACAAAGTCTCCATAACACACTTGTGGAGTTAGTTTGGAAACAAAGATCATTCCAGAGCTAGTCTGGAGCAAGATAAAACAGCTCATTTTTCCCCTGCAGGCTTTAAATTTAAGTCCTTATAATTAATAGCCTGAGTAATATCCTTTTATATAATGTAGCTCATTCATTACATCTCACCCACACTTAAATGCTATTTCATATTTCTGATGGTGAATATTCCATTATTTCAGCCAAAAATAGTTTTTATTTTCAATCACTTTGTGCCTTGTAATGCTGCACACTGCAGGGAGCTTAAATCCTCACAAATTGAGTAAAATAATGCAGTAAAACTGCATGAAAGCAAGTGATTTATGGCAAACTGCATGTTCTCTCCATAAACAATGTGACACTGTTCGAGATGGGGATGGAAAATAACAAATTCCAGGAGGCTCCAAGTGGCATGCAAGCAGATGAATTCTGCATGAATTCTGCTGAAGGGCTGTAATAGATGGAGAAGTAATTTCAAGCTCCAAAGTTTGAACAAGTGCATCCCACCTCAACAAACTCCTGGAGAAGAGACCAAACTTCCATGAATACCTGGATGCACCACGGATTTTCAGCATGGCTGGAACGTTGCTTTGAAGCTGTAGTGATCAATTTGCAAATCTGTCATTCCTAAAATCAGTGGAGAATGAGGCTTCAGAAGGGACTAAACTGTCTTGGGCAAAGGGCCAGGAGGGAGGGAGAGAATGTGAGAGGTCACCAACCACCCCAGCCAGGCTCTTTGCACAGACAGCTTCCCTATAAAATTCATTCCTTCCCAGTCTGGGTGAAAACATCCCTTCAGACTGGAGGGCAAAGCCACAACTGCCAAATCCCACAGTGTGAGTGCAGCGAGAATTCTGCTGTGACACTGACTGAGTGTGCTTGATGGGCAGAAAACAAAGCTGCAAACAACCTCAGCCTGGCAAACCCTGCTGAGGCAAGGAGCTCTGCTTCCATTTCTGCTGCACTGGGGCACAGAGCAGCAGCTCTGCTGGAGGGAGCGCTGCTGGGATCTGTCCTGTTGCTGGGATCTGTCCCCAGTCCTGGGACCTGTCCCTGTCTCTGGGAGCTGTCCCTAATTCTGGGGTCTGTCCCCATCTCTGGGATCTGTCCCCAATTCTGGGCTATGTCCTATTGCTGGCATCTGTCCCCATTGCTGGAAACTGTCCCCAGTCCTGGGATCTGTCCCCAGTCCTGGGACCTGTCCCTGTCTCTGGGAGCTGTCCCTAATTCTGGGGTCTGTCCCCATCTCTGGGATCTGTCCCCAATTCTGGGCTATGTCCTATTGCTGGCATCTGTCCCCATTGCTGGAAACTGTCCCCAGTCCTGGGATCTGTCCCCATTGCTGGGACTCTGTCCCCATATCTGCCACCTGTTCCTCCCCAGCTGCTTGTTCCTGCCATGGAGCATATCCCATCTTTCTGCAGACACTCCTGGGTTCATGGGCACAAAGTCATTTTCTTATTCAAACATTCCCTCCTCAGCACTTTAGCACTGCTTTTATGCTGATGCAGCAAAATAATCCAAGTTTGTGCCCAGGAAAGGACTGTGGTGCAGGAGATCAGCCAATAATCCCAGTTTGTGCCCAGGAAAGGATTGGGGTGCAGGAGATCAGCCAATAATCCCAGTTTGTGCCCAGGAAAGGATTGGGGTGCAGGAGATCAGCCAATAATCCCAGTTTGTGCCCAGGAAAGGATTGGGGTGCAGGAGGTCAGCCTGGGAAGTGCCTGCAGTGCAGCTCCAGGGCAAAGCCAGGCTCTTCCAGCTGAGCTGGGCTGGAAGGACACCAAAGCTTCCCAAAGGCTCAGCATCTTCACACAGATGATGCAGAAAATCACAGGGGCAGAAATCACACAGGAAAATTCCTGGCTGGGGTTTTGCCCCATTTCCCCAGCCATCTTGCCCTTTATTTTAATATTCTATACCCTTAGAGCCAACAATTGGGCTTTGTATCAATTGTTAACTAATTGGTAAATTCTCAGCTGCCTGAGTTACATTCGATGCGATTGGTGAGGATTTCTGCAGCTGAAAACCCAACGGATGCATTTGTTCTGAAACTCACTGACTGGATGAAACTCGTTAAAAACAGATTTATGAAAGTGACTCAGAATTGGGAACAAATCGAAGATGAGTAACAAAAAAAAGAGCAGAAAGAATGTGTTCTATTATTTTAAAAATGTGCAGAACTGACAATTCTCAGTGACCCTGCTGAGGACAGAGCTCAATTCCTTCCTTCTTCCCTTCTCTGCACTTCCTTAAGGCTCAGCTGCAGAATAAAAGAGGTTTTTAAACATTTTCTTCTTGGACATTCTTCTGCTAAGCAACAGCTGACACTACAACTAATAATAGTCCTGCCAGGTATGGCTGTAATCAGGAATTCATGGTTCATTTCCCTGCTGCATAATGGAAGCTGGTTCTTCTCACAGAACATGCCCATTGCTGTGAAACAGAGCTTTTTAAACAAATTAAACTATTTCAGTTATGTTAGGGTTTGGTAGAAAAGCCAACAAAAAAATGAACTTTTCTTTTAAACTGCTGCTGCGTGGTGTAAACTGGTATTTCACATATTTATTTTTTTGTTTGCGAGGGACAACAAAAGATTGTATTTGTGTCTTGAAAATGCAAAAAGGGCTTTTTTTGTTGTTTGGGTTTAACATCCATTCACAGAGACACTAGCACACTAAGTCATTAACAAGTGCAAGGAGTACCACAAGTTCAGTTGTGGTAATTAGTCATATTTCAGCTTTAAATGACTCTCTGCTCCAAAGGAAAAGATTATGGTTTTTCTTCTTGCTCTATTACCCAACTGGCATTTAAGTCAATCTGCTGAAAGTGTATCTGCTTCAGTGGAAGCTCAAAATAACCCATTAAAGGAATATGCAAATCTCTGAGCTTTTTGGGATTTTTTAATACTTTAATCTAATAAGAACATTTTACATGACTAAGAAATTCCGGCTGAATCTGTTATTCGGCTCTCCTTTAGCTCTTCCATGATTCCATGATTCCATTTTTGCTGTCATGAATAGGACCAAAAAAAAAAAAAAAATCCATTCTGTGCTGCAGTTAACAGCTTGATAAATACCTGCTGAACATAGGGAGTGTGGAAAGATATTGATTCCATGAGGGTTTCCTGCAAGGCACTGCCAGCTGGGTTCTGCTCCTTCCCAGAGTCACTGAATCACCAAACCTCACGGAGAGGGACAAAGGGAGGTGATGTGGATTAGTGACAAAAGGGGTTCTGGGAGGTCACTAGACTCATTACTGAAAGTGAAAAGAACCAAACCTACACCTTCAAAAAACCCATGTGGATCAAAATCCTGGCTCTCTGCACTTCAGAGCACTTGTAAATTAGTCATTTGATGTAAAACAAATAGAAACAGAAAGAATAACACAAGTAAGAGTTTAACTTTGTAACAGTTTATGTTATGCATTAACTAGCTCAATTTTTTGGAGGAAGATGCAACCAAAACCTGTCAAATTTCTATTATACTGTGTTGTTTTGACAGCAGCTGGCACACGCTGTTCTGATTTACTGAGATGCAGATTTTAGCTTGTTTTCAGAGCTTCTGTACAACACAAATTGGCCTGTCATGCTTTCTGTTGGCATCTTCATTTCAGGATCTTACATGCAAGACTTGGTTGAAGGGTTTTAAAAATGGCCCATGGCAGAGAAAGACAAAAATGGAATCCCATAGTATCTCCTTAATGGGGAAAATTATTCCTACTTCAGGGTAGTTATTCAATTTGGTTCAGGAATTATTAAAGCCTCAGCATCCCCAGGAGACTTTCAGCCTTCCCAGTGAATGACCCCTCTCAGCACACTTTGGGCACTTAAATTCTACTTCCAGCAATGCTGCACACATTTATCACTCTGTTAGCGAGGAATTTACAATAAAGCTGCTTTTGCTTCAAGAGGAAAAAGCATTTCTGATCACCTGATGCTTCCTGTGCACGGGGCTGGTGCTAATAAATTTGTGTTCATGTCCTCCCAGCACCTCCAGGTGAGCACAGCTCTCCTCCCTGCTCAGCTCCTGGATCTCAGCTGTCAAAACAAAGTTGTATTTTCACTTCTGCTGAGCAAAACACCACTTGGTTTCTCTCTCGTTCACCTTTGCCATTTCTTTGTCAATAAAATTGTTATCCTTCCTGGCTGGAGTGTTATGGTGGAGGAGGGAGCTGTCTTGGGTTGCCCCATTATTACAGGTTTATAAATTAGCACCAGTGGGATTTATCCCATGTTCAGACATTGAACAGAGGTTGTGGTTTTTGAGCTCGTGGCTTTGAAATCAATGGAGGAGAGCAGGCATGTCTGTCAAAAACAGTGCTTCATCTTGATTTAAACTGCTTTCTGAAAGTCCCCCATTAGAAAAGATGGATACAACTCCCTTATAAAAATTCTTCAGGATGAGATGAATCCCACCTGAGCAGAGCTCACTGCTCTCCACGGGCTGCAGAGGGATCCAAGACATCTCAGTGCAACGTTTACAGCATTGGCATTTCAACGTGAGCAGATTGATCTCACGGTATAGGTTGGATAAAGTCAAACAAGGTTTAAATTAACAGGATAATCTGTGTGCGCCCTGAGCTGGGAGCCAGCTCGTGCTGCTTGGCTGGGGCTGCAGTGCCCTGAGCCAGGAGAATCCCCTGTGCTCCTCAGCAGCAGCATGACTGAAGATTCTGAGCTGGGGTTTGAGGTTAAAAACTGCTTTTTCTCTGCTCTGGAGCCCCGGAGGCTCAGGCATTGCTCCCATCACCTCTGAGGCTTCACTCCAAACTCAGGGAAGCTGCAGGGATCTCCTCCAGGGTGTAAAGGTCAGGCAAAGCAGAGTCCCTACAAGCACAGCACTCTGCTTGCAGCCCTTGCAGTTCATTCCTTCCCTCTCTGGACTTCTTTCTGGCCACATTATGCAGGCTGGAAGAATAGATGCAAATTCCCCGGGGGCTATTAGTGTGTCTAGACTCATTCATTGACCCAGATGATGTCTTAATTGCCTCTTTTCTATCTGATGGGGGAAATATACTCCAACTTTTCCTGGTTGCAAGCTTTGTCATTAAGTTTTCTAGCTGATATCACTGAATTTAATGAAAATCAGTGATCCTCTCTGTGCTCAGGGACTGAGTTGTGTGCAGCACTCACCATGGGTTTAACAGGACTCAGAGGAAGCCTCTGTCCTTCCAAACGTTTCAGAAATTCAGATTTTTGGGCTCTTGGCTGCTAGACAAGGTGGTGGCTATTACCTCTGAATTTTAAATCTTTTTATAGAAGATACTAGGTTAGCATGAATGAAGTAAGTTCAATTTACCTCTACCTTTCTAGCAACATTTAACAATTTCAGGTTATGGGAAGGAGTCAATAATTCTCAGATGCACTCAGCTTTACAAACTGCCTGTAAATTTGCAAATTCACAAACCAGCACCGTCTGACCATGCTCTGCATTGAAATTCCAACATGAAAATAAAATGAGCCAGAGGCTGTGGTGTAACTTCTGCTATTATTGTTTTTCAAGAGGAGAATGAATGTATTTTCTCTATGTGGTTGGCCAAACAGCCGAGAGCAGCCAGGCACTACCCGGATGAGCAGTGCAATTTTTGGATTAACTGGTAAGAAATTTGAATTTCCAAGTGGAAATCTGTCCATGTGATAGATCTTCATTTAGAGCAAGGAACCTCAAATGAAGCAACACATTGGGCAGTTGCATCATTTCATGGTTTTAAGATTAAAAGAGCCTAAGAGGCTTTCGGACTGCATTCTGCATCAAATGTACACTGCTGCACCAGCGAGCACTAAAAGCCAAAAAAGTATTAGTAGATTTAGCAGATTTAAGCAAGGATGCATTTCACTGATTACTTCCTGCTAATGTAATTTTGTTTTAATCATTTAAACGATTAATACACCATTTGCGGCACGAGGATAACAGAGGTGCAGTGCACACTGGGTTTCGTGGGTCACTCACGGAGTACTTTCATCTCTGTGGAATTTCCAGCTTGAATGATGGGCTTTTATACAAAAAGCAATCAGCAGGTCAGAATGTTAACCTCTTATTCCAATCCCTTCTCTGTGTAATGCCCAACAGACGCAATGATTGAAAACTCCTTTTCAAAAGTCTCCCAGGTCTCCAAACTAAAATAAAGCATGAGGATTTTACTTCTGGGCAAGGCAGGGAAGGAGCACCCAGAGCCCTGAGGATGGAATAATAACTCACCTCAGCACTAGGTGCATGAATTATCCTCCTCAGTGCCTCCTTTGTGGGAGCAGAGGGACCTGGCTGCCAAAATATGCTTTTTTATTCCTTTTTAGGGCTTTATGGGCCTATTCCAGCACATATGTGCACAGAGAAAATGCAACAAAAAATATCCCAAAGCTGGATTAGAGCGAAATCTTGAAATCAGCTGTGCTCTGTAACATGAAGTTTTTGTTCCTTTGCTCAGCGCACTTAATACTCTTTTTCATTCTTTCCACTCCTATTTTTATTCTGCTCAAAACACGACTGTCTTCAGGGACAACATGTTCATTCAAAAGTATGAATGTTTCATTCATGGCCTTCGACAGCCTGAAAAAGACTTTGACTGCAGAATATAGAGTTGAGCATTTCCCTTCACCCGAGTCCCACCATGAATGATGCTCTTTCACACCAGTTTCAGTCATTTCCTGGGAAAATATGACAGCTACCATACTTTGCCTCTTCATGTTCGTAATTTTTCCTTTACCACATTCTCAAAAATGTATTCATTTTTCCCTCACCGTTTTTCTCTAAAATGAACACGTTCAGGCAGGAAATCTCTCCTCGGTGTGACTGATCACAGCTCCTTTCATATCAGGGTATCTAGAGAACATTTAGACTAGAGGAGGTCCTATATTTCTATTTTTTGGGGAGTTTTCTCACTTTCTCAGCTGAATTTTCAAGCTATTAGGATAAACTCGGAAAATTTCCCCTATAGACTGAAATGAACATTTTTTGCATGGTCGCAAATCACTTTAAAAAAAAAATCTGAAAATTTCTGGTCCTTACTGGAAATGTATATTTAAGAACGACAGTATAATGCTAAAGGTTTTGTACTGAGCTGCAGCAGAACTTCATGCCTTGCAGTTTTCCAGTTCAGCTTTTCTGAGGAGCCTTTCTGGGGTTGGTTTTGCATTTAGAGATCAATGTCAGAATGCAAAGCCCTTGGGAGTTGCTGGGTGACTGCACTGAAAGAGTCCAGCAAACAAGGAAAGCCCTTCTGCAGCATGAACTGAAAAGGGAAGCAAACACTGTTTGTTCACCTCGCTGCTGCCTCAGCATGAATAAAGAGACCTTCAAAGTGCACCAGAGCTGTTTATTCAAAAAATAAATACCTCCTTTCTTTCCTCTTTTGGCACAGCCTTTGAACGACCTAATCGAGCAGCAAAACACAGACTTAGTGAATGACGGAGATTACACCTATGGAAGGGAACTTCTTATAAAAAGAAACGTTTAAAATTCCCTTTTTCTTGAGAGTTAATATGCTGTTCCCTTCTACAGAGAACCATTCTGAATGTGAGCTCAAGCATCCGATTTTTGACATATTTTGACATTTGTCTTTAGTATCCTTAACCTGGATAAATTGGGTTATTGGGGAAATCAAGGCAGATAACTGCAGAACAGAGATCTGAACAACAAAACAGGGAGCAGAACAAGTAAAAAATGAAAATAGCAATTAAAAAAAACCCAAACATTTCAAAGAACATTGACGGTTTGCTCATCTTTATGCTCCCTACCTTCAATTCCATCCATACAAGAAACGCTTGGTTTTAGAAAGTTTTTTGACCAAGAATTTCCAAAAAAAACCTTGAATGGCTCAGACTAAAAATTGTTTTTAGCTGGAGGTAGACCTCACATATTTTTTTCTCTTGTTCTTAAAATGTAATATTTCAAGTGTTGATACATTAAAATCCCCTTTTTGTATTTTTAGTTAGAAGTCTTGATTTCACCTCAGCTGAGGTTCAGAGAAATCCTTGCTGAGGTACACTAAAACTTGAAAACCCATTCTGAAACCCCAGGGAAGAGTTTCCCCAGGAGAATACATTTCAAATGTTTCTGAGATTTAACCTTTCTCTCTGCATTGCTTTTGTTGTCATGCCATCCTTTGTTTCCAAGGCAGCAAACAGGAATCACTGCTGAGCCAATCTCGTGTGTTTTGTGTGGACTCACGTTATTCCTCTAACTCCAATCTGTTCTTTTGTACAAAAATACCAGTGCTGAGCTGGTGTAAAATTGGGATACAGGAGCCTTTTCGAATGGTAAGGGAATTTTTAAAAATTTTTTTCAGTCATTTCTAGATGACAGCTAAAACCAAATTCCATGAATTACAGAACTACAACCGATTAGGAACAGCAACAGAACCACTGGCTTAGCATTTACAGAGGATAATACAGAGAAAGTTCCATATGGGAAAACAACTCTTCAGTGTTCACATCCCTGGGTGGTGACAGCCCTAGAAATGCAATTCAGAGCCTGAATCCTGAATTCCACTGCTTCCCCCAATATTCTTAGGCATCTGAATTCTCCTTATTGGCAGAATATCTGCTGATTCCTGCCAGCTCTGAGCAACCAGCCCACCACCTCTCCAGATGACAAGGAAAACTGGGGCAAACATTGCAGTGACAGCTTGTTGGAGAGGGAGAGAGGAAATCAATTAAAAGAGAAGGCAAATCTCTTCTCCCTCCCCTCCTGTTGGCTCAGAAGAGCCAAGCTGTGCTCTCTCTGCTCACCCACCTGGGCTGAGGTTCCTGCAGGTAACACTCTGACCCTGCCCAGACTCACTGCCTGAAATAAAAACCAAAATGTTCCTACAGCACTGATCTGTCTGCAGCTTTCCCTTCTTTTGAGGCTGGAACTTAGAAAGTCTTCTGTGGACAGGCAGAGAGCAACTGGATTGCAAGGAAACAGTGAGCTGGTTTTGCTCTGAGGTCACTCTAGAAGTTTTAATAGAAATTTGTCTCGCGAAAAGCCTTTCCCAACTGCACATCAGGCTAAAGAACACAGAGATATTATCAAGTATTTTATAGTTTTTTGCCTCTTTACAGACTGGAAACAATGCAAATCACCACTTTCATTTCGCTTATCGTGCCTGAGACTGAAAAGGTGAGATCATGAAAAGGAGGAAGGGGAAAGGGAGTAGAACATTTGCTGATTTCTTCACACCTAATATTTGAGAAAACGTTTCCTAAGTTCTGGGCTCCATAAAAAATCACTCTTGTGGTCCATGACACTGAGTAGGAAATGTTCTCAGTTGGCTTTTGTAATAAATACAGCAGGATTTAATCCAAGCAGTCAGATATGGCACCATGTAATATGATCAGTCTCAGGAAACAAAATTCTTCAGAATAGCTTTATGAGCAATTGAGTGTCTCCTCCATTCTCAGATCCAATTACAAAGCTGCCTGTCGTTACTTTTAGAATTCCTTTTCCCTACTTATCTAACTGGATTTTCTTTCTTCCCTTTTACACATCTCTCTTCTATGACTTCATCTTCATTTTTTCCACAACATACTCACTGTTGGGAAATATCTGTCTTTCCTGAATTTCCATAGTGAACTGTCTCTTATTCAATTTTCTTTCAAATAAGAATTTCAAACAGTTTTGTAATCCCTTTTTTTCACCCTCCCTTATAATTTTCTAGGCATTTTTATTCATAACTTTCTTGTAGTATTTTCTTTTCCTGAATTAAACTGTGAAAATAACTTGACACACAGTCAGAAAGACACCACAAAAAATAAATCATTCTAACGATGTAATGCCTTAGAATCTTATCATTGGGGTAGAAATGTTATTTAAAGTAATTAAGTTTTCCATGTATATTTGGTGTTTATCTGATTTCGGTTTGGATGTGGTTATGGAAAAAATGTCCAGAGTGGAATGATGGCCACAAACTCCCTTTTAGTTTGCTTTGCCTCGAGAAAGAGAATCACAGTTGACCCCAGATAACCACAATCCAACAGGGAGCAGAATTCCGATGTTTTTTCACATCAGTGTGGACAATCCCAACAGTATCCACCTTACTTAATACTAACCAGAAAACATTATGTAAGTCTGTTTAAAATATTCAAATGAAGCTTTGTTAAATTTTTATTTAGAGCTAGAACATATGATCAGCTTAGCACTACCAAGCTATCTAATTAGCCATCTGCTTCTTGGAATTTTGTTAAATATGTATTATATACTTGTAACAAAAGAGTGTTTTATCAGCCCAAGTGGTCTCCTGTAATCACATTAAAGAGCAGAACCAGTGGAGCCTTCTCTGGACTCTCAGAAATCTCAGACAATCTGCAAAACCTCCTTGAGAGCCAGAAGAAATATTAAATAACACAACTTCCCCCACAAACTCAACCCACAGTCTTCTGCTCAATAAAGAGCCTTTTACATGGCCTGTAAAATCCATTTAACTCTTCTCTCCACTATCACATCTGGCTATTTATTCCTTTCCATTCTTCTCTCCATACATGCGGACTTTGGCAAAAACTGTATTTTCAGAAATTACTTGCTGAAATTGTCAAAAAGCACCCAGAAGTTTATTCTCCCACTGCCCAGGGGTTTGTGACTGACTGAGAGATCCTCTTTGAAAGCTGCAGGACCAAGACTGAGAACAGAACCAAAACCTCTTCTCGGTGCTGCCAAAGCTCCTGTGCCCAGCTGGGGCTGAGCAGAACCTGAGCACAGCAGAGCATTGCACTGAACTGAGCCAAACAGCACAGCAAATATACTCAGTTTTTCCCCAGTAGCCTCCTGTCCTCGCAGGGCAGCAGCTCTCTGAGCAAAGAATCTTCTCTCAACGTGAAATGTGAAGTTTCTCTCTCTGTTCTGCTGCTCTGCTGATCCCTTAACCAGCAGGGCCATTAGGGCTCAGCTAAACCAGCACAACAACCCTAATGCTATTAGGCAGACAATCCAATTAAGCCATTTCCAAGTAGTGTTTGTCATTAAAGAGAGCTGTAAGTGAGCAGCAAGTCCAGATCTGAAGCCCAGTAATGGGAATTTTCGAGAAACAGTTCTGCCAAGGCTTTTAGCTCAATCCAACAGAAACCAAGAGGATGTAGTTTCTGCATATGCACACCTTTAATACTGAGCAGTATTTGTACTCCATGATAAGAACCTTTTGGTGATTTATACAGTGCAGTTTGGTCACAACCAACACACAGCAGAACTGTGCTGACAAACAGGCAGAGAACTTTGCCAAAATTCTGCTGGCAGGTTTGATGCCAGAAAATATTATCCCCCAGTACATGTAATTCCAATACCAACTTCAACTACATATCCAGTGGGCTTTACTTCTGTCAGTTACTCCATCACAGAATCTACTCTGCTTCTTAAGAACAATTTATCTCTACTTCATTTTCAAAAATGAAACCCAAAGAAGCTCCTAATCTGATGTGGAGTGAAAGGTCATCATTGCAGAAAACAGAAGCCACAGCATTGCATATTCTTAATTAAAAAAAAAAAAAGACAACTTCACATCTAGAGTTGCTTAGATATAAAAAGAATCGGAAAGGGTAGAACCAGGAGGAAGCAACATGTGCAAAGTCATCTGCTAAGCTACAGGAGAACCATTTGTTTACTGTCAATTAATCCTAAAGTTTAGTTAGAATCTATTAAAGAAAAATCAAGCAGGAGACAGAAAAAGCTAGGGAAGACCAGAGGGAATAATTTCTTGCTCTTAAGGAAAGATTCTGCTACTCTTTAGCTAAAAAAAAAAATAAAGAGCTTTTAATCATAGATTTTTACACCATCAAGACAAAAGTAAAAAAGCTGCCTTAAGTGTTTCCTACCTGGAAAGTGTGAACAAGAATTTCATTACTTGCAGCTCCCACTAATTTCAGCTTCGATGTATTGCTCCAAGCTGGTGCTCGAGAGGTGGAAAGAATGTGCTTCTAATTTCATTAAAGAAATAATTTAGCAAATGCAGTTTGTATTGATTATCCAGGGCATCAAAAATCCCAGCTGACTGTGAAGCCTGAGGTGAGTGGAAGCAATGAAACTCTTTAGAAAAACGCAGGAGAGAAGTGAATTTATGGAAATCCTGATCCATTTCCAAGAAACAAACACGAACAAGAGACTATGAGCATGTGCTCTAATTGCATCTGCAAATTCTGCCATTTCTTGGAGCTGACTGAACAGAGTTTTAACCATAAACCTGTGTTTTTAATGGATCCACCAAAGGCAGCATCTCTGCTGAGCATTTGGAAGCCACAGGGTGAGCCATGAGTCATCTGAGCTGTGAGCAGAGAGTCCTTTGTGCTCCCCAGCTGCAGAAGAGAAATCCTCATGTTCAGTGCAAAAGGAGTTTTGCACCTGAGATTCAGTGTATGAATGGGCAGCCAGGAGGGGATGTTCTCAGAACATGCCTAGGTGGTGTTTTTAATCAAACAGCAGCCTAAAGCTCCAGCCCAGCTCAGTATATCCCCCAGGAGATTTTCTGCTCAACTTCATCAGAAATTATTCCAGCTAATGCAAAAGGAGACACTGCCAACACCTCTCCATGGATCTAATACAGAAAGGCCACATCATTATTGGATCTTTTGCCTAAAAGTTTCAGGTAATGAAATTCTCGTGATAAACCAGAAATTTGACACTTTTCTAACAGTTTTGTCATTTTTTAACAGTTTGCTACTTCTTCCTTTCATATGGAAAATAAGTTCCTATGTAGACCCCAGTGCTCCATTGCAGCTGGAGACAAGAGGGCAGAGGATATCCTGTTCTCCTCAACAACAATAAAATTCAGTCACTGAGCCAGCACCAAAAGCCCCACTAACTCTGAATTTTCCTTGAGGTTAATAATGCAATACAAGCAGGAGTGGTGTCAAACACACAGGATATGTAACCCAGAATATTGTGTTATATCCCTGGTTGGGCTACAAGGAAAGTCACAGCTCACAGGACATACAAGACACAGGTGAAAACCACAAAAGCTTACGAGCAAACTACAACTCCCTTTAATAAAAATTACTATTCTTGATTTCCACAATTAGAAAGCCACAGAGAGCTACAGAAAAAAATGTCCTCATTTAGCACAACAAAGAAAGAATAAAAAAGTAAAAACAGTCCTTTTATAAAAAAAAAAAAATGAAAACACCAGGTAAAAAGAAATCAGAAAGGTCCTGAGGAATGCAAAAGAGTTTTAAAATTCGTTTATCTAGATAAAGAAACACGGGTAGCACTAATATATTTCTGGAGTGTTTTGGGTTTTTTCCCCAGGCACATCATGCAGGAAATAATATTGGTTGCTTGCTTGACCATACATCCGGGTCTGGAGAGGCAATAAAGATCCCAATCGTGCACCTTGAACAAATCCTCACAACACAGGATTTCCTCAGCCCTGTGTGCTCACAGCCCCCCAGTGACACCAGAACTGACATAATGAACCTTTCCACGGAGCAGAACAGAGGCTCTGCATCAACTCCAGCAGATCCATGGGATCCCCAGTGACCTTCCTGCCAGACTGGTTATACTGGGAGGAAGCAGCAGGTTGGACTGGGCAGTGCCTGGCAGTGACTCAGCCTGAGGCGCACCAGATGCAGGAGGGGAAATCCCAACAAGATGCCACAAAAATGAGTTTCCTGAGGCAGGAGGTCAAACCCAGGACAGGGATGCTCTGCCATGGGATATCCCAGCTCCAGCCAGACAAACCTCCAGCAAACCAGCAGAACTTCAAAGCTGGCCAAGGCAGAGACTGACCAAACGATTCCATAGATCCCTTCCACCTCCATTTATCTTTTCTCCTCCACAGCACAGTTGGATGGAAAAGTGAAAGCTGGGGGTGGGGAAAGCAGTTGACTCTCAAAATACTCTGCTGCTTTAAAGCAGAGTGATGCAAAAGGTCAGATTATTAGATGGGGAGAGGAAAGAAATGTCATGTTCTACTTTCATTACCGCCCACTGCAGCTCTGCTGCTGACTGATGTGCACAAATAATGCAAAGAGTTAGATAAAAGCTTAATCCTGAGCTTCTGGTGACAGTGCTGCCTGTGCTGCTTGCTTATCTGTTAATTAGAGATGACGGCAAGAGCACAATAATACAGTGCAGTTGTAATCTCAGATCATTCACCACCTCCCTCACCGGGGTGGATCAGCACTGTCTGTGTCAGTGCACAGAACGGCTAAAAATGTCAGAAAAAACAAGTGTCTGGCTGCAGTGAAGAGCTGCCATGGCTGCAGCTGGGTTAGAGTGCTGTGCTGAGTTATCCTCACCAACATCTGCACTGAGGAAGAAGTGGATAAAGCTGGGAGCTGCAGGTCAGACTGCACTGCCTGACTTTGGGCACCAACACCTCCCAGCAGCACAGGCATGCTGCATTTTATCCTCATTATTGGCCTGGTTGAGCTGTTAACTGTCGCTAGAGAGGAGCAGGCAGAGTGTCACCAGGCAGAGTGTCACCCGTGAGCCAAAGGGCTGAGCTGCTCTCAACACCCCACACTCACAAGAGCTGCCAGAACTTCAGCTCAGGAACATCCCCAGAGCACAATCACACCCTGGTTCCACTGCTCAGAAAGGCAAATTCTCTGAGCAAAGCAGAACCAGCAGAAGGCCAAGGCAATGATGCAGCAACAGCAGCAGCAGCAGCAGCAGGATTGATTCTCATTCCACATGGATTTCTATACATTACAAATTCCACTCATCAGAAGTGTCATTACATGTTATGTATTGTTGACATTCCAGCCAAGCATGGCACGGCCTGATGTAGCTGCAAGCAACATAATTGTCTTGTTTGCTTTTGTCCCTCTTCCCAGTGCTTTCACCACAACATTTACACGTAAAAGACACTAAGGGATGAAAAAATATACAGCAGCAATTGAAGCATAAAAAAACCTCCAAAAACATTCATAAGACACTACCACTGCCTGATGTATCCATAAGGACATAGACCATGCTCTTGACAACAGAACTACATGAAAAAGACAGCAATTATTTTCTTTTTAAAAAAAGAAAAAAAAAGAAAAAAGCAAAAACTGCCTGCGATTAAAAAAGTACACATGACAGCATCCTGCTGTTTCCAGTTTTTCATACTTATGTCTTCAAAGAAAGGTCTTAATTGTGCTAGAAAAATATATCAGGGGAAATTAGTCCATCTGAATATTGTCAATGCTACCATGATTGACTGTGGTAACTCTGCTGCCAAGGAACCTGAGCGAAATATATCTTTTAGGACATATTTAAATATTGCAGCCATGCCAATTTGGCAAAAAAACCAAAAACCACTGAGACCAAAGATTTGGTCAATGTTTCTCAGAAAAGGCAGACAGGACAAGAGAAATTCTCACTGAGGTTGCACATAATGCTGATTTTAAAGAGGCAACACAATCTGAAATAACACAGAGGTCTTCAGTTAGGCAAGGATTAAATCTTTGCAGAACATTAAAAACTTCCAAGAATTGTTTTAGATCACTTAAACTTTCCTGACTAGCTGAGGATTAGTACTTCTTCCAAGCTCCAAATACAACTACACGAGTAGCTTGAACAAAGAAATCCACTCTGACCTCCCCATCTCATATCACAGTACATTTTCCTATTTTCACCTCAGTCTACTCATTTTTTTTTCCCAGTTCATTTTTCAACCAGCTAAAGAAATAATGGAAAAAAGAGGAAGATCAATCAACATGTTTGTATTTTATCACACTGACTTTTGGGTTGGAAACACAGACGGTTCAGAAAGGTATCGGTCCTTATTTCCTGTTTAACAAATAATGATTTCTCTCTGCATCGCTAATGGGGCCTGAAATGAAAACGGATTTTTAGTCGAGCTCCTGTTCATGCACTTGTGTCATCATCAATATCAGCGAGCTCTAGGAACAAGATTTATCTCACTATCCATTACAGAGGCAAGCTGCTTACAAAAAGCACCAGGAGAATTCCCAGGAGCCCCACAAACACCAGGGTTACATAAAGCCCCAGATTCCCCAGGACTTCACTCATTATGCTTAGAAACCTAAAAATAGGTCAAGCTTGGAATCCGTGGAGCTGAGCTCTGCCAGCAAAGGCTGGAGGCTGTAATTGGGGTTAAACCCTCGTGCAGGGAGAGCTCCTCTGAAATACCTGAGGCACTCGAGGGAAACTCTCAGCCACTCCTGAGGGATAACTGAGCTGCTCTGAGCAGTGTTGCTGCAGCTCTGCTGCAAATTGCTGCCAAACTCCCATCAGTGCACATGTTACTGCAGGGAAGGGAAATTCAATACTTTGCCCGAAGCCAACAAGGTGTGCAGTTTATAAGCTGAGTGGAGGAAAGCAGTTTGTATCCAGGTAGTTCAGGTTTTTGATTTTTTTTTTTTTTCCCTGAGATCTCCCTTTCAGTGCTGGAGAAATTTTATTTTCAAATACCACATGATGTGAGCATTTTAAAAACAGCTGAGTGTCCAAAGGATGGGAGTGTCTGCACCTCCCTAAAAGCAGAGCTCTTAAAAAAAAATATTTCTATTCCTTGAGGCAAGGAAATAATACTGAGGAGAGGGGAAGCTCCAGCAACCTGTTTAAATCTATCTGTGTGTTTTGCACAAATAAGATCTTCAAACAACCACTCTCCTCCCCCTCACATTTATAATTTGGCAATGAGAACACTCCTTTCTTTATACCTAGGGGAATATGCTCATTTTAGGTCTATCTGGCATATGAAAATGAAAAGACTGGAAAAAAATCAGCAAGAAAACATCAAAGCTGAATTAAGGAGCATGCTGTATTCTAATGAATATGAAATTACTTCAAATAGGGACTTTCAACACCTTCTGTACGTGTTTTTAACAAGCTTATGACACATTTATACCCCAAATTGTCCTACAAATTAAGGGAAGTACTTATCTTGCTTAGAAGACCTGAAAGCAATCAGTAGAGAGACAAATATATGCAGCTTTTACCTGCCTGCAAGTCTGTTACATTCTCTTAATAACCACTGCAATCCTTCCAGAAAAAGTCTGCACAGCAAGACAGCAACGAAAGGAAAAGTAAAATTACATAAACAAGAAAGGTTTATCGGAGAGCAGAACACACAGGAAAAGAGTAAACATCCTAAAATCTCGCAGATTGCCCAGCATTGTTCGCTGATGTTAAGAATTTAATCCAGGGACACCTCCTTTCCCAAGGAGAGGTTTGTTGGGTTAATGCAAGGAGGGATCACAGCTGGTGAGAGCAGAGCCTTTGAAAGCATTTCCTCAAATGAAACTGATGTCACAGGGGGCAACTATTTCACCAGTAATATCTAACGTTCTCCATCAAACTAAGCAGTTTATGGTGGGATTACAAGGGGATTACTGAAATGCATCATAGGGAAAAAAAGAAAAAAACTCAAACAAACCCTCCAAAACAGATTTTGGCACAGTGACAGCCTGGAAGGAGGTAAAATATACAAAATCTGGTAAAAACCTTACAGCTCATGCTTGTCTTCATACCATCATATTTTTATATTTTCATGGATATAACAGCTTCCACACATTATAATAGCAGGATTTTAATTTCCATTATTTTATTCTATCTCATATCATCAGCACTTTACAAGCTGAGTATTAACTTATTAGCTGAATAGAGCAAAATCCTGCTTAATTAGGAGCAGAGGACTGAAAGGAACTCCACGGTAATTGAATCCAGCTCCTTGCTCCTGTTGGCAACCATGACCATTTTTTTGGAAGGTCAGATTGAAATCACTTGGTTTCTTGGTCTGCTAATCTCTTCACAAAGCTATTCCTGGACAACTGCTTTCCAGCAGCCAAAGATCAGCAATTTCCACCCTAAACTTATTAACAAGTTTGTGGTTTTTTGTCCTCAAATTAACACACAATCACTGCCACCAGACCTAAGATAAAAAAGTCACTGGCAGCTCTGGGAGTGGAAAGGAAAAATTACAGGGTAGAAAAAAATCCCAAATGTATCCATGCTGAAATAACAGGCTGGAGTTTAAATGTACAATATTCAAGCTTCAAGATTCAGTGAAAATGGATCTGTCAGGCAGTTCCAGCAGGAGAGCCAGCCAGGGCAGCAGAGTGAACAACAGGATGGAACAAGAGGTGTTGCCATCAGGAAGGTGATTTATTATTCTCAAATTGCTGCTGGTGAGAGAGCAGAACTTTCAGAATTTCTGTTTAAAACAGTTAGAGGTGAATCAGCTCCCCATTCACATTTTTTTAAATTTTCTTTTTAGGATGGCAGAATGTGGTGGAAAGAAATATGGAGCACCTCAGCTGAGAGATTTGGGGTTTTGCAAGACTGTCAGGGAGACAGAGCTGGGAATAACCAGAATAACCACAGCCGCAGAACCAGAGAGCACCACCGAGCCTGCCTGGCTGGAACCTCCACATCCACTGTATTTAATGAATCAATACTGGACAACTGAAATAACTCTCATTTTGGCCATGCAGGTTCCTACAGAAATGACCAAATAATGCAGAAAACACTCATAAAGTGGCAAGGAGCACCAACACCTTCCCCTCGTGTAAATCCATGCTTTATTGAATTCCAAAAAAGCTGTCACACACTGCAGCTTCTTCCCTTTACAACTTCCTGCATTAAACACTGCACTTGATTGCTACTCATATTTAACAGTGAAAACTACAAAGGCAATAATTAAGTTTTCCAGTTTAACACTGTCTCAAGTCTTCTTACATCATATTTTTGAAGATATTAATAGAGGCTCTAAAAATAAGCATCCCCAGAGCAGCCAGGAGAGATACCTAATACTCAACAAAATGCAGTCGAGGGGATGAGCACTATGGCTATTTTTAGAAATTTTCTTTTATATAGGAGTTTAACGACTCATTAATTTTGTGGGGAAATGAAAAGGTTGTAAATAAAATATCTCAGGTTTATTGGTTACACCTCACCTCACCTGCCTGGCCTGAGCCATCCCAGGAGATCTCTGCTTTTGGCATCATTCACTCCAAACTTCTGCTGCATTTCAATTGAGGAATGGAAATTAGTTACAATTAATTAAAAATAAATTTACGATTAAAAATAAATTTACACATAAAAGCAAAGTCGTTGAGGGCTGTGGGTAACAATGGCCAAACCACCCAAAACTGGGCTAAAAAGGGATGTTTTGTGCCCCAGGTGGGTTCAGGTTCTCCTGGCAGAGCAGATTGTGTGTAGAACATGAAAATCTCTTCCAATTTGTACACAGAGAGTGTTAGAGTTTCCCTCACACGTCACAGAGTTATCCTTCCTTATAATATATCTGTAAATAAAAGGCTGCCATGTCATGGTGTACAAGGAAAAGGTTATTTTTAGCCCAGACCAGCTGACTGGTGCAGTTCAGAGTGTGATTTGAGTGGAAAAAAAGAAAATTAATCTGATAGTAAATTAAGGAAAAAGATGGAGGTCACGTGGAATTCCACGATAAATTGATTTCTAAATGTAACACTAAATTACTGCAATTAATATTGAAATAGTTTTAAAATTCAGAAGTCACTTCTAAAATATTTTTTGTTTACGTGAAAGTGACTGCAAGGCAAAATAATGAAGCCAAAGGTCTTGTTCCTAGTTTCATTTTTGATGGAAATTCTAGCATACAAGGCTTTAATGAAATTAAATAGTGTAAACTACATTTCATTTATTGCTAATATAAAAATGAGTAACTAAAAAAAAAAAACCAACAGAAAACAACCTTCCTGCAGACTCAACAAGACCCAGAGGAAATGCTTCATTTCAGATAAAATCCCAACAGTGAACGAAAGCGGTGGAACACAAAACTCAAGTTTTCCAAACACGTGCAGAGCAGCTTCGTGAGGAAGTTTCAGTTTCTTGGAATCCATTGGTGCAACACTGAGTGTTGTGACAACACAGCAGTTGTGACATGTTGTGACAACACGGCAGGGAGAGCCCAGCTGGCCCAGGGCTGGAGCCACTGCTGGTGCCCTGGGGTGCCCAGGAAACTCTCCTGGTGCCCTGGGATGCCCAGGCAGCTCTCCTGCTATCCTGGTGATGCCCAGGCAGCTCCCAGCTCTCCCCCTTTCTTTCCCTGCTCCTCACTCATCCCTCTTCGCTCACAGGAATTCCCTGGCAGGAATTCCCAAGCTCAGGGCAGGGCAGCTTTGCCAGTGGCAGAGCAGAATTCACCCACACGAGTTTCACTCGGGGCTGCAGGGCAGGAGAGGCAGAGCCAGCTGAGCTCAGAGCGAGCTGAACTCCCTGCCCTGCTCAGAACCATTCTGGCACCAACCACATCTCCAGGGGAATTCTGTGCTCTCCCTGCAGCCCCAGAGCTGCTCAACGAGACAAAATCTGACTCCAGTCGAGGCCAAAAGGTGTTCCTGGATGAAAGAAGCGATGTCAGGAAGCCAAAATACTTCTAGAATTAAGGGTTTCCGGCTCTGTTGGGTGCTGTATTTTTAATATATCTCCGTTTCATTCCATCAGCTTCAAATAAGGAAACATCCCAGGGATGGTGATAGCATGCTGGATTTGTTGCTATCTGCAGAAATGAGTTCCTATAAATAGGTTTCCCAGGCTTTTTAAGGCACAGCTGCACCAAGCTCCCCCCGAGAACCAAAATCACCAAGACATCGATTCAGTGCATCATTTGTCACTTCCCAGAGGTTGTGACAGAATCCCAACACCACCGCGGGTTTTTCCTGGGACGCCTCGTCACACATTTTAATCTGGTTATCTGCAAAGATGGAACACCATCTGCAACAAGCTTTTCAAGCATCTCTTCTCCAGCAGCAGAATTCAGTGGTGATAACAAGATTCTGTGAGCATGACTGGACAAAATTTCAGTGTGTTAACCACGACCCAAAAAGCAGTGCCATGGTTTAGGAGGAGGATTCGGAGTTGCAGGAATGTAGTACAAATCTCACTCCAAGCTCAACATGTGCTCACTACTTCAGCCTTTACACACAACCTGGCAGCTGCAGAGAGGGATTTGACAAAGCCAGGGGAGATCCCATCAGTGCCCAAAAAAATATCCAAAAATCTCAGAGCCGTAGGGATTTCTCCAGTTAATTCCTGTAATGAGCTAAAAGAGAGGAAGAGGCGCGCTGACTTCCCAACCTAAACACATTAAATATTTGAACTCTGAAATCAGAATTGGAGTTCACACCTGCCAAGGGAGTGATGAAATGCCAACGCTGGGGCAGGGATGAGGCTGGCTCTGGCACAGACAGGGTTATTGCAGCTTGCAGAAACTCATCACAGCGCTGGGTCAGTGCCAGGGAAATGGGTGATCTTGGGAACAGATTGCCTGGGAGCAAACAGCCTTTGAGTAAGGTGCCCAGCACACATCTGTTCTCATTTAAACAACCCTTGAGCCATGGAGTGTCCTCGAGAAGGCCAGAGAGGGTTAGATGAAAATACAATCCCTGTCAGAAAACCAAGTGGAAGAGTCAAAAAACATAATTCATTCTTCAGATGTAATAAGTTGTAAAAATAATTCCTCGGTGAAAGACCAGATTAACTGGATCTCCTCCTAGACCTCCTCCACAATATTCTGCCTGAAAATCTACAACTTCCCAGCAGCCAGAAACTGCAGAACCTTGTTCTGCAGAATGAAGAGAAGGACAGACAGGGGAGCAGCTCTGCTCAGGCAGCTCTGTGCAGACAGCTCAGAACTGCAGGGCTCTGTTCCCATTCTGACTCATCCCTTTCAGACTCACACTCCTCAGGACCAGCATCCCGTGAAGCAGAAATACATCTTTGCTCAGGACTTTGTACCACAGGGATGAAAAACAAAGCAAAACAAAGCAAGTCCTGTCTCCCGTTTATCTCACATTTATCTCCTTGATCCTGACACAGCCCAAGCCCTGCTAAATATCACCATTTTACAGGTGCAGACAACATCAGTCTGACACACGAGCAAGACTCAAAGCAATCCCATTTTTAGTGCTTTGGGGAGCCTTAAATCAAAGACAGAAATGCAGAGTGTTGTCTAAAAACAACATTTTTATAGCCAGACCCATTTGTGGTTGGAATCCCCCAAACATGTTGTGATCTGCAGGTCCATGAGTGACAGACAGCCCGAGGCTGTGCAGACACAGGTTAATGAACAAAACTAGAACATCTGGATTGCTGATGAATTTCTGTCTTGTAAACACACCAGCAATCTATAAATAAAAAGCTCTGTTATCAGAGATCTTGGTATCTTCTCAAGAGGCAGCAGGCAATCATTTAACCCTGAAATCACCCACCATCTCCACAATTGGCTCTTTTCATAAAACTAATCTGCAGACACAGAATTTTGAATAACACCTCGGTTTAGTGCATTGTTCTAGAGAAAGCATGAAGTTTCCCATCAACAGAGAACCCATTTTGGACACAGCTGTTTTGAAGCTGAGCAAGCTTTGACATTTCATATTGTTCAGTAGAAGTTTTGTGGAAACTGATCCCGTGAAATAACAAAAAAAAATGTCTACAGAGAGATATTTTCACATCCCAACTCGACTTGAAAGCAATTCACGTTTAAAACCATTTTAAAACTGACTAATTTTAGAACTACTATGCAGGTGCTATATGTGTTGAATAATAACCAGTGTTCTACCTCTCCTAAAACCAAAGTCCAACATGTGCATGAGCAGTAGGGGTTTGTGTTTTTTGGTTTTTTTTCCTGTTTCCAGTCTGAAATTTTTGAAGGCCTCATTGCCAAGAGTGCTGAAAGAAAGTGATGGGATCTCTGTGTCAGGGAAATGCCAGAATTGGGACAGAGTGCTGCAAACCCCAGCAGGACAGCAGCTGCTCAGAGCTCATGCAGCCTTCAAAAGCATCCTCATGGCAACGTGGGTGATGCCATCAGGGCGAATTAATAAAATATCAAAGCTGGGGGCCAGGAAAATGTTAAAGGGTGGATTTGGAGCTTCGTGCTTCCCTTCGGAATGCAGGAATTAGGATGTTGCTCCTGCAAAAACAACGTGCAGACAAGTCGAGGCTAAATCAGGAATTGTCAGCAACAAAACCTGTGAGGTTTAGCTGCTGTGAAGTCCCAAGCTGCTGCTCAGGGCAGACTGAGCTGAGAGAAAAGCCAGAATTCTCCTCCACAAGGCAGAGGGTCAGAGCAGCTGCAGAGAAGCCAAAGGACCCAACTGCACCTGGGGCTGCTGGGCGCTGTGAGAAAAGCTCTTTCTCGTGGCCCAGCTGTGCCCAAAGCCACTCCCCAGCCCAGGCAGGTTTTTTCCCATCCTATTCCACAAAAGACCTGCACAGATTTCCAGCAGATGTGCTCTGTTCTGCTGTAATTCAGTGATATTTCCTGCTGGCTGGTTCACACCAAGCTGTGCTGGTGGCTGCAAGGTTGCATTTGTCACCCTGATGTCACCAATGCCTAACTGCACAGAGACACCACAGAAACAGAAATAGCTCAGGTTTGGAGCCTCAAGCTGGGGATAAATAATTTGCCTGTGCAACAAGAGCTTGAATTAATGCTTTATTTTTCCAAAATGTGGTTTAATAGGGGAAGGGGGAAAAAAAAATAGAAAACCACAACCTGAAAACCAACCTAAGCTTTTTCTTATCAATTTTACGGATAACACAGCAGAAAATACCTCTTGATCATTTTCTCAAGCAAGATCATCCTCTTTCCCATCACCCATTTGATTTCTGAGAGCTTCTTAATTCAATTAACTGCATACAGCAAAAAACCCTCCATGGAAGGACTCATTCATCCCAAAACTCAGGAGGAACTCCAGGCAGAACTTGGTTCAAGGAGTGAATTTCACCTGAGCTTTCAGTGCACACAGCAGGGAAAGTCACACACCAGGTGACAAGGGCTTAGCTGAGGAGAAGGAGTTTTAAGGATATAATTTTCTGCTCCATTGATAACTATCCCCTAAAATGAGAGGGGAGGGGATGAAAATAAATCATCTCATCATTAAACCTGGCATGACTCCATTCGCTGAGGAATTGTGCTGTGGGCTTTTCCTTACAGGGTCAGCACAGGGTAAATCCCATTAATTATTTCCCAGGGAGTATTTTTGTTTTACACAAGCACAGGGATGAAGCCATTCTCTCTCGGAGCTTCCTAGGAAGCAAGGGTTGCATCTCCTCTCCTGTGCTCCCTAATTTCTGCTCCAAGAGGTGTTTGCAATGAGAGATTTGTTTTGCACAAGCCATTCAATTGGCCACTTTCTCCTCAAGAGGTAAATACTGCACAGTGAATGCTTCAGGTGGTGTTTACATCTCTGTCCTCACATGCAGCCACAACACGCATCATTCAAATGATATCAACTATTTATGTGACAGAATACTTTTATGTAAAACTTCAGGAGACATTATCATGCTGTCAAACTGAAATTTCAATACCGAGCCCAAGCAAACAATTTCCACTTCAAAAAGTACATCTGGAAAGTGAGAGGATAATGTGTGCTCATATCAGCACATCTCGTGTCTCTCTAGGTTACTAAACATCCATATCAAGGGCAGCTCGCTTTACTAAATATTAATGCAGAGTTCTGCATAATAGGAGGCTTCAGTTATTCAGAGGATCTCTGAACTGCAAATCAAAATAAGCAATAAAGCCCATATATTAACTACAGATTAAGGTCAGATCCCAACAGTTGCTGCATACAGGACAATGTAACAGATAAATGTTCACTGGCCATGATACTGATCCTCTCCACAAAGCAGATTGCAAGATCCAGGCTTTAGAATTTTTAAGAACATTTATTAGCTCAGCAGGAATGCAATCCTACACTCTCCCACCGAGTGCAGAACTGGGACAAGCTGGGGTTTGGAAGTTCTGGAAATGCATCACTCTGCACCCTCTGGCCAGCCCAGCCTCCAATCTCTGCTCTGCAGCTCTGACAGCGCCAAAATTAACCCCGCGGATTTCTATCGCTGATTTCCTTCTCATTTCGCCATGTTAAATGTCAGATGATCCAGTGTCTGACACTGCCCTTTTAATTATTACAACCACAGCCGAAGGATGGCACACACACCTCCCCTCAGCCCTGCAAAGGGAGCTCAGTGAAACACAGGCAACCGGGAGAACTCAAAGGTCAATATTTGCATAAGTCGAATAAAAGCCAAGAAAGCAAGAATTATTAAAAATTTAATTCTCCAGTAAGTTCTACAATTAGTACTCTTTCTAATGTATTGATTTAAATTATAAAATAAGCTTCATCGATAGTGCTGAGGACTTCATTAAGATTTCCTGAACATGTTTATCAATGCTTCTTTCAGAAAGCTCAGTATAAAAACCTGCACAAAGCCAATTAGACCTCCCAAACTCATTAATGATTTATGAGGTCTTTTATTCCCTTCATCAATCTTAAGCTACACATTTACTTATATAATCAATACTCCAAAGCTCCGTTATGTCCATAAAGTCCCAGCCTTGCATCAATGAATTTGTTCACACGACAGCTTCTCACACAGAGTCCCTGTCAGTCACATCAACCCAACCAAGCACATTTTATTGCTCTGTAATCAGGATTCAAAAGCACTTGAGATGACAGCAGCAATAAAAACCCTTGAGACTTTATATGTCCATTATTCTGGTGGCTGGGTTGTTTAAAAACAGGAGCTGCAGTCGCAGTCAGTGAGTGTAAATCTGCACAGCACACCACAGAGCCAGGGGAGCTCAGGGAGCAGGCAGGAAACCAAGGAATCCAAAGCCAAAGAAACCAGGAAAAGGTGCAGTGCTGACAAATGTTTGTCCTCCTTCTTCCCAAAATAGAAACAGCTCTATGAGCAAATATTAAACAGGGATTTATTACCTTTTTCAGTCTGTTTATAGAAAGAGAAACCTGGAGCAGGACAAGGCACATGGAGCAAGATGTGAGTGAGGGATTTGTGCTCCATCACCTGTCCCAGGTCCCACAGCAGTGCCAGAGCTGCAGGGATCTCCTGCTGGATGGACTTTGGGAGAGCCCTGAGACAGACCTTGCCTTCAGCTATTTGCTGTCAAGCATCCAAAGCCACAGAAACCATGCAAAACATCTGCTGCCACAACGTGACGATGCAGCACTGAATAAAACACAAGCTTTAAACGTTTGTAACAGAATGCATTTCTATCCTGAAGTGAAAGTGACGCCTGGCCTTGTACCAGGTTTAATAATATACAACATAATTCTGTTTTCACAAAGGGTTCAAAGAAGCTCAGGCTCAATTAGATCATCAGCACTTTATATAAACTTGACAACTAAGCTGTTCCTCATTACACAGCATCAGGAGATGCTGACAGGACTTGGGTTTTGCAGAGATCCTAGCGATGAGCTTTGCTGCCTCGTGTGAAAACAAGGGCAGACATCACTTGTGCAGCTCCAGCAGCACACCTGGCTACCTGGGGCACCACAGGGCGCTCAAACCAATAAATATAAAAATAAATGTTGTTGCTCAGTGCAACAACAACTGGCAGGAGCAGCCCGGGAGCACCGGGATGGAAAAGCTCTAATGCAGAGCCTGCTGTGCAGTTGGCATAACGACTGCAGATCCATTAGCAAACAATACAGCTCCCCAGGAAAACGGAGAAAACAGGCTCCACTCACACTTCCAAGCCTCTTCAGTGGCCACACAGCTTCCCAGGCTGCTTTCCAGAGGCAGAGCAGGGATATTGCTGCCCAGGGAGAGCTGCAGACACACAGGCTCTGTGCTGCTGGGACAGTCACACAGCCAGACTCAGAGCTGGAGGCTGCAGCATGGGAAGGAGCTGGAGCTGCTGGATGAGCCCAGAATGAGCCAGAGAGGACCAGGCTGAGCAGGGGATGGAGCAGCTCTGCTGGGAGAGCTGGCACTGCTCAGCATGAAGAGCTGAGGTGACCCAGTTGTGGCCTTTGGTACCTGCAGGAGCTGCAGGAGGGACGGAGAGAGAATTTGGCAAGGTGTGGAGTGACAGGGCAAGGGGAACGGTTTCCGACTGCCAGGGGGCAGGGATGGGTGGGATTTGGGTGGGCACAGATTCCCAGAGGATCTGTGATGTCCCTGCATCCCTGGCAGTGTCCAAGGCCAGGCTGGATGGGGTTTGGAGCAGCCTGGGACAGTGGAAGGTGTCCCTGCCACGGCTGGGGTGGCACTGGGTGATCTCTAAGGTCCCTTCCACCCCAAACCATCCCATGATTCCATAAACACAAAGAAATAAACTGCCATGAGAAAAAACCCCACTTTTTCTCACTGACTCCTAGCCCAGTGTATAATACTTTAATAAATTTTCATATTTAACAAAGCACAACACTCCCCAGGCTCTTCAGGCAGTTGCCACAGTCGTTTGTCCTGGGCATACACTGAATTAAAAACACCATGAAATATGGTTTGTGCTGCACAGCCAGATTTATTGAGCCTTTACTGTGTTTTAAAGGTTCACAACTTAGGATCTCTCAGTAACACCAAAAGGAATTCTGAGCAATACCTAGGCACCAAATCATTTGAAACAGAACATAAATAAAATCATGTTTTTCTCCCTTCCTCCTGTAATGTTGCAGCATTTGTCTCAATGGCACAAACACAGAGCAGAACTGAAAAATACCAACCCAGAGGAGTCCAACTATTGCTTTCTGCTGCAGCCATATCACTTGTTCTAACAGGGAAGTCTCGTTTTATAAAAGTACATCCAGCAGATGTAATTTGCAAAAGCTGATGACAAAAAGAAGATGTAAAATGGACATACTTGGAATAATCTCAAATTTAATTAAAGTTTGCAAACAAGTCAGGAACGGTCCAAAATCTGACTAATTTTACAGCACATCACAAATTCAATCAGCCAACCTGTCATGACGGAAAAAACATGAAAAAAACCTGTGTATATACACCTTTCTAATAAACACTGCTGCTTAGCCTGTTTCTATGTTTATCATTATTTAATAACATTTTTTATGAGAGCTCAGGGAATTGCTAGGTTGAAATCTGTTTTACACCATTCTGGAACAGGAAGAAAATGGAGCTGCCCAGAACCTGTCAGCACCTCCAGGATGTCACCTTCAGACTCACTAAAATCTCTGGAAAAGGAATGGAAAACTGGTTCAGGTGAGAAGTTCTGGAGAACAGGCAGGAGGAAACCTCCCAGGGAAGTAGGAGATGCCTTGGAAATGCACAGAGGGTGATAGGGGAGCAAAGATAATTATAGGGGAGCATTTTTCCCAACAAAGAGACTTAAAATCAACCCAACAAAACAGTGATGTACACAAGGACTTTCCATAAAATAGAGATTATTTCTGCACTCTCAGCCAGAACAGGAAGAGTCACTTGCTTGTTTTTCTTTCTTTTCTTTTTTTTTTTTTAAATATTAAATGCCAATTTCTTGAGAACAGGAATACTTTGAGGTGGATTCTGGCTAATCGTGCTGAGTGAAAAACAAAATAATAAACCCACACAGCCTAGAAGTTGCAAAAGAAGATAAAGCATTGTTCCAACTCATCCTTGCACATGAATAATGCCTTGTTTACTAAGGAGCTGAAATACCACATTCAGCATACATTCCAGAGAAGTTAAAAATGCTGCTAATTTTAAAGGAAAATGAAGAGCAAAATATCTGTGCTTTGGGAAGAGAGTTAAATTTGGAATAACCTTCAGCACTGTTCAAAATGAGGATTTCTATCTACAGTCCATACATTACAGTATGTGCATTTTCCTCATTTAGCAGTAAAATAAGGAAGGTCAGTATTTGAACCATTTTTTTCGAGTCACTAATCCCTTTAAAACACATACTAAACAAACACCTCATGCACATCCTTAGTGGTTTCAAACCCAAACACACACAACCCAGTTTCTAAACATCTAATTCCTGTAGATTTTAAATTTGAAAAGGTTAAATAAATTGCCACCAATATCCAATTGTGCCATCACTGGAAGGATCATTTAGAGGGATAAAAATGTTGAATTCTCAGAAACACATTCTTCATAAAATCTTGTTTCAGGACAAATTGCCACTTCCAGATGCAATTATAAGCTTCATTTACCTACGTGGAAATGCTTCCAGTGTATGCAATTTAATTCTGTATTTAATTCTTTTAATTGGAGTTAAAGACAAATAAGGATGCAATAGCTGCAACTCTAGTTAAAAATCACTATTTTTTAATATGGGCTATTTTCTTAGCAAAAAGGGAACAACTTGACAATTGCTACAGGAGGCAAATAAAGCCTTGAATATGCAAATTGTGTCAATTGGTCTCCCTCCACTGACATTTCTGACAGTGGCAAAACCTCTGCATGTGATTGTAAATGACGAGCAAATGTTTTCTACATGCTGACAGGACACTGTGTAAAGACAAATATTAGTTAGAACTTTGCAGCTTCATTTTAAAACTAGAAAGCAGCACTCTAAGAGAGCAATAATAACTACATTTTTGGTGTTTGTGGATGAATTTGCACTTTTTCTTCAAAACCTGTGTTTCTCTGTCATTTTAAGTAATAAATTAAAAAGGACATTTTGTAAACCATACAGGAGAGACAAAAATAACACTTCCAGTCAACTTCTACATTTGTAAGGACATATTCCAGACTTCTAATAAAGCTCATTTGATGAAAATTTGATTTTAACTGACACAGTAATGAGATTTCAAAATCTAAATGAAGTCAATTAGAAGATAACCTGAAAAAGAGACCTGCAGCACCTTATAGTCTACATTATGTAATCACAAAAAAGGAATGAAAAAGCTTCATGTAAATCCAATTCCAATTAAGAAAGCAGAGTAAATGGCACTGAAATGCAGAGAAATGCATATGCACGTGTTTGGCTGCCTGACTGAGAAGGTAGCAGTTGTGAATCACATTTAGGGAAGGATTATTCAGAAATAGCTGCAGTTGAACAGGAGCAGCTGATCACAGCTCCAAGCACTCTGAGCCTCTGCGAGGCTTCAACAGCACTGCCGGAAACAGAATTAAAATGTTCAGCATCTACAAGGGTCTAAAAACACTTAAAGGGTAGTTCCTGTTATTAATTACACACAAGAGAGTCCTTTCCTCATAGATTTCCACGCTTCCTACTGCAGATGTAAAAGCTGAAGAACTGAGCCTAAAGTATTTATTAAATAACTTATTATTTTTAACTCTCACCCTAAAGAGAAACAACCCACGAAAGCAAACATAAAAGAAATAATTACCAATGCATCCCAACGGGGAAATCTGTTTTCCTCAGCTTTCTGCAACTTTCTTTCCAACTTTTCATTAAATTCTGCTCACGGCATCCACAAAAATCTTGTCTGAAATGAACACCATATGAGGCTGTGCAACATCAGCTGATGTGCAGCACGACACCAAGGCAGAGGGGAAAATGAAGTATATGCCAAACTTTATCTTGCCCAGGACCCAAACTGGTTTATCTGTCACATTGGGATGAGCTTTCACTCCCACATGTTTAATTAGCAGCTGCAGAGCTCCATGGAATTACACGCAAGGCACTGGAACAGTCAATCTCTGCTAAGTGGAACAAAACACTGCTGGGATATCCAACCAACCCAAGGAAACAAAACAAAACTTCACATGTTGGAAGAGTGGGAAGGGTGAAGATGGTTTTGATCTTGAAATGTAATATGAGGGGGGGAAAAAAAAGTTTGCTGCAAGATGAGATTTAATTATGTCTGAGTTTTGATGAGCACGTCACCAAGGAAATTTGCTAGGAAAACAGAAGTACAAGGACTTTTGCATATATTTTATTGCCCTGGTTGGTGCTGAGTGAATTATACAGCAAACTGAGCATCGAGAAACAGAATCATCCAGGCTGGAAAAGAGCTGCAAGGTATTAAAGGGTTTGGGGTGGAAGGACCTTAAATCCCACCCAGTGCCACCCCAGCCATGGCAGGGACACCTTCACTGTCCCAGGCTGCTCCAACCCCAATGTCCAGCCTGGCCTTGGACACTGCCAGGGATCATCCAGGGACAGCACAGCTTCTCTGGGAATTCTGTGCCAGGGCCTGCCTGCCCTTTTAGTAAAGATTTTCTTCCCAATATCTAATCTAAACCTGTCCTCCCTCAGCCCTGTTACTATACACCCTGGTGACCCTCGAGTCCAACCCTCTGCACTGCCAAGGCAACCACTAAATGATGTCCCCAAGTGCCACATTAAGGTCCCTCAGTCCCTGCAGGAATGGTGACTCACCCTATCCACCTCACAGACTGAACTGGTGTGATCGCTCAGGCTGCAGTGACAAAGGATCCTCCCCAGCACAACCACGCAGCTCCCCTGCCCTGCTGTCCCCTGCAGCCAGCAGGGACACTCAGGGACAGCAAATCCCTTCCCAGCACAGGAGGCAAAGGCTGAGAGCACAGCCTGCACATCTGCAGCCAGCAATGCTCAGCAGGAACACGTCAGGGGAGGAGAGCAGTGCTGGGAGCTCAGCTGCCAATTCCAGGGCTGTTCTGCCAGGTGAGCTGCAGTGGCACTGAGGAACCAAACCCCTCTCTGGAGCACCCAAAGGAAAAGCACTCTGCATGCTCCAAGGCCACCCAGCGACACAGAGCAGCTGGGGTGACATTTCCAGAGGGATTTCCTGAGCTGAACCAGCACTGATCTGTCTGCACTTGTTAAGGCTCAGGACTTTCACCATCACTGCCGCTCTCAGGAGAAACTCGGATCATGGGCAATTTTTCAAAGATCTCTCAGAGTTTACCTGCGGAAATAGGAACAGAATCTCAACTTTCACAGGCATCAGCAATTAACTGGACCAGATTTCCCCATCAAATGGGTCAGATGTTCAAAACTAAGGACAGCCAAAGGAGGGGAAGAACAATAAATAGAAGCTGACAAGACAAATGCACAAGAAGCATCTTATCTCTGTGTGTGTTTATGTCAAAAGATCTGCAGATCAGTGAAATTACTGCCCTTTGAGAAGAGGTCCAGAAACACACAGTGCAAGGATCAGGCTGAGGCCAAAGGAGAGAGGAAGCATGGAAAATGTGTGCAGAGCCAACTGATGCTCCCAGGTGCCGTTTATTATTAACAAATTATTATTTTATTTGGGTTGTGATTTTTTGGGAGAGTGTGTGTGACTTTGGGTTTTGCTCTGGAGGTTCCATTTTTGAGCAGACACCTCCAAGTTATGCACATGGAAATGCATTAATGAGGCAGCTGCTCTAAGTGTGTTTTTACTGAGTTCCCATTCCAAATTTCATGCTGCCTTTTAAGCTCCACGGTCACAAACTTCCATGGAATTAATTTCTCAATCTCAGGCTTGCAGCAACATCAGTTAATGTAAACTGTAGCACATGACTAATAAATAATGTAAGGAGCACAAAGGAAAACACCCACATTGTTCAAGGCCTGCTCTGTAATAGCCAACTCACCACAAAAATGATAATGATACAAGAGAAGCAGCTCTGCCATGGAAAGGGAAACTTGCTGTGTGTCTTGTCTACCCTTTGGCAAAAACATTTCCAAGTAAGGAAGACAAATTATTTTTATGAGAAGCAGCACAGCAATGCAATAGAGTTTCCTTTCTTAGGATGTTTTTTTCTTGTTACAAAGGGAAATGACAATTGTAAAAGGAATAACTGTAGGGGAAACACAGGTATCGGGCTGGAAAACCAAGAACTAAGCCTTGGTCCATAGAGAAAAAAGAATAAGTGGTATTGTTTCCACTACAAATGCATCAGTACTGAGGACAGATGAAAACTGTGTCAGCCAGGCTGGAGGTGGTCAGAGCTTTCATTGGTTCAAACCTTCAGATCACAGATAGAGAATAAAAAATTAGTTTCTTGATCACGTCTTGACAGAAGCCTTTAATACAACACTTTTAATGGAAATACACAATTTAGAAATGAGGTGGCATCAGTGGCTTCTTTGGCCTTTTTGTTGCAGAAGAAAGGTCAAGGACCATCAGAAAAAAGATAAACAATGCAGAGGAAATGAAGTGCTGGTTTGATGTGCCAATGTTACAATATTTGAACATTAAAAACTAATAAAATCCCCCCATTTCCCTTTTGAGTGAAGGACTTACTGGAGGTGTCTGCCCAGCCCAGACCCAGCATGGCACAAGCTGCTCCAAAAAGCTTGGCACAGCAATGGAAGGTAAAATTCAACATTCAGAGAAAAATTACTTGCAAATAAATTGAGGGAAGACAGGAAAAAAACAGTGGAAAGAACAGTAGTTGCCCAGATCAGTGAAGCATAATGATCTGCCTTGATTTCTCTGATTTTCATTTGTGTGAATTAGAAAACAAATGTGAATCCCTTCCTTGGCTCATTATTATCCTTGAGCCAAATGTATTTCAAAGCTGAACTAGAGCAGAATATTGCACTCCAGTAAAGCCTGCAGCAACCAAGAAAAGAGGGAAAACTTGCTGTTAATAACTACAAATTTTGACCATTTAGGAGAGAATTAACAACAAGCCCTTAATCAGGAACATGAGTTGATCACATTTATATTGCTGTAACTAAAAATATTTTTGCCCTGAGGAAACTTGCTCAGCCTTCAGTGCTGAACTTAAAACAACCTCTAAACCTACATAAATACATGTTCTCCAGCATTTGTTCTTCACAGCCCTGTGAGCTCCTGTTTGTCGAGCTCTGTTCACCAGAAAAATGTTTCTTACAAATCAGACAGAAAGAAACAAGTGCAGGTTACACTCTGAGTGTAACAGCCTATTAAAAGAATGATGAAGATGAAATTTAACTTAATTGCTGGCTTAATTTGAAGTCTGCTCTCTCAAAAGAGGAACTTTGATGCTGTGGCAGATTGAAAAAGGGTTGAATTACTGCATTTTTCAGCCTGCTCTGGCAGTGTTTCCAGGTGCACAGCAGAGGAAAGCTTCAGTGCTTCAGACACTTGCTTGGCAGTGAGAGAGAACAAACCAAAGCCACAACTCCCTGCAAGAATCATCCCATCGAGTTTGCACTGCGGAGATGAGCAACAGCAAACAGCACAGACAAAACTGCAGAATCGGAATCCTCCTTCAAAAGCAAGGTATAAAAAACTGATTCAGCAGCTTAACTTTATTGTGGAAGTTTTATTTTTCAGGAGTACTATCCCCGGAGGATGAACTCTTTGTGAGCACAACCAAGTTTAATGATTGATGCTTAAAACGCCCATTACTTAAAATTATTAGTGCACCACCAACAGCTTGCTATAAACCACGCAAAGGTAGAATATTTCTTAGAGATTTTGACTAAGGACACAGACAAAACCACTGGATGTGGGACTGAGGAAATGCCATTCTAGTACCAACTGAGCACTGCAGACTGACCTACAGCACCGCTTTGGATGTGATTCGGTATCCCCCAAAACACTGGAGGATATCTACAAAATTTAATATTAACGTTTTGGGGCACAGCAGAAAAAGCATGGATGTCTGCCTACCTCCACCAGGAAATGCTGTGTGTGTCTGCAAGTCTCTGCTTGCAGAAAGAAAACTAATTTATTGCAACATCTTTAAAAGGCATCAGCCTTTGACATCCACTTTCTCAAAGGTTTCATTTCAAGAAGCATCAACTCACATCAACTTTCACCAAAATACCACAGAATCCATAATTTCTCTGACTGCTAAATAAAAGCAACGTTCATAGTCAGATGTGCTCTAAGGCAAGAGCAAATACCCATTAGAAATGCCACGAAGGAAAGAAGGAAAAGGCCAACTAATGAGTACACAATGTGCAGCTGCAGGTGAAGTGACAGCGAGGAGGGGGAAGAGAAGAGAAGATGACAACAAAAAGGTTCATCCTAATTAAGCAAACATATGACAAAGAAAAAAAACCTGCATTGGGGGGGTGAGGTTATTTCATTATGAAACGCTAAGTAACAATAAGTATTTGGTAGAAATACAGGCTGTGTGAGAATACAGAATATACAGTTACCTTGCACTACAGCAGATTGCAGTTTCTCAAGGTTAGCAGGTTTTATTAAATCAGTCATTTTATACAGGTGGATTTTTTTTTTTTTTGGTAATTCACTATTACATAAGATAGAATTGTCTTGTCCTAATACAGTTAAAGCCAAAGGTCCTCCTGAACATGCTTTGGATGAAAATGAAAACCAGGGACTTTGGGTTATGAAAAGAAGCCATATGACTAAAAAGTGAATCCATTTTCCAAAACGCCCACACAGACAAGAGCTTCTGATGAGAAAAATGATCTCTGCTGAAGCTAAATTGCGCAGATTATTTCCATGAAAAGTTAGAATCATGCAGATTGTACGACATTAACCGCGCTGAGATTAAAAAAAACCCCACCAACTTCTCACATTATTACACTATGAACAATTACTTGATTGTTCAATGTAAATTACATAAATATCAATAAATATTGAATTGAATAATTGTGTCCTTTTAGAATTTCCATTGGCAATGATGCTTAGTTTTTCCAGGGTTGTTCCTCTCTTGCTCCTGGCAAGTTTTGGGTTCCTTCAAAAGGACCACAAGTGTGCCAGCAGAGCAGTTGTGGCTTACCTTGGCACTGGAATCCTTGTTTCCCAAATCCCCTGCAGAAAGAAGAAAAAAAAATTGCCTTAGTATGTTTAGTTATAATTTCTACTCAACGATCTCTGAAAACATAAAAATAGCTCCATATTAAATTACTTCAGGTTTTGCCACGACAGCAACAGATTTTCAAATACACAACACAGACCAACCCACCCATTTCCCAGCAGAGAACAATAGCTGTCACCAGCTCTGTAATTTCAGCTTCTGGCAACAATTTTTTTATTATTATTATTTTACAAGCTATTTTGGATCTACAATTATCATCATCTGTGATTACTGCATAATATTTCAACTCGTTTAATGCCACATGTATACTTAACAGCCACGTAAAATAGTCCAAGTTCCAGCAAAGGCACATAAAACAAACCAGACTTGGGTTTTCATCCAAATTTGGGGATTCCAAGGCGGTGTTATGAGCCTCAGCTGAACTCCAGCCGTTTGCTGGATGGAAAGCAGGCAGGTTAGAGGTTTTGCTGGTTTCAATATCAATGAGAAGACGACAGGCCCATGATTTCCATACTGATTATTCACCAGCTTCCTCGCTCCATTTCCATAACGAAACACAAAAGCGTGTTTACCACTTCTCCAGTGAGCACACTGACAGTGGGATCAACGCATTTCATACCTCTGGCAAACTGCGCTGCTGGGGATTTATTTGTTTCTCTTTAAGCATTCAACGTTCTCCTGCCACAAACATAACTGTTTGGAGTGTCCTCCCTATAAACATCTCTCTGCCTTTCCCCCTCTTTGCAGCCTGTTTTTCAGCTGGAAAGCTGGAGCTGCTCACACTCCAACACAAACAGGCTAAAGCCATGGGCTGGAGAGGCTGTGTGCAATTAGCAACACGCGGTTTAATTATCAACTTCATGGAAATGCGTTTGGGGTTTTTTTAAATTATCCCAACGATTTCTCCACTTATTTATTTATTGAGGGAAGAGACAAAACCTTCAGTGCACTGTCACCTCAGGTGGAAGCTGAAGTGACACAACTTAGGACACTTCTGCACATCTCTACGCCCAAGTCACTACTTGGTGTTGCTGTAAGCAATCCTAAGCTACCAAAACCAGGAGAAACACCAAATCATTTGTTTACTTGGCAGCACACGTGCCTGGATTGTCATTCTGAGGCTGCTGCCACTCGTCTGCACAAAACTCAGAAGCTGCAAGTGTGGAAACGCAATTGCAGGAGAGCTGATGGCAGGACTAAGAACATGAAACACTTGAGATCATTTTTAGTCCTTTGAAATAGACTTATTTGCAAACATTGCTTTGTTCTCCGCTCCAGAGGCACAGCTGCTCCTGAGCTGAGCCCGTGCAGAGCTGCAGTTCCAGCCCCGAGCAGTTACAATGTAATTTTTGAGTTAAACATATATCAACACTCCTGAAGCAAAGCAGAGAGGTGACAGTCGCTTAAGCGAATTAGAAGGCACTAAACTATTTTGGTAAATATCCACTGATGAAACGCGATCTAAGGAAAAAAGTCTGCTTGTATAGTTCATGGCAAGGTTGTGTTTACTATTCTTTATAGCTTCAAATTTTGGAAACAGACGAAGCACTTTCTCTGGGCGCGGTGGTTGTCCGAGAGGAGCCCATCCTCAAACCAGAGCATGAAACAAGTTTTCGAGCTGTCAGATGCTCTGGTCAGGAATGTTAAGAGCTTCCTCGGGCTCAGCAAGCGCGACAAGCCAAGAGCACAGTCGCCCTCGCCACCTGTCAGCCCCAAGATAGCCTTTCACTCCCAAATCCACCCTGTCACTCTGCTTTGTTTGATAATTGTGCTACTTATGCGCACAAACAGCGCTCGGCAAGAGCCCTGCAGCGGCTTTTCACACCTCCCAACTCATTCTCCCAAATCATTCATTTAGATTAACTCTGAAGCAGCTTCTGAAAGTCTCTCACTTTCACCATACACAACTCCACTTTTCTTTTTTTTTTTCCAACTGGGAAAAAAAAAAAAAAGGAGAAAACGCAAACTCAGAAAGTTGACTTGTTTCTTCTGCAGTCTACCATCTCAACTTTCCTTCCTTACTCTGCAAATGCATTTCAATCATTTCTGGCACAACCACAGTCTCTGCCCCAGCATGAGAGCAGTGGGAAACTGACAGAGGAAGGAAAAGCTCTGTCCAGACTCATAAACACACATGAAATGAGCAAGAAGCGTGCCGCGGACACAGCCAGCTGCGAGCAGAGCCATGCAGACCTTTCCCAACTTCGGCCAGAATAAATCACAGCCCTGGTTCTCAGCGCCCAGAGCTGCAGCGCAAAGCGGAGCAGGGCTGGAGCGAGGGGAAGCAGGGCAGTCCGAGCTGTTTGTGCTGCACAGAGCCTGCCGGCTCAGAGCCCGAGGCTCTCCCGGCTCCTGCCGAGCCCTGCCCGGGGCCGCCGCTGCTCGCCCGGGGCGCGGAAGGAGCACGGCACGGCACGGCACGGCACGGCACGGCCTGCGGGGAGCTGCGCCCTGCCCTGCCCTGCCCTGCCCTGCCCGCCACCGCACCAACCCATGGGTGGATTTTTCCTAGCAGCTCAGTAATGAGGGTGTCGGTAGGGAGTTTTCCTGTCCTCCCGAGCAGGAACCCTTCTCTCTCTCTCTCTCCCAAAATCCACCCCTCCCTTTCCGCGGCGCGCAGCGGAGCCGCGGTGTCACCGTGCCTGCCCGGCCTCGGCACGGGAGGGGACAGGGCAGCCACCGAGCAGGACCTGCGGCCGGGTGAGCCGAGTTTGGCCACCCAGCACCGCCCCGGTGCGACACGGGCACGGTGTGCCCGGCGCGGCTGAGCCCGGCTGAGCCCAGCGGCCCCGCCGANCCGAGCCGAGCCGAGCCGAGCCGAGCCGAGCCAGCCGAGCCCGGGGACACGGGCTGGGCAAACACTCCGACCATGTGCAGCATGGCCCGAGCTCGCTCTCCGGACCCTGCTGCTCTCCAGACCCCCAAGCGCCGGCGAGTTTGGGGTTCCTCCCGAAAGCGGGGAGCGCCCGGAGCCGGGCCCGGGAGGGGATGCGACAGCGCCGGGGCAGCGAGGGGACAGCGGGGGTCACCCCGGCGGGGTCACCTGCCCGGCCCGGCGGAGCGAGGCAGGGCAGGACAGGGCAGGGCAGGGCAGGGCAGGGCAGGGCCGGCGGCTCACCGGAGCCGGGAATCCCCGCGGCCCGGGGGGAATCGCCCGGCGCGGCTCTCACCAGATGAAGTCGGTGCAGTGGCTGCAGAAGGTGGGCTGCTTGAAGAAGCGCGCGATGAATTTGTGCTCCTTCACCTCGTGCACGTTCTTCTGCCTCAGGGCGCCCTTGCGAGCGAAGCGCCGCGCCGCCTCCGGGTCCGCTCCGGGCTCCGAGCCCGGGAACACGTCGGCCATAGCGCCTCCTCCCCACCCCCCGCCGGCC
>VZRM01008234.1:914805-935013 GCA_013397955.1 Grantiella picta
GGGAGATCGCGGGGAGAGAACGGGAGGAGAACGGGAGGAGAACGGGGAGAGAACGGGGAGAGAACAGGGGGAGAATTGGGAGAGAAGGGGGGAGAACGGGGGCAGATGGGGCGGTGCGGCAGCACCTGCCGGCCCTCGTCAGCAACCCGCACCGCTCAGCGAGCACCGGGCTCTGTTTACGCACACATACACCCAGCGGGGCTCTCCTTACACACCGGCTGCTGCTACACACAAACACACACAGCCCGGGTGTTCTCACACACACACGCTCTCCCCGCACAGCCCAGCTCCTCTCACTCTCGCACACAGCTCCCCCAGAGCGCACCGCTCTCACTCACGCACACCGGGATGCTCTTTCTCTCACACATCCGCCTGCACAGGCTTCCCTCACGCGCACACACACAGGCTCCCCTCACTCTCTCACACACACAACGCACAGAAGTTCCCCTGTCACTCACGCACACACTCAGGTTCCCTTGACACACACACGCACACAGAATCTCTCTGCCCCCTCTCATTTTCTCTCTCTCTCTCTCACACAGNCTCTCACTCACGCACACCGGGATGCTCTTTCTCTCACACATCCGCCTGCACAGGCTTCCCTCACGCGCACACACACAGGCTCCCCTCACTCTCTCACACACACAACACACAGAAGTTCCCCTNGGTTCTCCTCACACCCCCTGCACACAGCCCGGCTCCTCTCATCCCCCCGCAGCTCCCCCATGCACACACAGACACTGCAGCCCCTTCTCTCTCCCCCTCGCACAGTCACACACACACCAGGCACATCACACCCGCAGTGCTTCCCCAGAAAGCCATGGAACCCCACACCTCTCCCCCTGCTGGGCCCTGGCCCCCTGTCTGGCTGCAGCAGGACACTGACCATCCATCTATCCATCCCTCCATCCATCCATCATTCATCCATCCATCCATCCATCCATCATCCATCCCTCCATCCATCCATCATCCATCCATCCATCCATCCATCATCCATCCATCCCTCCATCCCTCCCTCGCTCCCTGATCCAGCACTGCCTCCCTTCCCCCGGCTAGCTCAGCTGGCACACCGTGCCAAGCACAGTCTGCCCCGCTCTGCTCTCAGCCGCCGCTGCCTCTCTGACTTCCTGCGCTCACCCCAGAGTCGTTGTTCCTCCACCACAACAATCAGAGGTGCAGCCCTGTGCTCTCCTGCGTGCACCTTTCCCTTCCTGCTGCTCACAGCCCCAGCCATAGCGTGTGAAAGCTGTCAGAGGCCGTGCAGCACACAGGGTGCTCTGCCCCACTGCGCTGTGCGTGGGTCTTTGTGTAGCAATAGAAATACCCTTCGGTATTTCATATTTCAATACAAATAGCAACAAAAAGTGTAGGAAACACTCACCAAGTCTCTTTCACTAGTTAGGCATCCAGGGCACACACAACTGACTTTTACCATGGTTTTATGTCACCAGTGTGATCAAAATAACAGACCTGTTCATCTCCATTTACTCACATTACACACAAAATGTTCACAAGTCCCTAGATACAGGAACATCTGCCCATGGCATCCTCTGATATGAATACAGATCTCCATATGCTCAGGAAAATACCACATAAATTGTGACAATGTTAATATAAAATCACAATATGTACATTAAGTAAAACCCTCGAGTATTAGTCATATTGTTTTTAACAAATGTTATTCCCGTGGTTACAAATTTACACATATGGGAAATAAATGCATATTAAAAGTTCCACCCCAATATATCTGTGTACTTGTAAGTCTGTGTAAGCATGTGTAATATGTTTTATCTCACAAGAATGAAATCCAGCTAATTAACTCAAATTAAGTCTTATTTGCTGGTGGGAAAAGTGCACGTGGACACTCAGCACAGATCAGAAATAACTTGCTCCATGTTATCTTACACTTAATTTAAGAGCTGCAGTTTCTGGGTGCAGCCTGGCAGAACTGGAAGGTCTGTGGCATTCCACCAAATAACCAATGACAGGGATGGCCCTGCTTTTTTCTAAACTTAGACAATCACACCAGATGCCCTAGAAACTGTTGCCATATGCCCTTGCTTCAGGGATTTTATTTTGTGAGCAGCTACTTCCAAATTTGATCTGAAATCCAATGAAATATAAAGATTTTTAATTTGGTCTCCACCTATTCTGCACATGTTTCAAATTCCTTCCTCTTCTTCAGAGGGAATAGATTTTTCTTGCCTTAATCAACTTATGCCAAAGCATGAGAAGCACCAAGAAACATTTTGTACTCTCGTTAAAGGTTCTATCAAGAAACATCAAAACGTGTTTATTTCCATTCCTTTTGTGCTCTATCACAAACACAGCCACCAAAACTGGAGAATCTGAACTGAACACAACTCAGATTACATCAGGTTTGGGGCAATCTGTATTTCATTGCTCCCTAAAATCTCCCAAACCTGCTGAATCATTTTGCATTCCAGGTTCTTTCCTGCCAGTGCCTCTGGAGCAGATCCATTCCCTGGAACATTGGCAAGGCCCCAGGGAAGAGCCTTTCTGTATTTTCATCAATACCACCCCAGGTCTGTAAGTGCATCTTGGTTCATTTGGAAAGAGGTTTCTCGTGGAATGTCTTCACTTTTACACATCTGCTGGAACAGCAAACTACTGCCTGCATCACTTTTTAACCCAGAAACAATAAAAAATGTTTTTTTTTTCTTAAAGGAAATGTGTATGCAGGCTCTGTCCTGCCTCAGATCCATTCAGAGAGAGCCAAGGAGAACACCTTCATCAACCGCTTTGGCAATTGGGATCTTTCATTATTTCCTGCTTGTGAGAAATACTCAACGAGCAGGAATCACTTCCTGCTGGAGGCCTATAAGGAAGTTCAGGAGCTAATTCCTCCTCACACTCCAAAGCAAATCACAACCACTTCCCTTCCAGAGAGTTAGGAGGACAAGAGAGATTTTCCAAAGCCCTTTTTGGGAAGGAAGATTTGATCATTGCAACATCGCTGTATAAAACTTGTGTGCTTCAGCCAACCTCATCTTCCAAAGGAATTTGCACAGAGCAGCTCATAGACATCTCTACCTGCAGCTATTGTGGGATAATTACTTGCATAATTAGATCACAACCAGTTACCAGTTTCTATTAATTCATAGAATTCACTGTATTACTTAAGCAGCCAGGTTTTCCTAATTTCTTTTTCCCGTGCAATATAAACTTTGTTTCTCTGTCTGAAATCACCCATCTAGTGCTGAAGCTCCCAATCGTAGGTTTGTCATGTTTTGCCCAGCAGTGATTAATTATGGATCGTGTGGTTTTTCAAATTCATTCACAAAACCCCCATTTATTGTTCTTACCCCTATTTTGGCAACAATATACCTTGTGTGTTTCCAAGAAACAGCAAAAGGTAGGATGTGGGAACACAAATAGATACATTTCTGCAAGGATTTGTCTGCTAACCCGGTGGTGAGGAGATGGAAATAACTCATCCCTTTCTCTCAGCATTGGTTTCTGCATCTTTCTGTGTCTTTCAGCATCTGTGCTCAGAATCTCCTCAACTCCATCCCTGTCTCTGTGGTTCCACAGCTGCTCCTCTCTGTCCTTTTCCCCTCCAAGTTCCTCAGAGTGCAGGTTGAGAAGCACTGGGTCATAATACAGGTTTTATCATTAAATTATTCCTTGTGACAGACAGTTTGTTTGCATGTCAGTACTGATGGGAAAGTTTGAATGCATGCATTAAAATACAGTCCAAAAACCACCAAGCACAGGAAAAAAGTCCTATGAGAGACGAAGTGTCACAGAAAGTATTTCTGAAACAATTCTGGGGAAAAGAAAAATGGTTTATCATAATAATTAATAATTTTCCAGGGATGAAATTACAGTCCATTGCTCTGTCCTACTCAGGAAAATCCTCCTTCCCATTGTGACATAAAAATGATGCCATTATTTCAACCTGAGTTCCCTCGAAAGTCGTGCAAAGCTCATTCCTCATGCAGATAGCTTGCGCATTATCCTCACAGCAGCTCTCCATAGAATTGGAAATAAATGGCTGATCATATACAGAACATTGAGTGTAAAACAGGTTTTTTATATCAGTGTTCTCAGCAGAATACTGAGTGACAAGCCATTGCTTTCTTTTCTCGTAGCTCAGGAGTATGAGCAGCATGGTAAAATATCTCCTGGTTCTGGAGCTGAATCAGAGTTGATGTTTTACACTCTGAGAACTATGAGGTCCTTTGGGATGTTTTCTGCATTTTGTCACTTTCCACATTGTACAAACAAACATTTCTGCCTCAGCTGGAGTATTTGCTGTCATGGTTGTTTTGCTGATTTTGTCCTTCCCATCAGCAATCACTCTGGAAAAAAAATTTTGAATCTCTCTTCCAAAAAGGAATTCACACTCTTTCGAGTGCAGCAGAACAATTCACTTGCGTAGGCAAACTTTCTGTCTTCAACTGTACAAACAAAAAAGGCAGAAAGATGGAGACTTTGAAATACAAACAAAGCACTCAAACCATGTGGAAAAAACAAACTGCTCTTGTACAGCTAAACAAGGGAGCCTCTGTGATTTATTTGGAGAAACATGGGGCACAGGTTTGGAAGGAACAAAGTAGGTGGGATTTTCTTTCCCCTAGAAATAGTAATAAAAAAAGAAACAAAATATGCAGTGAACATACTTGTGCTTTCTGTGCATTTCCAACTAAAGTAATAAATATTTTTCACCTTGTAAAGTGCTCATGATCTGTTCTTTCCAAAACATCTGGACATCTTCTCCTTTCAAAACTAGAATTTACAGGAATGTCACAGATATCAGTCTCAGCAATGCTGGAATGATTGCAATTTCATTTCATTCCTGTTGATAAAATGCTGGCAGCATCATTCTGTCTTCCTGGGCAACGAAAAAGTCTCCATGCGCAATGAATAAAAGAAAAATGACCTCTGATTTTTTTTCTGTTATTTTTAAAGAAATACAAAATAAATGCAAAACTCCAGGAAGAGCCTGGCTTACTGCTGGTGCAGATTACAAGACCAGAATCCGAATTTTTAGATTCACACATGTGGAGATTGTCAAAGCAGCTGAGTCAGAGATTCCCAGATTGTCAAAGCCTTCTGGAAAGCACAAGACAGAGCTGCATCTTCCCAAGAAACCAAGAAGCCGATAAACCAATGCTGGAATAAAGTGAGCACTTTTAAAAGCAGGGCCTTCGTTTATTTGCCTAAACAGGATTTGAGCCCTTCAGAAAATCTGATTCCAGTTATCAATATCAGCTCCTCCAAAATCCGCTTCCTCTTAGGAAAGCTTCCCCTGGTTTATTGCTGCAGATTAGAGGTTGTCACAGAGGGAAATTAGTTTATGGAGACCTTCTAATGGTCCTCACCACAAAAACAGCATCAGCGTGGTGCAGCAGAGATCTGTTAGACACAGAATGATGAGAACCACGAGCACCAAGCAGCCTCACCCCAGAGGGACGGAGGAGCAGTGTGACATTTCTAGAAAAATTCCTGGTTCTAAACTCATCTACTTTGGGTTTGAATATTCAGGAGCATTCTTAGCCACCAGCTTGTAAAGGTCAATGGTGTTCCCTTTGGATCCAGCAGTTTGTGGAGGTTTCAGTTCTGAGAGTGTATTTTTAGATTTTTCAGATTTGTCAGACAAGAGTGAAATGAGGAATTCCCTCTTTTCAGAGTCACTTGCTGAGAATACAAGTGTACTTATAAATATATAAAATATAAGGATTATATACAAATACATAAATATATAAAAATAATATATAATATGTGATATGTATTATATATTATAAAAATATATAAGAAAAAGCCTCAGTCAACTATTTGTGTAGATTAATGAAGATCTGGGGGAAAAAAATCCTAATCTAGTAATTTTGTTAATTGGACAAAAACTGATTCAAATCACATATTAAAACACTGATAAAATCCCATTTTTAAAAAGCCTCAACTAAAAGCAATGACAAGAGTTGGAGTGACGTGGGAAGGCTTTGGGTTAGACCATAAGGGAGATCAGCATCCTCTTTTTGATTATTCTGTACAGGAACTGAGTCACAAAGAAGGTAGATTTAATCACCCAGAACACTCTGGATTTGTGCCCAGGGAGAATTTCCCAGCTGATTTCCGTGGCTAATGCAGATCTCAGGACCTCTCTGGATGGGCTGTGGGTTTATCAGTTGACACAAATGATCTCCGGCAGGTGAAATGTGAAATGGTGAAATATGGTGAAATATGGTGAAATAGGGGGAAATGGTGAGATGGTGAAATATGGTGAAATCGTGAAATATGGTGAAATGGTGAAATACGGTGAAATGGTGAAATGCCAATGCCAGTGTGATGTGCTCAGGGTGTGAAGTGCTTTCCTGCAGCACAGAGTGCTCCTTGCAGAACCTGCAGCAGATCCTGACCACACCTGACCTTTCTCCAGCTTGTAAACAAGATGACAACCACAGGCAACACACACACACACACACACACACACATATATATATAAAATAATCAAAAATATAGGCCAGCTGCTGCTGCAATGGATATCTGTGGCATTTGGCTCTATAGAAAGTGGAAGAATAACGATGAAGAGAATCTCGAGAGCTTTGTTCCAAGCCTGATGGGAGCAGAGAAGCAGTTTGAGCTTGGAGAGCAGCCTGACTCTGAGGCTCTCTGATGGTTCCTCCTTGCATGCACGGAGGGAAAGGCAGAGAGTGGGAGCAGCCAAGAAAAGGAGAGAAGGTCTGTGCCTCTGTGCTTTCCCACTGACATCTCCAAAGCTGTCCCTTGCAGATCTGCTCCCTGCAGATTCAAACTCTCACAGACAATAATTTGCCCCCGAGGCTTCATAATTCGACATTCCCGAGGAAGAAATTTAACGCAGGATTTTTTTAGACGGCGTTTAGATAAATTTATCAGAGGAACAGACTGTTTCACAATATTTGGGTCACAGTAGAACTGTGAGAGAGATTCTCCGGGTTGCTGTGCAGGAAATGAGAAGGCGGAGAGGAGGAAGTAGCTGTAAAATGCGCTCTGGTTTTGTACACTGTGAGTTTAATGGATGTGAAAACTGGAACACCTTCTTGCCTCTGCAGGAGAACACAGGCCTGCTGCCACCTGGGAACCTGGTTAGTGCCAGCGCTCTGAGAGCTCAGATTCACACACAAATGGGGATTTTAATATCCACAGCGGGTGCTTCAAGGCGTTTAAGATCCAGGACTACAATGATAATTATTTTACTAAATTCAGAAAAAACCCCAGTGGTTTTCTTTTCTTTTTCTATTTTTTTCCTCCTTCTTTTTAATTTTGACCTTCACTTGTAAGGCCTTTGCTGGTTTATCCTCTTCCTCTCTGCTGCTCCTTGCAGAAACCCCTCTGATCAGTGCCAGACTCCTTAATTTCATCACTGCCTTTTCCAACATCCACTCTTGATCTCTGCTTTGCTGCCCTTCAGATTTCAGCCTGGGCAGCAGCAGCTCTGCAGAGGCACTTAGTTCTCATCCTCCTGCACATCCTCCCTTTAGGCAGTGCTAGCACAACCCCAGGTGACAATCAGGCTGCTGGGACACTGCTGGGGCTCTCATCACACTGCCTGATAGCACCTCAGGCTGCTCCTGCACTGCTTTCTCTGCCTGCAGCTGCCATTCCAACCCTTAGGACAGAGCAGGATTTGGGGTAGAGATCACCACTCTGCTCCGGGTTTATGTGGTTTCAGATCAAACAAAATTCTGCTCCATGATTTGGTTTGCAGGAGCTGTGATATTAAATAGCTCACGTGTGAAAGGAGTGGGATGAGTTTGATGGAAGATCAGATGATGTATATAACTGCACACGATGCAAACACAGCAAGAACTGGGTCGGTTTGTTCCTGCTGTGCCCAGGTGAATTCATACAATAAAAGTCACATTTTCATGGAATCACAGAATCACAGAGCAGTTTGGGTTGGAAGGGATCATCTCATCCACCTCCTGCTCTGGACAGGGACACCTCCCACTGTCCCAGGCTGCTCCAAGCCCTGTCCAGCCTGGCCTTGGACACTGCCAGGGATACAGGGGCATTTATGGATTCTCTGGCCACCCTGTGCCAGAGCCTCTCCACCCTCCCAGGGAAGGATTCCTTCCCAATATCCCATCTAGCCCTGCCCACCTTCAGCTGAAGGGCTTCCCCCCTGTCCCCTGTCCCTCCATGCCTTGTCCCTAGTCCCTCTCCAGCTCTCCTGGAGCTCCTTCAGGCCCTGGCAGGAGCTCTGAGCTGTCCCTGGATCCCTCCTTGCTCCGGGTGAACATTCCCAGCTCTCCCAGCCTGGCTCCAGAGCAGAGGAGCTCGAGCCTTGTGACTAATTCAGTGGGCTCCTCTGGAGTGCTCCAGTAATTGGAATACAAACCGTTATTTGCAACAAACGTTCAGATGTTTCTTATTGCAGAGAAATAAGTTTTCAAGAAGAACCACATTGGCAATTACTACGCAATAATGTGAAATACGTAACGATTCATTCCTCTCTCCGTTTTGCACGCAGTTTTAAGTCACTCTCAGCAGTCGAAGGGAAATGAACGCGCAGGTAATTAACCCTTTTCTCCCCGTCGGGATTGCCTGCCCAAGGCAGAGCGCGTTGCGCCGCCTGCTGCCCGCGGCGGGAACTGCAGTGAGCAGCGCCGAAATGCCCCAAATTGTGCCGAAAGCTCCTCTTCGGGAGCTTCAAACACAAACCAAATATCGGGCTGACCTCCGGAAGGACTGCAGCCAGAGGCAGGAAAGCTCATTAGAGCAGTGCGCCTTGAAGGGAAAAGCGACTCGTGAAAGAGAAGAGGAAAAAGCAGGCTGTGACAAATGGAAAAACAATCAGATGTAAATACAGAAAATGAAGCCAAGCTTTTTCTGTTGGTTTAGCAGTGGTACTTTGCCCTTCGGCACTGTGTATTTGGTAAATATTCTGAGCAGGACATTCACAGCGTTTTCTTTCTGAGGAGAATAGCATGTTCCCAATTGTTTAATGTTGTGGCTAAAATTCGTGTTTCAAATGCAAACAGAGAAATTTCATAAAACAAAAACAAACAAACTATTGGAGATCCCAGCAGTACGAGCTTGACATAACCCAGCTCCTCTCAGCTTCCAATGTCCCTCACTCCCCCTCACAGCCTGTGAGTCAGCAGGGGAGGAGGATACTTAGATTAGAAACACCAAACTGTGGAACAATCATTACACAAATGTTATTTCGGTTGCACATCAGATGCTCCTGCAGTTAAAATCTGCTAAATTAGGAGAACTGCAGTGATCAGAACCTTGGCTGATACCTGTCGAGTTCTGACTCGATGGCCCAAGCTCGCAGTGCCACAACAAGGCTTTATGCCACCCAAAAATATGATTTATGACCCCCTTGTCACTAGTAAGCACAGGAACGATCCTTTCAGCCTTGCTGCAGTGCTGAGCACTGCCTGTGCTGCTTTTGTTTTTGTGGTAATTGGAAGACAACAGCAATCAGATCACCCAGAGCCCTGGAGCCCCAAGTTTCAGGCCAGATCATCATCTGTGGAAAGTGGCATGAGGTTGGGACATCACTGGGGGCACATGGCAATGCCAGTGTCACTCCAAAACGGATCATTTTGCCTGAAAATTATTTGCTCTAACTATCAGGAGTCTTTGGTACACAGAAATGTCCATGTTTGAGTGATAAACACAAACCTCGGCGTGACACTTTATTATTCAACCCAATTCTGCATTACAAATACCCTCATCCCCTACAGATGCTGAGAATACTGTTTTTCCCAACCCCAGCAGTCCCAGCAGGAGATGCTCTGCAGAAACAACCAGAGAGGAGCCTGTTTGGAGCAGAAATTGCCATCTGAATTCCTGCATTATGCCCCCAGTGCAACATGTGATGGTGGTTTCAGCCTGCATTAGCAGCGACACAAGGAAGCTTTTATCTTCTGTTTACTGGGATGCGAATAAACACAAGCAGTTAATGTGTAACCATCCTCGTGGGGGTTTTTAAGGGCAGCAGCTCTGGCTGGGGGTCACTTGGGCCATCGGGGACTGGCAGGATGAAGCCCCTGGCACTGCTCGGGTGCCTGGTGGCTCTGAGCCACTGTGCTCTGGCGGGGACAGGTGAGTGCTTTCCCCATCCTCGAGGGGGAATGGAGGGGTAACTGGACAGAACAATGGGATTGTGAAGCCTCGAGATAATCCTGGTCAAGTGTTTCGAACAGGGGTTTTCTCTGGAAGCTTTTCTGCTCTTTTCCTCTTCCATCCTTTCCTATCTCTTCCTCTGGGGAGGTGAGTGGCTGTGCACAGAATTGTAGAATGAAGCAGAAGAAATGCTGAAGGATGTTGTGAACCCCAAGCTGCCTGCATGGCAGGGGAGCTGTGTGTGCCAGAATGAACCTGCTGCATGCTCCATGCTCCCTGCTCCATGCTCCATGCTCCATGCTCACCTGCTCTCCCCTCTGCACAGCTCCTGCCTTGCTTTCCTCCCCTCTCCCCACCCCAAGAGCTCTGGGTCTGCCTCTCCAGCAGGACTCTGTGTCCCTCTGCTCTCCCCCAAGGCCAACAGGAGCCTCTCCATGTCCCCAGCAGGAGCTCAGGCTGCACCCTCCGTTCCTCCCTCGCTGTTCCCTCCTGTTCTCACCCTCTGGCTGATGAGCTGTTCATGCTGTCAGCATGTTAAAGCTGTTTGGGAATCAGAGCTGTCTCATGGAACAGAGGGTCTGCCCCAGTGAGCAGAGAAACTGGAGAAACCAGAGGAAAAAAAAATAATTACAAGAAAAAATACCTGATTTCAGGTTGACCCCACCAAAATAATTTAGATTAAAAATTAAAGGCATTTGTTTGCTTCTAAGTCTCTGTCACCCTGTTGTGTCCAAGGTAATTTACTGTAATTGACTCTGTGCACCACCTTCATAAATCTATTTAGAAGGAAAAGTAAATTTTAGTTTGAAAAGTGACACAAAATCCAACAGGAGCCATTGACAGAGCTGCTGAGGAGAAGAAGAACAACACACTTCTTTTCTGGCTAATTCTCACGGCAGCCATCAGCAAGGAATGGCCAAAAGGATGGTTGAGCTCAGGGCAGGGAGATCCCATAACTCGTAACAACACAGCTGAGAAATAAAAACAACTCCAGTTTTTTCCCCATTCCTTGTAAAATGTCTCCTCTCCTCCAGTGTGCCCCAGGCCGCCAGAAGTGATGTTTGCCACCCTAAATGTAGACAAAAAGGTGTATGAAGTGGGCGAGGAGGTGGAGTACAGCTGCCGGCCAGGGTTCATGCCCAACAACGGGCAGAGGAAATACACCTGCCTGCCGACAGGGAAATGGGCCTTCAACACCCTGCTGTGCCTCCGTGAGTACCACAGCTCCTCCTGAGGGACCCAGAAAGGATGTTGGACAATCCAAGTGGGGATTAGAAACTGGATGTGTTCACACAGAGCTGTCTCCATCACTTGTCTCCCTCTGCGGTTCTTCCCTCACTTGGTGGGAGACAAGAAGGTGTTTTCCAGCTGGAAGGGAAGGAGGGGAGAAGAGGGGTGGTGCCAGGGGAAGGATTTCCCATCCATGTCCCACTTCTGCCCCAAAGCCTCTGCTGCTGGTGGGGATGGAGGTTGGAGCTGGACACGGTGAGCTTCAGCTGCCCCAGCCCAGCAGTGCTCATTGTCTAACCCCACTGCTCCATAACCTGCATTTAGTGCTTCCCCCAGTCCATTTTCATCATCTCACTGCATGGAAGTTACTCCTCAGACAATCATCACAGAAACCTGCAAATGACTGTATTTGACAGACACACAGAACAGCCAGACTGGGGAAATGCAGTGCATGGCAGCAGAGAAACATGACAGACCCAGGATGAACCTTTATGACCTGCTTGTTCCCGTTACTATGAAATTATTCTTTCATGCCTCAGGAAATAATATGTTATAACTTTTTTATCTTTAATAAACAGCAAAGAGATGTCCTCCTCCTCCACCCCTGCAGAATGGCAAAACGGATTTTCAAGAGTTCCAGTACCAGAGCACTGTAACTTTCTCATGTGATCCAGGGTAAGCATCCTCTTCCTCATGTTGCTAAATAAACAACCTAAATCACATTGTAGTATCACCCACTGCCACACTGCAGGACAGAGAAGATAGACAACTGCACATAAAAACTCATCTACATTTCAGAAATCATGAAAAAGAAAGCCTGTCTGGTGATCCACCTCTGTTCAGTCTTGGCTATAACATTATGGAGCTTTGCTCCTCCAAAGAAAAGTCTTACAAATATGGAAACCACCAAAATAGCAGAGATTTTATGCAAAGATTTATTCAGGACTGCTTTCCTCTGCTTTTCAAATCCTCTTATTACATCATGAGATGAAATCCTACAGCAGAGAGTAGATAATCTCCATCAAAGTTATGCTGTTGGGCTCTGGAGACTGGAAATTGTGTTTCCATGCCTTTCTGAGCTCAACAAATGCAAACATGAGGTTAATCCTAACTTACCTGCAGTAAATGCACTTTTACTCAAGGCTGCTCGTTAGCTTTAGAAATAAGGATGCATTTTAAAAAATAGTTATGCTAAATGCAGGGAAGCATTTGATTACAGCAGGTATTTAATTGGGTTTAATTGGTATTATTTACTTGTACTTGGGTAATTAATGACTGAACAGTGCTTACCTGGAAGGTCACGGGGGGACACAGGCCAGAGTTCACTGAAAAGTGTCAACAGCCTCAGCTAGCTCCTCCTGTAAAGAGGAGCAAGACAAGGAATAAATAAATTCAACTATGGCACCAAATGTAGCAATGGGACTTGATTTGGTTTCGCTAATTATAATGTACTGGTTTTCAGCTGCATGGTATTGAAATGACAGACACAGGATGAATATTTCCTTAAAACTCTGAGTAAATGACAATTGTGCAGGTACAGAGGATGGGAGAGAAGCATGTAGTGTGCATATGGAGATGGAAGTGTCTGGCATTAAAATATAATAATGCACCTCAGTGACTTTAGTTCTGAAGAGTGCTGAGTTCGTTCCAATATCTGATCCCAATTGCCATAATTAACTAGGAACTCCTCTGAAGAAACCATAACATTTCCATTAGCAATCACAGATCAATGTTTGCTATTTATATACATCCCCAGTATTAATCAGTTGTAGAAATTAACATGTAAAATGGAATATAAAGTTGAAACAACAAAACATCTTCTTGTATGAAGCCTTCTGCCTGCACGTTTGCAATATTTGAATATGAAGAATTTTTCAGATCTGTTTTGAAACTTCCTCTGAGGTCAGGAATTGCCAAACTAGAGAAGGATTTCAGAGTTGGACTCTGAAATCTGTTAATGAGAAATGACAGATCTTTGATGGATCTCCCTGTTCTGATAACCAGATCTTCTTGTTTCCAGCTACAACCTCGTTGGGTCAAGAACGAGCCAGTGCATGGCAGATGGAAAGTGGACTGGAACTTTTCCACAGTGCCAACGTATGTGATCAATAATAAATAATATTTTATCCCTACTGCTATTCCAGGAAGATTCAGAACTCTCTATGCTCTTATTCAGAAGTCTCCTCTAGTGCTGTGCAAAAGCTGGTCAGGAAAAATCAAGCAGAATCCTGCATATTTGGTTTTATATTACGGATTTTAGAGAAATACAGTTTAAAGGTCTGTACAAAAGGTCAGGATCAGGGATGCTATTTACAGCTGGAGGTAAGATGCTTATCCACTCAAATTCCTCCTCCCTGTGTATAAAAAGAGGATATTGTCATGCCTTTGTACTTATGCAGGGTTTTGTATAACCTATCCTTTACAGAAAAGCAATAATATTGTCTGGAAAATGCAGCAAAACTCATGAATTCCATACTCTGAGGTTCCTGAGACTTTTAATCTGAACTATTTGTTTTGCCAGCTACAAATACAAATTCCATGCAGGGTGGTGTGGGTTCATTTAACTATAAGAATGTTTCTCCCCCAATTCTAAAATAATTAGATTTTAAGCCTTAATTTTCTGAATGCTGTGCTTTTGCAGCTGTGACTTGCGCACCTCCCTCGCTGCCCGAATTTGGGGTCCTTTCCTTCCGCCGCTTAACTCCTGGGAACGTTTCTCACTTCCGGGACACAATCTTGTTTGAATGTGTTCCTCCCCTCGCCCTGATTGGGAACGAGACAGCAACCTGCATGGCCGATGGCAGCTGGAGCAACATTCCAGTGTGCAAGGGTAAGAACTCACTTTTATCCACACCAGAAATATACCTGAGAGTTCTATACACTCAGCTATACCAACAACCTTCATTTTTTATTGTATTTCACAATTGTTCTTGCAAACATGCAGCTCAATTATTCTGCGGTTGAATTCTGCAAGCGTTCAGGCTCATGGATCAAGGGGATTGCTAACCCATGGCCAAAGCATGGCATTGACAAAATATTTGCTGCAGGTGTAAAGGTTAGATAAACAAACCCTCCTAAAAGTAGTGCATGAACCTGAACCTGAGCTCCAGTGTGCAGCCAACATTTGATTCTCAGTGCTCAGATTCACCCAAGAAATAGCCAACCTTACCCTCTGTCCTAAAAACTGCCCTGCTTTCAGTTCAATTACACCACGTTTAGGTCATGTTATAACCACAGATTGCAACAGATGTGTATTCAAAACAAGTCATGGTTATTTATTTGTGGTGGGTTTTAAGCTATCTTTCCCCCAGCTGTGTTTTCCTGTGCAAGAACTACCAGGAATGTTTTGCTATATTTTTCAGGTATACAGTATGTCTGTGTGAATTGTGACACTGATAAAGCTTTGGGTTTGGTTTTGTCCCGCAGTTGTCACCTGCCCCACCCCAATAGGAATAGAAAATGGGTTCCTCGAGTTTGTTGCACGCCGAACTTACCATTACAACGAGAGTGTCAGCTTTGGCTGCCAGCCCAGCTATGTGATGGAAGGATCCAAGTTCTCCCGCTGTGAAAAAACTGGGAACTGGTCCACAAAGCCAACCTGCAGAGGTAAGCACACCCCATCTGTCAGAAACCAGGAATAAAATGGAATTCTTCGGTCAGACCCCCACTCTGACTGTGGATTATCACCCCTTTGTTCTGGAGCTGCCCCCAAAATGAAGCCAAAAAAGGAATTGCAAGGCCCTGATAATCTAAGCCCACTCCCAACACTGAATGTTTGATGATATGTCTGAATTGACTTCAATAATCAGCCATGTATAACATTATTTTGCCTGAGTATTTCCTCTCCTCTTCCTATTTAATATCATTAGAAATTTTACCAAGGTTGGAATTTCACTGGACACTGTCGACCCTATGCCTCAGGGTCTGAATTTCTTCAGCATTCTATACATATGTGGGACACATTTTTCATTCCCAAATGTCACATGAACAGAGTTCTGACGGGGTCTAATCTGCCCCCCTTTTCAAACCTGTTCCTTATAACTGGATTTTTCACAGCCCCATGTAAAATACCAGTTAAGAAAGCTGTCGTATTATACAATGGCGAGAAGAAGAGAGTTCAGAACGACCTGAAGGATGGCATTCTGCATGGGGAAACTGTGTCCTTCTACTGCAAGAATAAGGAAAAGTCCTGTGCCTACACCGTGGATGCAGAATGTGTGGATGGCAACTTCACCCTCCCTGCCTGTTTCAAAGGTAAGAGCCAGGAGGGTCACAAACCAGCTCTGGGTGGGGGAATGACAACTGCTTTAGTGTGGGAGACGCAAAATAATAATAATTATTTAGTTATTATTTGAGCATAATTCATCTTCAAGCCCTATTTGAGTGCCTATTTGAATTATTGGGTATTTGAGTTAGTGGATATTTCTGAAGAAAATGGCCTGAGGAGAGAATGATTACAGGACTTTTCTTTTGCTTGTGCCAGAGCCCTGCTTTAATTCCTGTCCTGTTCAAGAGGACCTCATTTAAACAGAGTCTAGCCCAAAGAAAATAAATGTTTATGTAAAGTGTTCTGGGATTTCACAAATCCTTGGATCAGCACCTTCTTGAGGGATAAAAAGCCTGAACACTGCTTCAGCCCTGAGAACCTGAAGTGTTCCCTCCTATTCTGGTGAATTATTCCCACCTTATGCTGATCAGGAAAACACTTTGGACCAAGAGTGTTGAAAGCAGCTGACAGGTGTGGGGAGAAATTGATGCTGGAGGAACTTCTTCACAGATACCCAGGCTTTGAGAATAAATAAACAGACATAACCAACTTGGGTAGCAAGAGGAAATGTTTTGCATTTGTTTTGTCAGCATTCCTTGCAGACAAGTTTCCTTGTAAGTTTTATTTTCATTTTTAAGCTAAGGAAAAGCCCATCCTGTGCACGGTGAAAACATCTCAGCTTTATTAAGACAGAAATTCAAACAGTGCATTTCTTCTACCAGTTTCACTGTGATGCAAAGATCGACTGCTCACCTTGCTGTTGTTTTCAGCTAGCTCATGTTTCAAGAATCTAACCCAGGTTCTTCACTTGTCTCCAACAGAACGTGGCTTTGTGTCATCTCTCTTTAAGAAGGACATCTCAGAAATGAAATCCTGTGAAGATGAAGCCTGAAGCAGAGAAATAACCCAGTACTAAATTTCTGCCTTACTGAGACACAACATTTCACACACAAGAGGAAAACTTAGGTCCTGTGAGTGTAACTTAGCTCTTGTGAATGTAGCTTAGGTCCTGGGAGTGTGAATTTCCAGGCGAACTCCAGACTCTGTGAATGCTCATTTCTCCCCCACCATCCCCACCAGTCTCTTCCACATGATAAAACAACTTTTCAGCCATTAACTTCCATTCTCCTGTCTCTGCCTTCTTCCCAATCCCTGCAATACTGCTTCTCGTTTCACATTTCCTACATTTACGCAACTGTAAATGACTTCCTCAATAGCAGTTGCTTTACAATAAAGTGATCTCCAGCCACTAGTATGATCTTATTTAATATTACCTAATAATCAGTCAGATCCTTTAGCTCTGGACTGATTTATAGCAAAAGGCTTTAATCATTAATAGTGCCTGGGTTCTGATTCCATTACCACTCCTCTGTGACAGGGAGCAGACCTTAAATTATAGATAGACACAGGGTCATCAGCCTGGGATTTTCCAGAATTTACATCAGTAGAAAGACTGAGATTTGCAAATGAGTTTACAAGCCAAGTATCCGATCACGATTTAAACAACAATAGCATCAGATAAAGCGGGTTTTAATATGTCTAAAGAAAAAAAAATTGCTTAAGTTAATAAGACTACTTAGATTTTGGGGTTCTAACTTCACCTGAAACTGTCTCAAACCACTGTTAATTTTTACCACTGTTTCAACATTGCACAATACAATTGCTTCAGGGTTTTTGGTTTGTTTTTTTTTTTTCAAGAGAACTGTACATCATTGAGCAACAGTACTGATCTCTGGTCATTAAGTAGTTCTGAAGTAAATTGTACTTTTAATTTGGTTTATGGTACAGGCATCTCACTGGTATGATCCAGTCTGGCAAGTTTTGTGCTTATGTCTGTATTTTCATTCAGAAAAAGTAATTATGATTTCAACATACTAGAAAGTGATAGAGAAATATTTGTGGTACACATATAATAAATTGTCATGAGTCATACATGGTTCTCTCTGCAGTTTAAAAGCCTTTTCTTTGATGAAAAGCATGAGCTCCACAGTAAGCAATCTACTATAGGACTTTTAAAAGGACCATTTAACATTAAGATCAAACTGCTTGTAAGATGGTAGAACTGCCATTAAAGAACTCTGAACATACTCCAATTATCTCTTCTTTTTTCTTTTTTTTTAAGGCTGCATATGAATATTTTAAGAGTATGACTGATATAATTTGTCCTTATGCTTCCTACTTTTAAGGAGAGGTTGAGGCAGCTATTACTAAGTATTTAGTACTTTGTACTCAGCAACAATTCAATTTTCTAATACAGAGACAGACAAATCCATGCTGGCAACTGTAGTGGGTATTTTGCTGGTGCAGTGTGTGCCATGTTTTGGTTCTGAACATGTTTAGGTTGGATCCTCACATGATATTTGCAGGCAAGATATCCATAACTCCTTCTAACACATCCATAGATCAGCTGCAAGAGCCAATTAACCTGGGAATCAAGTGTGAATGTCGTGTGGATCCATCTCTGGGATTGGGATGTTCAGGACAGTTGCTGCGACACTAAACACAGTTTAATATTAACTTGTGTTTCGCAGCAAACCCTGTGAAATTGGCGTAAGGGAACTTAGCATTCACTGCCACCCAAATGCTGCTTGCCTCTGAAATGACTTGTATTTTGCACAAAAACAGCTGCCCCAGGAAAAGTGGGATTTTTCTAAGGAAATGTTCCCAGCTCTATTTCCCCATGCAGCAGGATAATGACTGAACACACTGCCTGGCCCTGCTTTCTCCCTGGATATGCAGCACTGGAATACTTGAAAGGATCACCCTTAGGAGCCAGTGTTCACATGCCGAATTTATTATCTACTCTCCCGAAGCAAGAGAGGGAGAAAAAAATCTGTGACCTGTTAACTCTTTGAAGTAGTGAGGTGTTTGTGAATCACAACTTCTCAGACATGAAAGATTTGCTCAGAAGGTCTGAAAAATAATGTCTTGCAACTCCAAGAGTTGCAGAAGCTGGTATGAGGCAGTGAAACCTGACTCCTTTTTTTTCTGTATTTTTGAGATGTTTGAAAAAATGCCTTAAGCTGTGTTCGTGTTACTTGTGGCAACCTGCTGAGATAGTTAAAGAGATAAGAGAACATGGTAAAATGGGATGGGGGGGAAAAAAAGTACTGAATGTGTTTTACTTAAATGACCATATTTTTACTATTCAAATTGGGAATTTGTTCTGTATATCTGGTTGGGATATCTTCCTGTTCTATGTCAGTGTAGCTACAGTGATTTCCTCAGGAGCACATCAGTGCTCATGTCCAGGCTGCAGCTTTGGTTGGAGACAAGACCTCAGTCATCTCTTCAATCTTTTTTTTTTCTTTCTGCTTTTTGGACAGAACTTATCCAATTGTCAAATCACTACAGTCTCTCTGGCCACACTGCTCTGCCTGGGGAAGCAGAGGGATCTGTTCCCTCAGGAAATTCCTCCTGGAGCAGTGGTTCCAACCGTTTGCTTGCCCTCCTGCTCTTTTTAATCATATTCCAGCAAATTCACTTCTCCAAAGTACTTTGTGATGAGCATGACAGAGATATATTCAAACCTGAAGGCATCATGCAGAAACACAGCACTGTTACTCTGTGGCAAGAGTCTACCATGGTTTTAACATAGATGAAAAGTATCCCGTGTTCCAATACACATCAAATGACAATGATTTTAAATTTGCAATTTAATGATAACAAATCATCTTTGTAGTGTACTTCTGAGATTCAGCCGGGTTTGGGGGAAAGAGAAATAAGCGAATCCAAGAGGTCAGAGGGTTTATTTGGTCTCATACATACACACAATCATTTCATTCACTCGGCAAGAGCCTAGACAGCTGAAGGAACTGGGAGATTTTCTCTAACTCCTTTGGGTTAATTGATGGCTTTCTTGAAATGCCTACAAAATAACAAGTACATCCCATGGTTTTGTGTAGGAGTGTCAAGCATGCACTTCGAAATTCTTCTATTCCACAACAGCCCTTCGTGTTCTCTGTCCTTGGGACAGGACGTGAACAGCCCAGGAAACATGAGCAATACGGAGCAGATGTAACGTTTCCAAGAGAGCTCAAAATCACTCTATTACCTACGAGGATACACTGGAACAGATTTTACCGAGACACCTCCCTTGAGGAGTTTCCGTGCTGGCGATCGGATCAGTAACTGTGCAGGGAGGGGAATTTGGGGAGAGCCCTGGGTGAGGCAGAACCACCCACTTCGGGCAGGAATCACAGAATATCCTGAGCTGGAAGGACACACAGGATCACCCAGCGCAGCTCCTGTCCTGCACAGATACCCCAAATCCCACCCTGGGCATCCCTGGCAGTGCCGTCCAAAGGCTCCTGGAGCTCTGGCAGCCTCAGGCTGTGCCCATTGCCTGGGCAGGCTGGGCAGTGCCAGCACCCCCTGGGGAAGAACCTTTCCCGATCTCCACCCTGAGCTGCCCTGCCCAGCCATGCCCTGGCTCATCGCGGTCAGCAGCGGCAGACAGAGCCCAGCGCCGCCCGGGGCAGGGACTGCATTCCCGCCGTGCCACAGCCGCGCCTTCCGCCCGCTCGGTGCCCACAGCTTTCCCCAGCTGGCTCCCGGTCCCGAACACTTCCCCGGCCCTCCCACCCTCCCTGCGGGCTCTGCTCGGGGCCGTGCTCCGGCTGTGC
>VZRM01008234.1:935335-952524 GCA_013397955.1 Grantiella picta
GGCTGTGCTCAGGCTGTGCTCGCCGCTTCCCGGCCCTGAGGCCGGCCTCCCTCCCTCCCTGCCGGCCCGGCGCGGTCACCGCGGAAACGGAAGCGCGCGGGCCGCCGGGAGCGGGGCGGTTTGAACGTTCGGCCGCTTCGCCGTCCCCTTCCCCCGGCCGCGACCCGCAGCGCCCCAGGTAACGGGGCAGGGCCCGGGAGGGGCTGCGGGGACACGGNAGGGGCTGCAGGGACACGGGGTGAGCTCCGGGCCGGGGGAGCAGCCGGGGGAACAGCCTGGAGAACACCCGGGGACACTGCCGGGACACTGGCGGTGACACTGGCGGACACGGCCCGGGCTGGCTGGCCGCAGGGAAGGGCTCGGGGCGGGCCTGGCTGCGGGGCTGTGCCGGCAGAGAGGCGTGGGCATGGCTGGGATGTGCCAGGAGAGCTGCTCACTCTGCCGGGAAATGCACAGAGCGGGACGGAGAGCATGTCCCGACGGAGAGCATCTCCCGACGGAGAGCATGTCCCGATGGAGAGCATCTCCCGACGGAGAGCATGTCCCGACGGAGAGCATGTCCCGATGGAGAGCATGTCCCGATGGAGAGCTTCTCCCGACGGAGAGCATCTCCCGACGGAGAGCATCTCCCGATGCAGAGCAGAGCGCTGCTCCTCGCCTGCTGCTCCCAGAGCCGCTCTGGCAGCGGTTTGGGCTCTGGGAGTTTAACTGTGCCTCTGCTTGCCCATTCCCCCTTTCTCCCCCTGTTCTTTAAACCATTCCCCTCTGAGGAATACCGAGTGAGGAATGCGGTATCACCCAACCCCTTGAGGTATTTTATACAAATTGGATGCGATGAATACATTTATTGTGTGGTTGGCTGGTCAATTTCCAGCCTAAGCAAGCGCATTCTTGTCGATTTCACTGAGCCCTCCTTGTTCACAAAGAATCTCTCTTAGTTTTGTTTTTACTTGTAGACCACACTGAATACCCGGTTATTTACAGAGAATCTCTCCTAGTTTTGCATTTATCTGAGCATAACACATGTAGTTTCGCTTCCTGTGTTGTTCCAAGCACATCTTTGTGTGGCCTGAGATGAACAGAAGCTGCGGTAAAGCAGTATTTGACCTTTTCTACATCAGTGTGATTAATTTTACAGGTTACTTGGTGTGCTTTCAAGATGAGCAGTGAGGAGGAGACAAAGGAAAAGCTGGATGCAGAATTAGATCGCTGTGTTGTGGCTATGAAGCCCTATGTCCTAAACATGAAGCACAGTTCAGGTACATATGCTAAAATGTGCATTTAAACACTAATAACAAAGTTCTGGGTGACTGATAATTACTATATGTAGTTGGATCATTTAATTTAACCTAAATTAAGTTTAAATTTAGGCACTAAATCTCTGACATTACAAGATAAAGCTCTGATGGGGGTTTTGCACAACTTCGAAAGTTGGATGTTTTAGGTTCCTACTGCAATTGTTTGAGGTTATCTGTCTTGCCTTCACGAAGTGAATGTGCTTTTGCATAAATACATTAACATCTATCTTTGGAAACCGAATTCAGTAGAAGCTAAAAGCTTCTAAGTTGCATTGTTTTTAAAATAGCCCTCACAAAACTGCAATTAGTTTTTAGTTATAAAGGTTTGGTCAGGAATGTGTAACAATAGGAACGCCAGTTAATAAATGATGTTGTATAAATCTAATTTTTACAACACGCTGGTTATCATTAAAGGCACAAACCCTAAGAATGAAGAGCTTTATGTGTAAACATATAACCAAATGAATAATTTCATCATCTGGTAGCAAAGCTTGTGTAAATAGAGATTTATTTTTTTAAAATAGATGAGGTTTTATTGTGTATTTAAAGTATTAATGGTCGTGCAAGCTGTAATTTGTAGTCAGTGGCAGCTCTTGCAGTGAGTGCAGAATTCCTGGTGTTTCCAATTCCATGCTATTTCCAAAGGTAATGTAAACTTCTGGTAAACGGGAATTGATAGAAAACGTTTGTGGAATACGTAAATTTGAACTATTGATAAAGACTTACTTTTAACCTAGCTATTTAACCATTTCTTTTATTTGGTTTGTCCACTTGGGTTCTTTTGTTTGTTTCGCTTTAAACTTCTGTGTAGAATGGAGAAACCTACAAAACTGGTGACTAGTGGTGTCTGCAGATTTCTTAATGTGTTTGATTTGCTGTGAAAACGTATATCTGTATTTTCAGACTATGTATATCTATATTTTTAGACCATGTATATCTGTATTTTCAGACCAGGTATATCTATATTTTCAGAAAGAAAAAGATGCTCGCTGTGGATTAAAAAACTCTGCAAACCTTCAGGAGCAGGTGTAGGAATAGTGGGAAGGGAGAATCGAAACCTGTATGCAAAACTGCTGCTCCACATGCTGCAGAGAGGAGTTCTGGATGGTCCTTTCACCCAAAAACCAGAGGAAGGAATGCTAAAAACTTTGCCTTCCTACATGGTGAGTGTCATTTCTTGATAAGCTAAATTTGCTGAAATGTGTTCTGAAATTGCTTTTCCATCTTTGATTTGGCACAAATGTGTAAGATGATTCTGGATGGATTGGGTGGCATTGCATGGGATAAATAAAGGCATTTCTTGTAATTGATGTTGGGAAAACCTTTCAATGGGCAAAATTTTTTCAGACTTGTTCTGGTTAAAAGGCTTATAAAAATAGGTGTTTTGAAAGAACGGAAAGGTAATATTTTTCTAGTTATTTGGAAAAATTATTAAAAGGGCCTTGAGGCTTTCCTTTGTCCTAATCAGTAGATAGTTCTTGTGAAAAGAAAAATGTGCTTAAAGGTGGTGACTTCAGTAGCCTGAGATGAATATAGAATGCACACAGACATTGTTAAAGCTGCAGTTTGTTTTCTGAAGAGCTCAATATGCTGTGCCAACCCTTAGTGACATAACAGTGCCAGTTTGTGCAAAAATTACCCATAAGAAGTGAAGTACTGGAAGATATTTCCGCTGTTGCCATGAATTCCCATGGGTTGGGATGGTGGATTTGCACACCTCACTGATTTCATTGGAAGAGGAATGTCTGTACTGCAGATACTCCTGCAAGAAATGCCATTAAAAGTCTAGGGAATGCATCTGTGTAAATGTATTCACGTGTTGATTTTGCATTTGTTCTCATTGCAGTCAGTTTATTTTGATGAGCCAAGTGCAGCACGAGTTCGGAGCCCTGATGTACCTGAGTGGGTGGTGGGAGAGCTGGAAAACCAGGAAACTAATGTGTCTTCTGTAGAGGAATCATCTTCAACAACACCACCTGCACAAGGGTAAGGCTTCTGTCCTTGCTTTAGCCAGGATTTGATTGGTATTTAATAGATGTTTGGTTTGATAAGCTCTGCACAGCTCAGTTTGTGTGAGTTTATTGCTCTCCCTCATGGACTCACCAGCCGTTTGTGCTTTATATACAGAAACTCTGGGTGCAGCTTCAGTGTAATGCAAATTATGCAGAAAAATACTGAAGGCAAATATTTCAGCTGCTGTGTTTTGTGGAAATAACTTATTTAATGTTGTCTTATTTACATGTGAATATGTTAAGATATTACCCATATCCAGCATATAGATCCTGTTTTTCTTTGTACTGACAATTTTGGATGAGCTATCAATGCAGGTAAAAATGTAATATATTAAATATTTCTGGAATGTGCAATTTGTAGGGAGAGCCAGCAGATGGTGACCGAGTTCCATTAGATTTTCTCTCTCCCCTGAATGTGCTTTGGGAAAACGGTATCCATGGGCATGGAGTATATGTAGTTGGATGAAAATTTTGCATTCCAGCCATGACTCAGTTCTTAAAACATTTTCTCAGGGCATAATAGATAATGTCAGTGAGACATGTTTGAGTAACTACTTGATGCTCTTTATCTCAAGATTCTCTCCTTTCAAAGACCCAAACAAACAGAGGAGTTCTTTTCATGGTGATTTTTATCTTGCCATACAGATAATTCTGTGTTGGACAATTTTGACTTTTCTATATGAAGTTGTTTTTCTGCCTAAATAAAAAGTAGGTAGACAAACCTTCCTTGCAAAGTGGGGTGTGGATGAATAAATCCAAGCAGCTGGGGCTGGAAAAGTGCAGATTTATTTTGAAATGTGAGAGGATTGGTTTGAGAAATGTTTCGATTGGTTTGACTAGAAACCTAGACTTTCTGACCCCATAGGAAAATTCTACTCCATGTTTACAGAGTGTGCCTGAAAATATTGTCAAAGGTGGGTGTGGAGTTGTGCTGTACCAGGAGGAGCCAGGGAGTTTCCTTACGTTGCTCCTAGAAGGAATATTTACTAATCTCCTTTATTAGCAGCAAATTGCTTCCTTCTCCCATGCCAGCTCCCTGCTTGGGCTGAAGCAGGAGGTCACAGGGCTGGTGGCAAAACTCTGATCCTCCCTCACTCACCTGCTGTGGGAGGAAAAAGAATGAATCCTGTGCTTTTTGGAGCCTGACTTGTATTAGCAGAAGGCTGGAAAAGAGAGTGGACAGGTAGTAAATACCTGATATGAGCAAAATTGTGTCCATCCTTAGCAATCTTTTCAAATTCTTTTGTAAAATCAAGTAAAGCAGCTTCCTTTTAAGTTCCTCTTCAAAATAGCAAATACAGAACTAAGAATACATCTAGACATTTTTCCTCCCTTTGGTCAGTTTGGAAATGTTACAGGTGACTTGGGTTGGGTTGTGTGTTTGTTAATATTCGCGAATCTCTGAATGACGGGGGCATAAATTCTGTTTTCTCTCATTTTTAACAATTGGAACCTCATTGCATTGTTAGCTAACCTGGGTGTTGTTCAGAAAGGAAATCTGATAAGAGGGCAGATTTACTCACAGGCAAAGATTTATCTCCTTTTAATGAAAGGTAATTTTGTGTCAAATGAAATCCCGGTAAGAACTGCAAGAGGCAGTCGTTGTGTTATCATATTCCTTTTGATCTTTTTTACCTCTAAGACTTTGCTTATCTAAACTATTTAGTGCTTTGTAATTGTTATTGTGCTTCCATACATGTTGTTGATGTGGGATTTATTGGTGCTGGAAGGGAAGGTAGGCTCCCAGTTGTTGTATTTCTCTGTTCCCTGCTGTTCTGATGAAAGCTGGGCCCTGAGCTTGGTGAAAACTTTGTGTTTGTGTTCCTAGAAATGACTGCTTTATATTGTACATCCAACAGTTGTTGTTCTGTTCATAAACACTTCATTCATCTCAGTGTCTTTTTGGCATAGCAACCCTCTAATTTGCTGCCAGATGGAAAGGAAGGAAGGTATTTTAATGGTCTGATTTGACTTTAATATAATATAGGCAGTCATAGGAAGGTGAAGGGACTAACAGGAGTTTTTAATTACCTTAATACCTGTGGATTTGACAGTGGACTATGGGCTGAAGGATATTTCACTACTGTTTTGGATCTTTTGGTGTATCAACCTATCTAACAAACATTTATAACTTTTTTCTGGTTCGGTTTTTCCCTGTTCTGTGGCTGAGAAATGTCAGTGACCAGGTGCATCAGTGACAGTTCTCTCCACCTGTCTGCTGTTCTTCATTTCCCTTTATCCAAGTGTTTTATTCAACAGGGACAGATTCAGTGAGAAACCATCAGTTCTGTGCCACTGTCTGAGCTCTCCTCGCCGGGCAGATGAAGATGACCTCGGCACGTCACTGTCTGTAAGATATTCTCCTTTTTGTCCTAAAGCTCTACTTCCCTGAGTTGATTTTATATATCCCTGTAAAGCTGCTGTTTCCACCGTGTGGGTCGTGGTCCCCATGGAAAGTTGCAGACATTTGAGAGGGAGTGATGGGGAGGACTGAAGCTCATCAAAATCTGTCCTCTGCAGTGCAGGGGAAAAGAATTCCTTGCAGGATTCTCAGCTCATCCTCTGTTTGGAGTTGTGTGTTCAGTGCCTGCTGCATTGTTTTCCCTGGGCTTGGCAAGGTGCCTGCATTGACATCATATTGTATTTTGCAATAATAGATTAAAGAAAGCTGCATGGATGCCTCTGGCTCTGTTCAGTGATGGTTGACCTCTGAAAGAGTGAATTTTGGACAGTTTGTTTCATCAGACTTTCCACACTGAGCGTTATGACTGATGAAAGGGCAATGAGCAGGCTTTGTCTAAAACGCTTTCAGTCCAAGATATTTAATGATGATGTTTATATAATTGCAAGCATTTGCACTGACAATTACTCCTGACAAATGTGTGTTACCAAGAAATGTGCTGTTTACCTTCCTCCATGTGCTCTGTGGCCTTGCAGTGTCCTTCACCACACCTAGAACAGCCCTCACCCCTCCAGGAACACTGAATTTCCTGTTTGTTCCTGTAGCTCTGCCCACGCTTCTTTTTTGATTCTATCAGAGGAATAGTTTGGAAAGATTGCAGCTGGGCACAGCTGAGGATTTACGAGGACATGAAGTGCAAATAGGATAAACTGGAAGCTCTTTTCTGAGGGAATTTGTGTTCTGCTGTGCATCTGGAATGGAGGATTAGCAAGGGGCTGGTTTATCAGGGCAGGTTACAGGTGCTCAGTGGGCAGAAATCTGTGCTCTAGGCTCTATTTGCTGGGAATGTATTTATGTCTGTGTTGATTGTATGTATACAAATGGAATTTAAGTACAGAAATGCCATAATTAAAAATAAAACCACATGCTGGATTTACTAAATTTCTCCTCGTTGGTTTCCTGTTTATTTTGCTTCAGGAAATATTCCTTATGGAAGAGTTATTGTGAAAAAAATTGGTTTCTTCAGTTAAAACCTGGATTTGGGGCTTTAAAGTTTTGTAGAGGGGGTTTGTTGTTTTGGTTTGTTTATTTTTAATTATTTTTGTTGTTGCTGGCTCTGCCACAGCTGCCAGGGCAGTGTTAGACAAATCACTGCACTTCATTGTTCTTCAGCTCCATATACTGGATTCTCCTGTGATTGCAGCTTCGAAAGAACCTTTAGGTGAAATAATCCTCCCTTGCTTTTCCAAACAGTTTGATAGCGTTTGGCTGGCTGGAACAAACAGTACCTTGTTCCATTGTCAGTGATGCACAGATGTTCTGGCAGAATTCAGGCCCAGGTAGAGCAGACTTTTAAGAAACATGAAAAGGTGCGTCAACCAGGTGTTGATGAGGTGCAGCCCAGCTCCAGTCCCTGGGTGCTTGTGACAAGTGAGGTTTAAAGAGGAGCTGCTGCCAGGTTTCTACACAAACCTCTCTTCGTGAGACAAAGTAATTCAGACCTCAGTGTTGTTTTTCCAAATACCTCAGCTAAGGAAAATGTTCCGCACCAGCTTCCCCATTCGATGCATTAAATGCAGTTGGTAGTTCTTGTTATCCTACAGGAAAACTTAGTTCTGCAAGGCAGTTCTTGTTCCTTCCCTGACCAATAAGCACAGCCCTGGTTGGGTGCTGGAAATAGGGAAGACCTTGAGCTGGGCAGAGCTGCTCTGTCCTCTGCTTTGATAACCAGCACTGCCTTGCTGGGCTTGCCTTTAATTTTTAAACCCATTTTTTTATTTGGAGGTTGATCAGGTGATCTCTGAATTCTGGATTAGCCCCACAAAAGGTGCTGTGGACATGAATCATTTCTAGAATGAACACATTACCTGAAAAGGGAGTATTTTGATTTTCACTAAGTAAATTCCCCCTCTGTAAAGGAGACTATTGCTTTGAAAATAAATAAAGAATATTAAAGTGAAGAGCTGGGTTAATTTATCCTCTGAGCTCCATTTTCGGCACAGTATCCTTCTGGTAACTGAGCTGTGGAGGTGGAAGCTGTCAGAGCTATTGTGACACTTTAGGAAGTGCAGTGTAGGCATGGCCAAGCCAATGAGAAGCTTTATTTTTAATTATGTATCTGCCAGCAATTCTGATCTTTTCTTGGACTTTTTTTATGTTCCAGGATGATCAGCACAAAAAAAGCATTTCACTGGATGATGATGACCTCGAAGCACGTCTCAACAGTTGGAATCTTGGGGTAAAATAAACGGAGTACATTCCTTACTTATTAACTTGCAGTGGGAACTCCTCAGTCATGTAGGCTGCATTGGCCAACAAAGCTTTATGTGGGAATCAATCTTCTAGAAATGAATTGGTAAAGCTTGGAANGTGTAGGCTGCATCGGCCAACAAAGCTTTATGTGAAATGAATTGGTAAAGCTTGGAAAGGTTATTTATGAGTGTATGAGAAGAAAACATTAGCATTTTAAGTAATAATCATCTTGATGTATTTAATATGGCTGCTGATAAATCAGGCAAAATAATGGCTGCTGGTCAAACCAAGTGCCTTACTCTTGTCTTCAGACTATTTCTTGATGACACTGTAACATGATTTTTTATTTACACTGAAGGTGGAGATGGGTGAAACTGTCAGCACTGCACAGGTGTCTGAAACAAAGGTGTGAGCAGTCGCAGATTTTGCCTATTTGGGCTGTATTTATATATTATATTGGATTCTATGAGTAGAAAGCTGAAATATCTCGAGCTTTTAAAGCTGCTTGAAGGGGGAAAACTTGCTCATGGCCATTTTACAAATTATTCCAATTGATGCTGACAAAGAATCTCTTTATATCCAGCTTTTTTATATCAGTGTCGATCTGCCTGCCTGCTTATCTGGCATCTCAGTAATTTTATTTGTATTTTATTCCTTTTCCTAATTGAAATTCCAGTTTGCAATCATGTTGTGGAGATAATGGCTGGTTATTAAACTGTGATGATGCTGTGCTGATACAGGAGCTCCCTTGGATAACAAATTGGCTACCGTGACACATAAATCACTTTTTCGAGTCTCCTCTCCAGGGGTGGTAATTAAATAAGTCGCTCATGAGAGACTTTGATTGCCTGATAAGACTTGTTGGGAGTTACCTGACAAAGAGGATTTGAGGCTGTAAAAGAGAGGGCTGGGAGGAGTTGCTGCTGAGCAGTGTTTCCCTGCTGTGGATCACAACCTCTGGTGACTTCTGAAAGGGTCAGGAAGTTTTCAGTGCAGTGCCACACTTCAAAATATGTCATTACTAAAAATAAAAAAGCCCCACTAAACGATTGCAGCACCATGGAATCTGTGAGGTTTGAGTGGCAGACGTGACTGCTGGTATTTGTGAGCATTTAAATTGCCATGGCAGCATCTTGCTGGCCTTCAATTGCTGCTCCCAGCTGCAAACCGTTTGGGAAATTTAATTTACAAGTGGTGCCACCTGAGATGCAGGAGATCTTGACCCAAAAGAATACTTCAGTAGTGGGGGAAGGTAGGAAAAGAGCTCCAGAATAGCTTTCATTTCGAGCTGCCTGGTGTGAAGAACAGTTGTCTTGAAAAGCTTTTCAAACTCTTCTTGAGTTTTTTTGGTTATACGAGTCTTCATACAAGGATTTTTCTTAGGAAGAATTCTGGGACTTTTATGAAGCTGTGAGTATTTCAGGCAAGTCTAGATGGAGACCATGCTTTTATGCAAGAATATGAAAATATCTAGGTACACATAATGGTGAGCCAACCTTGGTGTCTTCTGGCTGTGAGTTGCTGTTGAGCCTTCACTGCTCCAGCTTGGGCGTGTTTGGGTTGAAATCACCAATTACAAATATTCGTATATTTTTGCCCTTATCTATTGGCCTCCTGCTTCTTTCATATATTCTAAATTTTCTCGTCTTCAAAGCTCTTGCATTTTTAAGGTCACATACTGGGTGTGTTTTTGGTTTTTATGATATACCTACTTCAGTGATTGAGGGTTTTTTTTTCTAATTATTATTGTTATTATTAAAAGTACTATGAAAAGTTTTGGGAAATGCTTTTATGGTTTCTTTACTAAGCACAGAGGTCAAGATTAACAGTCTGATCTGGAGGCTTCAGATACTTGTTCTTAATAATTACATTTTCTTCAGGAGAAGTGAGTCTGTTGCATTACATTGCTGATATTGTTACTCCTCGTGAGTAATAAAAGAGTTTTTCCCTTTTCCTTGCAGCATTCCTGATTATCCCTATCAAACATTTTATTGTTCAAGTTCTTTAGATTCTAGTCAGACAGGAGTAAATGTTTTATAAAAAAAGTTGAGTTTTGATTGTGATAAATTTGCCTTTCATACATGGAATACTAATTTAAGCTTATTTTACATACATTAAAAAAAGTGTTTTTCTTAGTCTGTGTTGACTCTTATCTAAACTGACGTGGGGAATGTCCTTTATCAGCTGTTCATGCCTTGAAGTTGCATTTGCAGCACAGAGAAGCAGAAATCCTTTTGTATTGCTATTTGAAGGGAAAAGTTTCAGAGCCAGGAGTTGAGACAAATAAATACCAATAATCTTTGGGTGTGTCGTTACTTTGGACTTTCTTTGTCATTCTTTAGCCATCCTAGAATATAATAAAAGTAACCTGGTCTGGGGGAATGAGAGGAACTTTAAGGTCCCTTCCAGTCCCAGCCTTTCTGTGTTTCTGTGATCTCATTTCATGAACAGCTGGCAATAAACTTCTGCATATTGTTGCAGCTCTAGTACTTCATCACTGAGGGTGAGGTGATCATCTCCTGTTTATGTCTCAAAAAGAATGAAATATTGTGAAAGATGTGTAGTGTCAGGAAAAGAACCTCCTTGGATAATGGAATTAAACTGCCTTTTTTCTTTTTTCTTCCTTTTCTTTTTTTTTTTTTTTTTCCCCTCCTGTAGTTGAGCTTTTTAGATTGTAGACAAACATGATTTTTGGATGAAAAAAATCTAAGTTATGTAAAGGAACAACAATGAATGAAACCCCTGGAAATTCTTACCTCACCTGCCTCTCACTCTCTCTTTCATGCCTCTGTTGCAGTTTCATTTGTCACCAGATTGTAGCCAATTTTAGGTGTGACAAAGCATCTCTTTCAAACATCCCAGGAAATTCAGCACATCGTTTTAGGCAGAAAAAGCACACAAAGAGATTGTACCCTGGGGAAACAGCAGAGGGGTTTTTAATCAGGGAGAACACGATTTTTCATCCTTGGAATTCAGCCAGGACAAGAATTAACTCCTTAGCTTTGACCAGAAGTGCTGTGAGATCCTCAGTGCTGAGAGCCTGGGCGCTCAGTCTTGCCCAGAAGGATTTGTCCTGGGAAATATTATTGCCTACCAAAGGTTTTAGAAGCCTCAGCCCCCAGAAAGTCGTGCTTGGTGCTCCTGTTTCATTCTCCTTGCTCGGAGCAAAGCTTTGTAGCACAGGGTTAAAGTGGCTGGAGTGTTGGGAATTCCTGGTGGATGCTGTGCCTGCTCTGTGCACTTGGCTCACATCTGCCTGTGCCTTTCCAGTCTAGTTAAGCTCAACCATTTCTGCATAAGCCATTTCATTATCTTTTGTTTGGTTTCTCAGTCTGTCTGCTTACTATAAACATACCTACTGTATATGTTGTGGCCTTGCAGGGCAGCAGTGCTGGGAAAACTTTCCCACAGTGAACTCCAAGTGGTGGTGCGACTTCAAAAAATAAATTCAACTTCCATGCTGACAAACAATCTTCATGTGCTTTAATGTCCTTCCACTAAGACTGCAGAAGCAGCATTAAAGTGAACTTCCCTACAAATCATGATGTTAGATAAGAATGTCCTTACTCAAATTTCCTGAAGCTACTCAGCAGTTATTTCTGTAGGGAACATGCTGGCTGGCTGGGTTTGTTAGATTAAAGTAAGAATTTAGGGCAAGGTTCAGTTTAGTTGTTTACCATTTCAAAGTCTTAAGTGTTCTTAACTCTTTCATGTGTGTTTTTGCTATCCTTGTTTTGAAAACAATCCCATTTTGCCTTTGAAGAAGCTTAAAGGGGGAATGAGCAACAAGGCTGCAGATCCAAGTGTGGGGGTTTTGTTCCCTGAACCTTAATATTTACAATATACCTTCTGTCAGTGGACTGACCAGGCTCCAGTTGGGCATTATTGAAGATAATCATCCCTTGATAAACATCTCCCAAAGGGTGAAACGTGACTTTGGAGGGGTAGTTTGGAACCAGACAGCAATGTTGTCATCGTTGTGGTATTTACTGAGCAAAAGAGCAAAGCTTTGCTCTGAGTTTCTGCACTGGAATATAATGCAGATAAAAATCCTGTATGATATTTTCAGCCTGAGGGGTGGAATAGAATTGATGTCCTGAGGATGAGACTTGGGGGAGCACTTAAAAGTCAAAATTGTGCTTTTCCTGCACTGTCCTTGATTTTGGGGGAAAGCATTTCAGCTTTTGTCAGTGCTTCACTCATTACTCGCATTGGTAGCTTTGAAATTGTATAACTCATAAACGTTAAGTTTTCACCCCTTTAGATGTTATTAAAATAATAGAAATTGAAAATACCAGAGTTAGAAATTGAGGCTAATTTGCCTCAAATTCAGTTTTGGAATTGTGTTTTTATGCACGTTTCTCCCATACTTTTTTTCCAACTGAAGAAAATAAGTATATTTTCATGAAATAGATTATCTCTGTTAAGTGGTGGAGATTTCTTCATGGGGATCTGATCACCCAACACCTTCCAGCTCTGATTTAGGAGGCCTAGGGGTGACCATTGCAGTCCTCACAAATTGAAACATTCTTGCTTGTCAGACTGCCTAACAGAACAGGAGAATCCAAAATCTTTCCTACAAAGAAATTCAAAATACCATTTCTGTTAAGAAGTGGTATTTACAAATTAGAGTTCAATTCTAGTTCAAATAAAGATGTCTTTCATGGTGACATTTATTTGGTTCATACTCTTAAAAAAGCATGTGATTTACTGCTCTTCTCATGGCAGTCCTTCAGTTTCATACATATGTATTTTGGCTTGTCTTTGACCTTTTGCTTATTATTTTTAAATTTGCATGTTTCTCATAAATACAGACTTTTTTTTTCTTTTTTGGGGCATTCTTTATTGTGATATTCCCTCTTTAATGTGGTCTAATTTTGAGAACAAGAAGTTTTGCAGAAGACCAGCATGAAAAGAATGAATGTTGAGGCATTAAATGTTTACAGATCAGTTTAAGTGGATATAATCCACAACAAGTAACAAAGTGGGAACATTTAACTTCAAAGCACATATGGCTGCTGTTACAAAATCAAAAAGTGCAAGACTTAGGCCCTACAAAATATTAGAGACACATTTTCCTTCTTCCTCATAAACAAGTGGGTTATACCTTGGCTTTTCAGATCGGTTTGGACGTGAAGGCTGCAAACAACTTACCGTCATGGTCAGATAAAGGATTTGAATTAATTGTAGATATTTACAATATGGTTTAGCTTTTAAAAAAGCCAAAGTACAGGGTGATTGTATTCATTTTACATGAGAGGCAGGGCTCTTGGGAAATGGTTAAGCCTTTGCAATGTGGCTCTGCAGCTTCTCCAGCCTCCAGCAGGCATTGGTGAAGGTTCCCCTTGTTCCCTGCTCTCCAGTGGTCTGGGATGTACCTGGAGCTGCTGGCAAACTCCTCCAGCCGTGGGATGATCAGCAATGTGGGCTGGATGGGGAAGTAGCCAAACTGAGCTTGGAGGAGGAGTGTAGTAGCAAAAATGTGGATAGAAAATTCTGCTGCAGGTCCAAATGAGTAGGAGAGAGAAAATCCTCCAAGATTTTCCCAGTTTGGAATTTCTGTACTTTTTATTTCCTGCTCTTTTAATTTGCTTTTTCTTTCTCTCCACTGTATCTCCTGTGGTTAATGCTCCAGGATGATCCCACTCCTATATTCCTCTCCTCACAATCTCTTGTGTGTCCAGAATTACTGATTTTTGTGGCACTAGGTGCATCCAGGATTCCTTCCCTCCCTGGTGACTGCCCATGGGTTTTTCCAAGGATGCCTAGTGTGAAAGAAAGTTGAATCTAAGTGGTTTAGTAACCTCCCTGGAAATAAATAGGTTATTGTTAAGTTATGGGTTTCAGCGATAGTATTAAGATCTTGGATAATGCAATTCATTGAAATGGAATGTATGTGTTAAATGTATCTCCAGCTACTTCTGGGTGAAATATGACAACTCCTGAGCAGCACACAGAAATCCTACATCACCTTTTGGGACAGGAAATGAATAACACTGTATCAAATTGAAATTTCAGAGGGATTAAGCCTCTTTTCCACTGATAAATTCAATACACAAATTTCTTTAATAGTACTGCAGCAAGTGCAGGCATTTGATATATTTGCCATGCCTGGTAGATCAACCTAATCTTACAATGTTTTAATTTTTTTTTTAATGTGTGTTGCAATCTCATTCATATTCCAAATCTTACTGCCACATTTTACAAGATTATACCCTTGAAAGCTTTTTTTGGGCATTCTGCTTTCTCTGTGATGTGATGTTTGAGCCTCATCGTCGGAGAAAATGAGAAAGATGGAGCTGTCTGATAGAGGAAGTGGGTTGGGAACAATGTTTTGTATCCAGTTCTTAAAAATAGTGATTAAAAGAGCTGTTTTAATTATACAGTCATGTTAATGAATTATTTCCTTATGTTTTGTCTCTATAACTTACATGTGTGGCTGTAGTTTCAATGCACCCAGCTGTAATTTTCCAAAAGCATGAGATTTTTATCAGTATAATCTGTGAAGTTCTTGTAGCTTTATACTGATTTCAGTGGAAATTTAGCCAATAAAGTTGGAACTCTTTTGCATAAGCCTATATTAACAACTGCCAGATTCTTTTAAATTGATGGAATTTTTACAACCACAAGACTTTTGGGGGAAAAGAAGTGCAACTTTTGGTCCATTTCCATTATCAGACTTGCTGAGCAGATAATTTCCAAACAAATGATCTCTTAGGATGATTTCCTATTTCTATAACATTTCAGGCATGTTGAAATCTCTTCCGTGGTGCTTTGGAGCGATGCAGTTGCTGTGTTGAGTTTAGTTACGATGTCTTAGTGTTTGTAAGACAAAATAAGACATTACTGATCTGCTGATTTGTCTCTCCATTCTTTTCCAGTTAGAAAACCCCAGATATCTGCGAGAAAAACCAGTGCCAATGACTTTGGTAGGTATTTCTAGTCCCTTGATATTCCAGAAGGGCAAGCAAACATTCTCCCTGCTTTTCATTTCTGCTGGGGATCGATTGTGCTTGGAGTGACTGTTTTTAACTTCCTTGGTTGTTTTGAACTTTCTCTTGTTCAACAGATGGCACCTAAAATTGGCCTGGGGAGGAGCAGCCCCTCTCGGGACCCACAGGCTCTGCTTCGAACGCAGGAGAAAGAGGTGAGATCCTTTGGAGGCATCGAGGCATTTTCCTTGGAATTTGGGCATCAGCAAGGAATTGTAGCAGAAAATATGGGAGAGAAATTTGCTGAAGGGACAGGGCTTGCCATGAAATACTTCATGTATTTCTCAGTTGTTTAGGGGGTAAAAACTACTTTCTGAACACATTTACGAATCCTTTGAAAGAATCTTTAGTGGGGAAAAGTTTGAATTCTAGGAATTTTCCAAATTACCTTTCAACAGAGGCAGTGAAACCTTTGAAATCATCCCTCCTCTACCTTGGTATCTTGTAAGGACACATGGATTGGAACTTCCTAAAGTTACTTTCGACTCACTTCAGCAAACATCTTTAGCAGAGATACAGAGGAGGGTGAAATTGGTTGGCAGATCCTTCAACTGTTAATAAAATCACATGGATGAAATGATTTCTGTTGCTACCTGGCAGTGTCACTCAGTGCTCAATCCATGTGCCTTTCACTTTTTTGCTCTGCTCTTGACTCTTTTTTGTATCGACAATATTGGAACCACCAGTGCCTCAGGATGAGGCAAGGTTTCATAAGATGTGAAAATAGCCCAGAAAATAAATAGATTGAAAGCACAGTGTTGTCATTTAAACAATATTTTCAAATTAAATAAACAGGAATGCATGTCAGGGAGCTACATAAAATACCCAGCTAATACTTTGCTAGTTCAGTGGAAAAATCCTCTAAACCACACAGTAAAAATCCAGGACTTCTTGCTAATGGTGCTCGACTGTGGGCTGGTTTGAACTGGAAAGGTTACAGACACTATTTCACAATCACCATGTGTGTGCTATTAACGAGAAAACTTAAATGTGTTTTCATCTTATTTTGTTTGTGAAGCTCAATTAGGAACGAAGCCCTTTTCATTTATTGGATGTGAATGGATTAGCAGAGGAGCAGTGCTGTGCAGACGGGTTTGGGGAACCTTTAACTGTTTTCAACTTCTTTGTAGTACAACAGGAGAACATAAAATAGGATAACTGTGGGGGTTTTTTGCTTTTAACCTTTAGACCTTTGTTCATAAAGCACTGCTGCACCTGTTTGGAGTCTGTAATGCCGAACACATGGCCATGGGCAGTGAGCACCACATCACAGCCCTGCAGAGCTGCCATGGCGTCAGGCAGAGGCTTTTAGTCATCTTCCCCCAAATCCTTCTGACGTGCATTGTGCCACTGGGGAAGTGGTCAAAAACTGCTCCAAAATTGCTGAAAATCATGGCTTCAAACAAGGAGGATGCAACCCAACAGGAAAATATGTGTGTTCAGCAGAGCACGACCGAGGGGGCGATGGGCTTGTCATGATAAAAAGGGAAAAGCGTCCCTTTGAACTTCACCTCTGCCATGCTGTGTCACCCAGTGCTCCCCAGGCAGAGGGGGAAGGAAAAGGGCTGAGTTGGGATTTTTTATTTCAGAAAAACAGGTCCAGGAAAATTGCTAAGGTACAGGTTTGGAATTCAGTGGGAATGAGAAGATAAAATTAGCTATGTTAATAAAATGGTTTCTTTTAACGTTTTGCAAGCAATTACTTTATCTGATGGATCCTTTAAAGACATTTTGGTGTTTCTTTAAAGAAGTTCTCTGTCTTCATTTTTCAGTTTGTCACTCTTATTTTTTCTTAGCATTTTTCTTCAATTTCCTTCTGTTCTATTTTTTTTGTAAGCAAAGATATTTATTTATCCTATCTCAGCAAAGGAAACCTAAACAAATCTGAGGCCTATTGGAAATAATTTTCACTTTTCACTTGAAGGTTAAATTTGTGCTGAGTTGTATACCAGCTCTTGATTTCTTTATTTTTCAGGCACACTGGCAAGCTCGATGCTTTGTGCAATAATTTTTGTGAAGCTTCATCTCTCTGGGTTGGCTGAGAACATTGAGTGTTTCCAATATTTTTGTTGACTTTATCACTGTGCTCCTGTCACTTCTCTGTTTGGATTTTTGGGAATCCAGTGATAAAGCCTTCGGAACCAGGGGTGCTTTTCCAGAGGAAAAGGAGAGATGAGATAGGTGGTGTAAGATAACACAGAGAATGGGAAAAAGACTTTTTTTTTTTTTTTTT
>VZRM01008234.1:966232-976666 GCA_013397955.1 Grantiella picta
GTTGGTATTTCAGAGTTTCCTTGTTCAGAGTTTCATGTTGTCAGGAATGCCAGTGCTGTTAGCAAGTGGAATTGGCTGAACAATTTCATGAATTCCAGGAGCTGATAGGGAGGGGTTTGTGCCCTGGACAAGGATGAACTTCCTTGAGGGCCAGCCAGGAATTACATTCTGTGATATATTAGAAATTACTCTTTCTTTTCGTTATTAAAAAAAAACCCAAACCACAAAACCCCAGAAAACCCCAAAACAAACAATTCTTCCTGCCTGTCCTCACTCTGCTCATTTTAAAATTTGTTTGTATTAGGGGATGAAGTTCCAGGAAAAAGATACAACTTTGGAGAGGTGCTTGTATTTTACTGAAAAGAAATTGCTGCAATGAGATTCATGGAAAGTCTTAAAATGCTTTATGTGTATTACCATCCATAATAGACAGAAGGCAGAAATAGAAGACAGAAATATTGTCTTCTCTCCCATTTTAAAAGATTTGTAGTTTAGAAATCAGTTGCAAATGCTGTTTTGCACAAGGGAGAAGCCATGTCACTTGGGATGGGGATAAACACCCATATTTGGAAGAATTATTTATTTTTTATATACAACCTCGAATTTACTGTCGTGATTTATAGTTTGTGTCTCTGTGTCACCAAAGAACCTCGTTGCTCAAGGCTACTGAATAACAACAGGGATATTCCCTGACTGACTGTGGGCTTTTCTCAATCATCATCTCTTCTTTAGAACGAGACAGTGCAGAAGCTGGGAGCTCGTGTGCAGCAGCTGACTGCCGAGGCTGAGAATAACCATTTGCAGCGTCAGAAATTATCCCAGGAGAAGACTGAGGTGGAGCAGCGTTACCAGGATGTCTGCTCCCAACTTCAGGACCTGAAAGAAAGGTAATCAGATAACAATCTTGAGGAACATGGAATTTCCAGAAGCAAACTTTATCAGTTTTGTTCCAGAAACATATTGAACAGCATTTGCCATTAGAAAACTGTGGTGAAAATGCATTAATTGGTGTCAAAGTCATTCAGAGTGACCCAAAGTTCCACCTTCAGGTGTGTGGTGCCTCTGCATCATTTCTGAGCAGCTCATTCTGTGACAGGAGCACGTGGAATTATCCTGAGCAGGTAAAATGCCAAAATACAACAGCAATTTCCATAATCTGTTTGCTTCCCCCTTGCAGGTACAACTCCCTGCAGAAAGACAGGGACCAGATCATCCAGGAGTACAAGGAGAGCCTGCAGAGAGTGCAGAGTAAATGTGATGTTGATAGAGATTTGATGAAGCAGGAACAAGCTCAGGTATGCTGAGGTGCAACAGGAAAATGGGCTTTATTTTAGTGCTCTCCTCGCTGTAAGTGCGATGCTGATGAATAAATCCAAGGAACTGCTCAGTTCCCCAAGTTGCTCATGTAAATAAAATTGGGATGTACTTTTTCATTCCCAGATTTGACTGAAAAGTCGTTTGACGTTGGTTGGTCAGTCTGGTGTCCAAAAAGGTGATATTTCTACAGCTGATTCAGATCAGCTACAATTAATACAATTAATAATTGTTTGTGCTTTTGTAAAAATTCAAGATTCCAGAGGATTTCAACACACTTAATGTTTTCATAAAGCCTCTTCTATGACAGCAAATATTTTTTCCAGAAAAAAAACCAGTCCTGCAGGCCTCATAGTATTGAACATTGTGTTAAATATTTGTGTGCTTAAGGAATTATTTTTATGTTTTGCGAATGTACATTCCACTCAAAATGTAATAACTCTGATTTGTTTCTGAAAAAGCAGCTTTCAGTTTGATATCTACCAATATGCATATGAACATAGATGGTATATATTTAAAATTATTTTAAAGTTAAATAATTGTAGGAAAGACTCAAGTTTTAAATACCATTTATTAATCCATAGAGCCATAGGACAAGTGAGGTCTCCAGTATTTATTTGCTGGAATTTTCTGATGTTTGATGATACTTTACTGCATTTTCATTTGCAAGGTATTTTTCTGTCTACCAATTTCAAGTACCAGCAGATTTTTTACTATTTGGGGTGGTTTTTTGTGCTTTTGTTTCCATTTCTAAGTTCACCAGCAGGCCCAAAGTGAAATATCCAGAGCTGTCAACTCATACAGGCTTTTTCCTCCCGAGCTGATAATTTTTCCCAATTTCCAGGCACCTTTGAGAAATCAATTTAAAAATGCAAAAGAGCTAAAATTCCTGTTTCTGTTCTGTGCCACCAGACATCTGATGTGATTGCAGAGCTGCGCCGTGGCATCACTCTGCTCAAACAGCAGCTGGAAGACTCAGAACACCAAAGGAAGCAACAGCTGAGGGTGAGCCCTGACTTTCTGTCTCAAAAATGACCTGTCTTTTCACTTTCCTTGGTGATTTAAATGTTTAGATAGCCATGATTAAATGTATTTATATATTCACCATGCTTGCTTGTTTCTGGCTTATTAAAAGAAATGTGTAAAGTGTCACCTTGTGCCTAAAGGTTGATTTAAAAAGTGTGACTGAAAGCGAGGTAAGAGCAAGGTTTTTATGGAAGTTTTTGGATTGTTTTCTGTAGTTCACAGGTTAAATAAAACAGTTTAGATGTGCACTGGTGGATTACAAAGAAGCTTGTCAAAGAATGATGAATATCTTTCTTTTCTCATAAACTGTAAACATTTAAAAAGTTTAAAAATCGTTTTTAATTTTCACTGTCTAATAATTCAGTTCAATATTCTGTCTTCCTGTAGGCATTTAAATTAATCCTCCTATCTCATGGTAATGAGTTCCACATCTGTATCATGTATCAGTCCTGCCTGAGTTTTGGCATCTACTTTGCCTCCAATGTCTTTCATTTCACAGTTGATGTAGTACAGAATGGCATTTTAATAGCTCAGGAGAAGATGTTGCTGTTTCTCTTTAGAAAACATGAATCGTGGCTTTCCAGATAGTTGTGTTATTTGCTGTTGGTTGAATTTTTTGGTATGTCAGAGAATTTTTTCATGATGATATAAAGTGGATTTTTGTTTTTTATGGACTGTTCTATATAATAGCAAATGTATGTGTTTGTTGAATGCTCTGAAATGGAAGAAAAAATGGGATTTGTTTATTTAGAATACATATCTCTTCCTCTGCAGGATCAAGAACACAAGATTCAGCAGGACAAGCTGCACTGGCAGCATGTGTATGAGAAAAAGGTAAGATTTGGAGGAAAATTTACCATCTTATGCAGAGCTCCAGTTTTGTTCTGCACAGGAGCTGAAGGTTTAAACGTTGAAAGCACCAAAATAGTGAATTTGGGAATCCAAGTGCTTCTCAAAGTCTGGAAAAACAATTGGACAAAATCAAGGCAGATTTTAAGCTCAGCTCTTCAAGTGCAGGGGTATCACCTCTGATTTTAGGGAGCTGCTGTGGAGTGCTGTAGGCTGGAAGGATTCCCAAAGCAGTGCCTGGCAGTCTGTCTGTCCTGCTGCTGTGCACTGCACAGAAAATGAGCTGAAGGGAACTTGCCCTGGCTGGTGTCAGTTTGTTCTCCCATCCTCCCTTCCCCCAGGATATCTCCATTCCATCCCTCTCTATATATTGTCAACAAGCGTTGTTTTTACATCAGGAACGTAAAGTAAAAAATGTAATCTCCATCAAAAACACTTCATCTTCGAGCACTTTGCAAATCCTGCCTGCTCTTTTAGGCTGGAAACATCAATAGGCTTCAAATTAAACTTCAATTTTAGTGACATTGTATGTGCAACTCATGTGCAGCCAGAGGGTGCCTTAGATGCCTGTTTAATTGAAAGGATGTGTTACTCAAAACATGTCATTTCCAAATGTGGCAAATTTCTAACATAAAATAATGGATTGTGATCCGAGCTACTTGTCACTTGGTAATAGCACTTGTGACATGAATTGTAGGGAGGTTTTGGTTTGAGTTAGTCCCTTCTGCTGACTTGAAGTCAAAACAGTTCTTTGTTCCAGGATGAGCCTTGGTTTAAACCTAACCTGCATTTGTCTTTTTAGTCAAGTCGTGGGTTTTATGAATGTTGAACTCAAGAGAATCCAGGGTTGGAGTAATTCACAGGCCAAAAGAAAAATATATTGGCACAATTTGACTGAAGTTTGAGGATCTTTTGGGAGAAAGCTCCTTAGCATGGGCTGAGAGTCAGCAGTGAGCCCAGGGAGGGAAGCTGGAATTCTGCAACAATAAACAAGGAAGCAGAGCCTTTCTTTTTATGGATAACCTGACAGCAGTTTGTTCATAAATTCTGCTCTAACTGTTTCCAAAATCAAATCTTTGAGAAAGGACCAGAAGAAAAATACCTGTGAATAATCTATGGATATAAATCCATAAAACAGGATGGATTGGCCCATAAAATACTAAAACAAGCAAAGAATCGTGAAGTCTCTGGTGCAATCTGTTCACTTAAAAACCTTCCCATTATCTAATAATCTTTATGAGTCTGCAGTGGCTGTTGCCTCTGAGGATACTTAAACATCAAACAAATCATAGGTAGTAACCTGAAATGTCACTGTTTGGTTCAATGTGCTTGTCTGCTCAATCAGGAACCAGTTAGGCCAAATGGCTTTACAAGCCAAGGAAACACCTGCTTTTTATCAATAATCTACTGCTTGTTTTCCAAACATTCAGCTTAGCATCACAAGAGTGACAGATGATTCCACAGAGCCATTCCCCAGCCACCTGTTAAATATATAGAATTTTAGCAGCTTTGGCAATAGCTTCTTTATTCTCTAATTAGGTTGGGAGGCTCTTGGAAGCCAACTGAGTGTTCCTGGAGTGAACACCTCCAGCAGAGAATCTCTCAGTTTGTTTTGTCATTGCTCTGCACACTTAGCAAAACACATTTTTCTTTCTTGTGGTGTCTTAGCAGCCTGGAATATTCCAAATGCCTGGAGGTGAATAAAGGATTTCCTGGCTGTCCCTGGAGCAATTCTAAAGCAATAGAACTATTACATACAAGCTCTCCTGTACTTAACCTGCCCTGGGCAAAAAGCATCACAAAAACTCATGGTTTGGACCATTGCCAAATTGAAAGATTTTTGTAACTATTTTTAGGATGATTATTATTACTAATGATTCTATTATTCTTGTGCTTTAGGATGTTTCTGTAAGGTATTTATGTTTGGTGGTTTTTATTGTAAGAATTGATCAGAAGTGATTTCCTTTGGTCACAAATTGGTGAGTGGGAGCTCTGCACCCTATAGAATGCATGTCCATATTTTAGGCAGATTCCTATATGCTTTTCTGGACTTACCTAAAGAAAATCCAGTTCCTTTTTTATGTAATTACGGTTATTTCTGTATTCTAAAGAATAATATACACTTTGAGAAGGAAAATAGTTCATTGGCTACATTCTCATACTTAATTTCTATGCTAATCTTTTCCATTTTACATCACTCTAGAAATCTATAGATGGTTGTCTGCATCAGTGGAAAAGGAATATGAAAATAACTAGTTTTTAGAATTTAAAGTAACATTGATTTATTTTTAACTCAGGCACTGTTTTTGAAAATATATGGTGGTTTTTTTTCCTTAAATGGCAGATTCATGGCATTCGGATTGACCTGGATAAAGAAAGAGAGAATGCTAAAAAGAAGATTAGCCAGCTGGAGCAGACTCTGAAGTAAGTGAATATGGAATTATTGATCCCTGGTATTTCTAAATATTTGTTTATTAATATTTATTTATTAACTAACTTGTGCTTTATCTCATCTCACTGCCCTCCTATAGTATTATTAAAGTATTATTTCCATGTGTTAATCCAGTTTAAATTCAAAACTGTGGAAGTAATTTCTAGGGGGAAACAGATTATTCTGAAACAAACCAGAAGTTACTGCTAAAAGTATTCAGTTTAATATACAATGTACCTTATCTAGACTGGGAGAGGCAAGAAAAGGTAACTCTATTCCATGAAAGTGACAGGGCTGAAGTCTGTATTTCTTTATTTCTATAATCTCTGAGGTATTTGGCATAAATGGAGACCATCTTAAATCACTGCAGACATTAATACAAACTCCAGCTTTTAATCTTTAAATTCTTTACACTGACTATTATTTCTAATTTTGGGGAGATTGAATTGTTATCAACTCCACTTAATCTTTTAGTATTTCAGGGTCACTTCCATGTCCTGTGACACTTTGTTTCTTTTTTCTTTTCATTGTTTTGATTCAGAGTATTGAAAATAATGATGAGATTTCTAATACGAAATCATATGTACCTCTCCCAACTGAAATGGAAGAGGTTTTCATTGTGGAGATAGTTTACTCTAATAAAATTCTACACTGCTGCTCTTTTGGTTGTTTCATAGCAGGAATTGGGGGTTTATTTTAAGAGGAGTGATGGAATTAGTAATGCTAATAAGTAATTATTTTGTAATTGAATAGAAATGAAAATTAGCTTTCAAGTGGGGTTTTGTATGGATGGAGACAGAAGTTGGCAGATTCATGAGGGTGGATTTGTGATCCTAAAAAGATCATTTTTGCAGAAATACAGTCCCTAGTCCAGGCCTAGCACATGTTCTGCTGGTTGGGATTTCAGCTCAGGGTCTGACCTTTGCATTTGTGACCAGGGATGGATCAAACTCCCATCCCAGGACAGAGGAGCTGCCAGCCCTGCAGGGCTTTCTGGAACCCAAACCATTAATTTAGCACCAATCCTTGTAGACAGTAAGATTTTCTCATAGATGTGCTTTTATATGATATACACGTAGCTAATAAATAAGAAGCAGTGATTATATATTGTGTCAGCAATGAATGTCTTCCTTATGGCTTTTTTTCCTTCATTGCTGCAAAAATCAGTCTTTTTAACAATCCCTTGCTATTAATATGAGTTCATAAGATCTAATGTCTTCTGTAAAAACACTTGATTTTGCTGAATTTCTTTAGCTCCTTGCAGAATGCAATGAAGTAACTCCAAGCTAAGGCAGACACAGTAAATCTTAAGAAAACAACCTTGTCTTGCATGAGGTGGGGGAAAATACAGTTGAGCATCTTCAATGGAAAGGATGCCTTCTGGAATTGCAGCTCAGCAGTGCAGCAGTGATTCCTCATCAGCTGCTTTGATCTGAGTGCACTTGGATTCTGCAGTGGCCACAGGACTGTGGCTGGAGTAGCTGCTGAGCTGCAAGCACACAGCAAGGGAAGTGGCAGGCATTTTAGGGGGATTTTTATTGTTATTATCATTATTTTTCCGGGGCTGTGACAGCAAACAGTGCTGCTGCTGTTTCAAACGCATTCACAGCGATGCAGAATGAAAGGGATTTGAAGCATTGCGTGGAATAGTAAAATCCACGTTTCTAAAAGTATCTTGCACTTCAAAAATAAAAAAAAAAATAGCGTTGCCACAGTTTCAGTACAGAATAGGGGTTTACACAGTTTACAGAAGGTTTTTTTTCTTCTTCTGAAGTTCATGGGAGAAATATCTGTCAAAAACAAACCTTTTGCAAAAGAATTGCTCCAACGCTCCTGACTCGTGGTGGTGACTTGTAGACATAAAATTCCTATTTACTTTTGCAGTGCATGTCACAGGCATTGCCAAATAGCAAAAGTCACTCTGAGAAGTGCTCCGAGGGTTTTCCTAGAATGTCCTTTAAATGGCATTTATAGAAGAACAAAGTTTTCTTGAAAAGCTTCTCAGTAATTACTTGGGGGGAAAGGTTGTTCCTCTAATCCCTGTGGTTTGGTTGCAGAAAATGTGTCATGAGAGTGAGTTGCAAATAGGCTAAATCTCTGCTGTTCTTATCTCTCACAGCGAGCAGAGTAGGAAATAGAGGTATATAATTTGTCACAGTACAAACTGAGTAGAATGAAACAGAAAATAAATGAGAAAAAAACTCTGTACCCATTTGTTGCTGAAGAAATTGCATGGAGGAGGAAGCAAAGGTCTTGCTGACTTCATGCAATATTGTTAAACAGCTCTCAGCATCATCTCTTGTGTCTTGTCCTGTGCAATTTGGATGCTTATTCACTCAAGATATTTATTTTGCCTCTGCTAATATTTTGGTAGCAGATTTGTTCATACTTTAAGTTTACTCTAGGGAATATATATTTGCTGTAGGGAAATACTCACCTTCACAGCAGTGCAGCCAATGTGGATTTCTTCAGGTTAATGGTTCTGGCAGTTCTGCACTGGAGGTGGTTAGGGGATCTCAGTTAATGCCTTTTGCTTTGCTTGCCTCATACACAAACAATATTTTCATGTGCTCCTGAAATAGAGATTTCCTGAGTTCTTGTTCTTCAGTTCTGCAGTGTGATTGAAGGAAACAGATTTTTAAGTGTCACATTAGGAGAAACGAAGTGAAATCAAACTCCACCTGTCCAGGTGCTGTAGCTGAACACTGCAGTGCCAAGGAATGGCTGCACATCTCCACTGCAGTGCTCCAGAACCTTCTCCCTCTCACTCTTTACTCACTCTTTACCTTTTTTTTTATTTTTATTTAAGTCTGTCTGTGGAGCCAAATCTCAGCACTTTGCAAGTGGGGATGACACAGAGCAAATGCTGAGCAGCTGCTTTATTCTGAGTCACTTAATAAAATTATTTGTTTACATAAGGAGCTACCAACACCTCTTTTTTTTCCATGGCTTCTCTACCCCTTGTCTGAACTTGTTTAAAATTCTTCTGGGGAAGAAAGAGGGGCTAAGCTGCTCAGCTTTCTAGAAGCACAGGGAATGCCTGGATGGCAACAATGCTGAGGGTCAGTGAATTTCCATTTTCTCTCATTTTTATTTCCACAAGGCCTCTGTCTGCTTTGGGTTCTGGTGCCATGGCATGGTCTGAGTCGATGAGATCCTATTTTCATGCTGCCCTGAGTATTTTAGTAATGTTTTGCTGTTGTTCTCAGCCTGCCTGGCCACCTCCAGCAGCTGCTCCTTCTGCCTGGGGATTCCCAGTTCACCTGTGCACGTGAAATGGGGACAAGATAAAATTGGGAACAGAGTGAGGTTGTCCTTTGCAGAATCTTTTCCTACAGCTGTGGCTGAATAATGACTCATTTTTCATTGTATACTTCTCTTTGACACACAAAGGGAAGACTTGGGTTGGTTTGATCTGAAAAGCTCTTCTTGTTTTATTCAGAAGTAACTAAAAATGAATCAAACCTTAGCAAAGGAAGTTTTCTGTAAGGGTCTTCTTGTCTTTAAGATTGCTTATATCTTGTAAAATTCCCATGGTGTTTATTTAACTTTTCTCTGTAATACCACAAGAGAAACAGTGGAAAAGAAGTGAGGGGACATAGATTTGAGACAAATAAATGGTGAACAATCTGCTGCTGACCTAATAAAGAGGGCAACAGATGAAGGCAAGGAAAAATAAACATGTGAAGAGAGCTAGCAGAAGGAGGGAGAATAAATAGCAGTGGAAATAATTTAATTTGTTTGCAATTTACAGTTGTATAATTGTTATATCCCAACATTTTGAAAAGAGGTGAAATTTAGGCTTTTCAAAATATACAGAAGTCATATTTTGAAAAAAAGCTGTGATTTTACAGTGGATCTTGAGAATTTGATACTACCAAGCCCTTTGAGAACTTTATATTTAAACAAGTGCTCCCTCAAATCCTCTTTTATAGGCTGTTTGTAATGCTGTGAGTCAGAAATGCCATTGCACACAGCAAAACACAACAGCCTGAGAACCATGAATGCAATGATAAATAAATAAAGCGAGTGATAGCTTTAACCACAAGTTAATTTTTTATTTCTTTTTTCCTTTCTTGCTCCTGTAAGCTCAATCCAGATTCTGAGTAATTGCTTGTTGTTGTTAATGTTTTCAGGGTAATCGCCTAAGTGTAGCTGTTTTCCTGCAGTTAATTCCATTTTTCCTTGAAAATGAAGTATTTGTGTGTGGAGAGAATTCTTGTCGGCATGGAAAAGCTATTACTATTTAAAGCCGGAAATAATTAAAGGAATATGAGCAGGCATTGTCTTTAATTCCAAGTGTTGCAATAAAAGAACATTGTTAAGAGTTTATACTCATGTTCATTGTGTTCATCATTCTCTTTTATTGAAATGTTCAGGGTTGGCTGGTTACAACAGTTGCAATGTGATGCAAAAAGCCAAGTCTGGGGTTTGAAATCAGTGGCAACATGATGTGGCTGAGGAGTTGGGATGTAGTTTTCCCCCTTAAAAACTGTGTGTTTTTTTGGTAGGGTGGGTTTTCGTTTGGTTTTTTGTTTTTTTTTTTCTTTCTCCTCTAAGAACCAGTGGAAAACCAAGCAGCTGTTCTCCACTTGGTGCTGTGCTTGAGCATCTGCAACCTTTTAGAGCAAAGGCAGTCAAAGTTTCCAGCATATTGTAAACATTCCTAACCCTCGCTCTAGGGGCCACGAGTGGAGCATGAACAGAGGGCTCAGCAATGTGGGAGCTTTGCTTAATAGTCTCACTTAAAAGCAAAAATAAAGTGTTCTATTAACTATTTACAGCCTTTCATTTTCTTCCCCCCCCCCCCCCCC
>VZRM01008234.1:976684-995360 GCA_013397955.1 Grantiella picta
CCCCACCCCGTATCTCTGGAGACCTACTGGCAATAATGAAATATGTATTGAAAGGAAAGCTCCAGTTGTACCAAAAAAATAATGTAACAGTTGATTTTTAATCCTGGGCTCTGGGACTGTTATGTCCCTCAAGATGGTTATAGAGATATCACATGACAGCTTTTTAGTGATAACAACTCTGGGAATGGTTTGATATGACACACAGCTTGGGAAACGAAAAGTGTTGCCTTGTGAGGTGAAGAGCATTGGTGCATCATGCTGTAGCACCTCATTAATTGCTGTAAATTGCTATTCTATTAATTAATGCAGTTAGGTGTTATCACATTGCCTAAATGAATATACAAATAACACGAATGTCAGAATTGTTCCCTTGTTATTCCAAAAGGCTTCCCCCTCACATCAGTGTGTTTTTCAGGTTTAGTGGACTGTGTTTCAAGATTATACAATGCCCAAAACATTGATGAAATTAGAAAAGCCTTCAGTTGGCTGAAGAAGGTCATACAGATGATTGAACTCAATTACTGACTGTTAAAAAGCATGAAATGTTTCAGGCTGTCACCTTCTTTGGATAACTTAAAAACCATCTACAAAGTATGACAAGGGAAAACTGAGTTCTTTGTTGCTTGATGCTTGTGGTTGCTCGACTTTAATTGCATTTGATAATCTTAGTCTTGATTTTACTTTGTGTGTACTTTGCACAAATTTCCTTCAGCTTCATCAACAGCACAACCAACCTTCACTGAGGGGTTAAAGGTAATAATTCAAACTGTACTTTTAAGGAAAATTGTGACAATCTGTGTCCACCATACCAGCTTCTGGGGAAGAAGAAACCCATGAGCCAAGTAGACACCCATCATTCCCCACAATTAAACATCTTTATTATCCATTACAACATGAACATTATTATTCCAAATCCTGAGCTATACAGTTATTTAAACCATGAAAGCAGTTACCTTAATTCAGTGGAATGACAGGATGGATTCTGTGCCCTTGCATCTCCTTAAGAGTCCTAATCCTGGCACTTCATCCTCGCTGTCTTTGCTTTGCCAACCACTGTTGGCTCTGTCACTCCTCACACAGCTCAGGCTGTGCTTTGTTGGTGTGAAGTGATTCTCCTTGCCTGCCTCTTGTCCTGTGCCTGGTGATTTCTCACTCCGTTTGTCCTCTGGATGGTTTATTTTATTTATTTGATTTTATTTTATTCTCCCCCAGCTCTCAGCACCACAGCGCTGTTCTCTCATCTCCATCTTTGCCTTCTTCTGCTCTGGGTATCTCCTGAGTCTCTTTGCTGTCTGTGCTAACTTTCTGGTCCACCCTTTAATTACAGACTTGTCTCCCTTTTGCTAAGCCATTATCTACAGCTGTCTCTCTATTCTCCCCTCTGTGTTGTCCTGGTTGAGGTTTAGCTGTTGTCTCAGCATGGGAAAGCCGTGACCATTAATCTGTGTTCTAATCCTGCTCCCCTGATAACTGAGCCTCTGTGCTGTATCTAAATCTAGGAGAGTTTCTGCAGTCTGGAGCAAAATTACACCGTTTTCCTTTCCAGCCACATTTAAACACTTGCCCAGCTTTTTGACCCACATCACATTCATCATTTGGCAGTTGCTGTTTTATTCTGTTTGCATAGCACCTAGCCCAACAGTGCCCTGTCATTATTGTAATGAGAAATAGTTATAATAATTATTAGGGTGTTTAACCAATGTCTGTTTAATTTGTGAGCCATTAATTCTGCATGTAACGCATTATTCTTATTTCAGTGTGATGCTACACATGTGGAGTATTATTTATTCTACATTCAATAATGGCTTTAAGGAGTGGTTTGGTTTGTTAATGTTATCTCATGACTTATTTAAAACACGAGTATATAGCTTAAAACAATAATTGTATTGTAAATATCTTCCATTGTTAGAGTTTACTTGAAGGAATGCAGACCAGCTTTTTGATGTTAACATCTCAAATTATTCAAACTGTAAACAATTTATAAGTGGGTTTGTGCTTTTTCTCATAAAGACAAGCTCATCTTATTCTTAAAATTGGGAAACACTTTATATTTATTCTTGGCTTTATATTTTTGGCTTTATTTCTTTGAAATGATGAACCAAGTTCGAATGCTTTCTAACAACTCCGAAATATTAAAGTGCCCAGGGACAGGATAGGGATGATGTTTTGAAGGCAATAAATATTTCAGCTTCACATTTCAGTCTTTCTTCTTCGCTCCTTTGATCTGGCTTTGGTTTAGTTATCATTCCGCTTGAATGACTTCACACTGTCTTTCTTCCTCTCCACACCAAAAAGAAGAAGTGTTTCTGCACAGATTCCATATGTTTGAGGCTGGCATGGTGGGAGAGCCCTCGTTGTTCCTCGTTTGTGGAATTGCAGAAGGATGCTCCAGCCTCACATGGATGGGAGAATTCAGACCCAGAGCTGTGACTGAGCTCTCACTGTGTGTGAAGAACAGGAGAGCAGGAAAAGGAAAATTGATTTTTGTGCATCTCACGGATTTGGCATTGCTGCTGAAGCATTTCTCTGTAACAATAAACCAACCCATTAACCCCTTCTTTTACAAATACCTGGTACTTTAGGCCTTAATGCAATATTTATGTAGTGGAATATCTGCGTTCTAGGAGTTCAGTCAGAGGGACTGGTGCAGGGAGTGGTTTTTACTGGTTGGGGCACTGAAATGTGGTAGCATGGGTCTTGCGGTTGACTATAAATTTAATTAATTAATTAAACTGCTGCAATTTTGTGGAATCCTGGTGGTACTGGGGTATCTCCATGTGTGGGGCTCTCAGAGATCAGGATTGTGGTTCTCCTTCAATTTCCCTATTTAAAGTCAAATTTATGTGTCTGTATACTGGATGGGTTCTCATGTCTGTAGACACTGAAGATGCCAAGGTGAAATTCCTGAATTTTGGGTTGTGTGGGAGGGTTTGACAGAGCAAGACAAATATTTATGATGAAGCATGAAGAGGAAGCATGTAAGATGTTTATATTTCCCATTTATCAGTGCACTTCAGGGTGCTGATTTCTCATGTTGAAATTCCAGACCTCATAGCCAACTTTCCCTGAGATGGTTTTGCCATGTAAAATTCCTGATTTCATTGCCATGTCCTTTATATGCTGAAACAAAAGGAATTTGCTGCTTTTTAAACGGGGGGCAAAGAGTAAATTCACCCTGTTTTTATATTCAAGCCGGCTCAGCTTTAAGGGATTTCAGTGATGTAATTGTATTGTGTTGGGCCCCACAACTAGCCCAACAGAAAAAAATAATCTTCAAAGTGAATATTTCAGTGCTTCATGCAAGGCACATTGCTTAGTGTCTTGGGAAAAAAAGTGAAGCTTTTCTTACATTTGTGAACCGAGGGCCATTGTTGTACAGGTTTTCTAAGCTTCTGTACAAATCTGCACTGCACAAAAAGTAGAGTGCTGGCTCCCACATCCTTAAAAATGAAGTTTTCTTCCTGGTTATAATGAGATGTTGCATTTATTCATGGGATTAAGGCCTTAAAAGAAAGGAAGGTGCATAAAACCACTTTCCTGAGAGTTTACATCATAACATTTCAAAATAAAAATATCTTCCTGAGGAAGAAGATGCATGAATTTGGAGCCTCTCTAAGAGCACAAGGACTGATATCTTGTCCTTTTATGTTTAGATTTGTTGTGTTTCCATCTGACTGGACCAAAGCTGCTGTCCCAGTGTCTTGTGACACTTGGCAGAGTGGATGTGTTTAAATATTCGATTTTTGGGTTTGTTTCCAGCGTGGAGTGGGATTATGAGATGTGTTTTGCAGGGAGAGAGATTTGTTACCCAGTGCCCATTGGTGAATTAGGGATCTTTGGGAGGGAAGTGGAGGTTTTCCCTTCTCTGTGATCTCTCCAAATGTGGACAGAGCTCTTACATGTTCTTCTTTCTCAGGCAGATTTTGTTGTGGGAGAGGGCAGAGATGTGCTCACTGTCATTCGGTGTCAAACAGCTGTAGAATTAAAAACATCTATTTTCAGCAGCTGCCTGGAATGGGGGAGTTGGGGGATAACTGAGCCAAAGAGCAGGAGCTGATGGGTAACTTGGATAACTGCTATCACTTGAGCTCTGAGGCTGTCATTGGCGTTCCTGTTCTGAGGAGTGGTGGAGGAGCTTTGCACTTGCAATTTGGATCTTTTGGATCCTCTGCAGGAGAAATGTAAATCCTAAACGGTATTTCGCTGCTTGAATTTGGATGGGGAAAAAAATGTTGATTTTGGCAGTGTTGTTTTTTTTCTGCAGCGTAATTTTTATTGTCTCGTAAATGAGTAGAGAACGTGGTAACTTAGATTCTAATACAGATGTGCTTCTTCCTCCAGGGAGTGTAGGAAATGGGATTGATGAGGCTGTAGAAATAAAGCATATCTGGGGGAAAGGGTGATGGATGCATTCTAGCAAATTTGAAGACAATTAGCACAGATCTTCTAAGAACACAAAACCAAAACTGTGAGACAGGATTTTGTTCTGTTTTCCTACAGGTTCTGCTGGGTAAGAAAGGTAATTTCCTTGTTCTGTAAGAAAAACAGCCATCTCCCTATTCTCAATTATTCCGTGCAGCTGTGAATGAGGCACCAAAAGAATTTTTTTTTTTTTTTTTAAATATGCATCATGAAAAAAAATCCCTACAAGTAAACGGCAATCCACTGACTCAGGGCTTGTGGCATTTCTTTGATCTCTTTGCTAATGGAATTACTCTGCTCTCCTGCACTGCAAACAGTCGCTTTGTGAAGATGCAGGATTATGTTCTTTGTCCCATTGTCAAAGTCTGGTCTGAAAACCAGAGCAGAGGATGTGAATACTGTAACTTTGGGCTTGGCAGCTTCCTGACCTTTCTGAAAAGCTCTCAGTGCTGCAGCAGCTCCTTCAGCGCTGGCAAGGTGACAGACAAGAGGAATTAGCTGGTCTTTTCCGTCTCTTATGTGTCAGATTCTTTGTTTTATATGGAAATAATTTCTGTCAGAATGGGAAATTTATCGTGAGGTACTTCCTCTGCCTGTGAAATGAAAACGTCAGCCGCAGGTCTGTTTGAATGTGTCTTCTGTTACAAACCATGGGTGGAGCCAGCTTTGTCCCATGGTGTTCTGCAGTGTCTTGACACAAAGTCAGGCAACTCCGCTGATCTGTGGGAGTAGGAAAGTGTCGCCCAAAGTTAATAATGCTAAGTTAATAACAAAATCAGTAGGAAGTTAATAAAAGTTAGTAATAATTGAGGAATCGCATCAAAATTTCAGCAATATTTGCAAGTTACCTGAATTTTTGCCTGTGTTGTGGAAATGTGGTGAATGTCTCTACCTTTCCACGTGTCTGTGTACATGCATATAAAATATTATAGAATATTACAGAAGCATTCCTTTGATACACCATCAAGTCTGAAGAAACCCAACCTGATTTCTAGAGATATATCAGGTTGAATATGCCAAACAGCGTAGGCTGTTCATATGAAATATCTTTGCACAGAGGTTTAACATCTGTCATTACTGTAAAGGCTGAATAGACATCACAGCATTAGGGGTTCCTAATAGATTAAGAAGGACCCACGTGTTACACATTACCTCACTTTGCATTTTGATATATGACAAGCAGGGAATAACCCTGCACCTTGTCTGGGCAGAGATGGCACTGGGATAATTTTTTTGTTTGGTTTTTTGTTTAATCTGAAAAGGCAATCCTGCTAAAAAGAGTTTGTTTAAGTGTTGGTGGGTGTTAAACTGAATTTAATGAAATCTCACATGTTAATAATTATTTGTTACTGTTGTTATTATTCCATGTTATTAATTAGATGTCATTTATTAATAAAGGGGGTTCTGCAGTGGCTAGTGAGGCATTGAAGTGAAGAGAGGCTTTGAAGGAGGAGGTTTTGTTGTGAGCTGTGGCTGCCGTGTTTGGGGGTGCGAAATTCAATCGCAGAAAGCGAAAATAACTCCAGCCTTGCAGCGCCTTCTTCAAAGCCCTGCAAAGGGAAGTTGGGCAGAAGCTGGGACAGGAAATTGAAATCTGAATACTATTTTAAACTGATCGGGTTAAAGGCCTCTCTTTTACACCAGCACACTTGTTCTTTTATTTGATACTTGAACTCTGAAAATTTTCTGTGACTTTCTAGGGAGAAGGAGGAGCAGCTGAGGCGGCTGATGGAGCTACAGAGGCTGCAGACCCAGCAGGCAGGCGCTGCCCTGGAGGAGTTTAAGCGGCAGGTGGAGCTGAACTCAGAGAAAGACTCTGCAGAAATGAAACAGCGGGTGAGGAGGTCACAATGCCAGCCTTTCTGAAACTCTGGCGCAGTGGGATAGCGGATTCTGATCTTATAATGCCAGAAACATGCTCCACTTGAGAGTGCTACATCAAAATCTCTGACAATGCAGTGTCTTTGCGGCGAGTCAGAAAGGGATGGTGGTGGCTGTTTCATCTTCCTGACAAAGCCGGAATTGTCATTGTTATAAAGATATCTGCACTTATGATACTGATTAGGGATTTTTCAGGAGTGAGAGTATAAAAGGTTAGTTTATACACCCTACAGAACGACGTTTGTCATTTCCCACTTAAATGTGTCTCTTCCCACTCTTTTGCAAGGCGCTCTGTCTTCCGTTAATGAGCTGCTGTAATCAGTTTGAGCCCAAACAGGGCAGAGCCGTGGTGGCTGCTGGCAGTCATGTGCACAGGATGGAAAAACCCATTTCTCTGTCCCTGAAAACCAGGGATTTTAGTGGCTTAGATTCCTTATGAAGCAAACACTAGTTAAACCATTCTCCTGGGACTTTACAGAAGCAGCTCAAGGAGTGAGAGGAGGAACAAGCAACAGGTGATCAAAAAGAAGGGGAGAGAAATGACATTTCCTTAACTCCCTCGTCTGGTTGAGATCTCCAGACATAACTCCAGTTTGTAATTCTGGATTACAAATTCCAGCCACACCTGCTGTGACCAAACCTCACTGCTGGCAGGAGGTGCTGCAGGCTGGGACTGCAGTGGATGGCTGAGGATGCTGCCTGAGCATTGAGGAAATGCCCTTCTTGCTGTTCTCAAAGTCTTTTGAAAATTTTCACTGCTAATATTTTAAAGACCCATGCAGGCAGCCAATGATAGAATTTGGAAATTAAAATAAAAAAGAAAAAAGCAAGGACAAACTTATGAAAGCAAGATTTGTTCAGCAAACCAGACCCAAGGGGGCAATACAGCAAATCCTACAATTTTAATCCAACATTTTCTGTACTATGTGACCCTCCTGCAATTTCTTCATAGTGACTTAAAATAGCATCCTAGTTCTGCTCCAGAAGGAATGTTGTCTAATTCTAGAAAGGCTAATAATAGTTTCATTCACTTAAAAAAACCTTCAGCATAGAAAACCAGTCCAAAACATAAAGAAATGCAAAAGAATTTGGAAAACATAGTTAATTGTAATTTTAAAGTGACAGTAAATTTATTTCAGAATATTGCTGCATTCTGGGAAATTTTGAAAATGAATTTTGCTGAACTCCACAAATCAGCCATAGGTTTACTCAGTCCATACTTGGGGGCTAAAATCTGGAAATATTAGCTGATATTGTACAGTTGAGTGGGTCTGTTCTACAGGAACCAAGCTCCAAGGAAATACATCAAAAGATCACTGCTGAAGCTCTCTCTCCATAGGTTTGGCCTCTCATTCTTCTGTGTCCACATGCTCTTAGATAAATCGCCAGTATATTGGAACACACTGGAAAATTCTATGTTTTGTGGTGAGGTTATTGTTTTGAGGGATGTATTACTTATAAAGCAGCAACTGCAGTAGCCATAGCAACGCTGTCCTTTTATCTCCATTAGAAATACTGAGCTTCTAAAGCCATTTTTGGTGTGTGATAAGGTTAATTATGGAGATGAGTAGGATGGGCTCGTTTTCAGTTGTTGCAGTCAATATTTGATTCATTACTTTGGCTCTATGATATTTTTTTTTGCCATCTGCTTCCTATTTTGTCAAGCTTGTGATCATTAAGAGTCACCTGATGTCCACTGGTGGGTGGGTGGCACATGTTTAACTGCAAAATCTGCTTTTTTCCCAGTAGTAACGAAAAAAAGGAGAAACAATACATAGATTGTATCATGGTACTTTAGAGCTGGGGCTTCCTGGGTTTGGCAAATAATGATCAAGAGCTTTTGTTGCAGTTATTGGAAATATATGAATGTGCCCTAACGAGTAAACTGCAAAAGCCAGTGGATTTAAAGCATCTTTGCATATGTTTTTACTATTTCACTTTGCAGAATGTTTTCATTCTCTTAAAAAAAAATCCTTTAGAGAAGTAACAAGATCTATTATTTTTTTGGGTTTTATTGACCTGAGTTAAATATGGCCATGGATGTGAAATTTAAGTTTGGAGCCGGAAGAAAATTGTTCATAAAACATTGATTGCAGTCCCTTTCCTTGATGGCAGATAGTAGCAGTGAGGTTCAGGAGCTGCTTCCTCACTCTTCTCTTTTTCCACTTTCTATTTGGCCAACTGCTCCTACTCCAGTCCCCTCCTCCCTGGCTGGAGCACTGCAATAAAATGCTTTTCCCATTCCGAAATGCCTGTTCTCCTCCTCCCCGGCTGGGCAGTGATGTCCAGTTGGCACAGACTTCTGTAGAGCACTGAGCACTCCCTTAGGCCAAGCAGGATTTTGGCTCAGGGCTCAGGAATTCATGGGATTCTTGTTTTTGTGAAGCAGATGGGCTTGGGCAGCACTGGTCCTTCAGACCCCTAGACCTCTTTTCTTTTTTAGGGAGGTTTTTCCTAGGGACACAGTTTATTCTCTGCTTCTGTTGGGATCGAGATTGAAAAGTCATTGATGAGTGTGCATTGCAGCAGAGGAATATACATTTTATATATATATATATATATATTCCCTTGGAAACATGGCTGATGTACAGCTAACAGTTGTGCTTTTGATACAAAAGCCTTTGTTAATTGAGTTGTGAAATTGCTTCCTTGATGCTGTGTGCTGGAATCTGTGGGACTCATTCAGAGGCGATGACTATCTTCAGAGGACTTAACTGGCAGCCAAATAATTATCTTTTAAGTTATTTTATTTTCTGATTTAATGTAAACTTGCTTTAAATGTGTAGTTTGTGCTCTGACTCGCACATGATTTCCCTTGAATTTCTACAAGCGATACATTTTAAAGTGAAATATATTTGATTCTTAAACACGCCTAGAAAAAATATTCACTGAATTTTGCTGGGATATTCACCACTGTTGAGTGAGAAACTGAGCCAATGCTTTGTAATTAGGGAGTGGCATGACAGTGATCACTATGTCCTTGAGTAACAAATAATCCTGCAGTGGCTGAATATTCATTTTCACCACATACAAATGGTGTTGTTATCATTCTCAACAAGTGATGTTCGCCTCTTTGATGGTTTACAAACAACTGTAGAAATGTCAGAACACTTCAAGCTCTGCCTTTAAAAAAAAAAAATTAAATATTCCCTTTCTTTTCCCATGTAGATGGCAGAGGTTGAAGCAGATCTAAGCAGATCAAAATTGCTCCGGGAAAAGCAAGCCCAAGAATTCTCCTGGCAGTTGGAGGAGATCAAGAAAAGATATGAACAACAGGTCAGTTGCTTTGCTCCTCCAGGTGGAGGGGAGGAGGGCAACCCCTTCCTGCAGCTGTAGGTCACTGTGTGTTGCTGTCTTTCCTATAAAAACACAATTTATAGATCTGCAGGGTTTTGTGATGGGCAATGGAGGGGGAAGAACCTGCAGAGAAAATAGTTTTTGTTTCCTCTTTGCAATCCTTTGTACCTCTGACACCTTCAAATAGTTTCACAGGCTTACAGGTGGCAACACCTATTTTCATAATCACCAGGTTAAATAATTTAATGCATTATCTGTTTTTCTTCTTGTCAAGAAAGCTGTTTATTCTTTTTATCATTTTTGATGCAGGGAGTGTTCGTACCAGTGCTTGTTTTGGCCCACTGATCGTGGTTTTCTTCTTTGTAGTGTGATTTCAGGGTTGGGAAATACTCAGGAAACATTTGGGTGGAGACAAGAAAGTTCAGTTCAGTAGTGCTGTGAAGTGTAAAGGGGAAAAAAGTAGAATTATTGTGTGATGCAGACTTGGGGCCCAAGAAGCTGCACCATGAGCCACTGCTGTGAGGTGGTGCTTGGTCATGAAATGAAAGTGGCCTTTGTTGGGAACACCTGCTGAAGGATTGGAAGACTTTTTTGAGCACTTCACAGGAATGAGGTGGTTAATCCATCAAAGTTCTCCCTTATCACTGTTCTTGTTTGGATATGAGTTTGCATTGCCACCAGGAAAATGTGATTTCGTTTCTGTTTATCTTCTGTGCCGTAAGAGGATGAAATGCTGCAGTTGGCTTTGGTGCCAGGCCTGCCCTGGTCCATCTGGAAAGAGCTTTTCCAGGGAATTAAGGAACAAAACCATTTTGGTAGGCGCTGAGAGACACCCTGGTCTGTGCCTGAAGGAACAATGGTGTGTTTTGTGTGTGGCTCTTGGACAGGAGGAGTTTGTTGGCTCAGATCAAAGCATTTTCCCTGTCCTCACTCAGAGCTGTCAACGTCACCACTTGTGTGACACCTGGCAGAGGTGACACATTGGCCTCTGCGATGGTGAGGCACATCCCACAGGTGTGCAGCTTAACTGGGTGATGTTATTCAGGAATATTCCTGTGTTTGGGGACTCAGGAATAAGAGATACTGAGGATTTGTGCGCTAAAGGTGAGGAAGTTGGAGGTGTCAAGGACACACTGGAAGGAGGGCAGAGGGAAGTGCCAGGGTCACTTGGGCATCTGCCTGAAGGCAGAATTTTTTATTTAATCATTTTTTTACATAATTTTAGTGATACAGTTGGGTCACTTTTTTCTTTACACTTCTCGTAATTTGTAGTGCATCTTTAAAATCCAAAGTAAGCATTTCTTCAAAGATTTTGTTCCCAGGTTTAGGAGAATGATCTGTAGAGGTAAATACTAATCTGCAGGGTATCAGGAGTTACAACATTCCTGTTCCTACCTACAAATGGTAATTTTTTTTACTATCTATGGTAAGATCCACTAAGCCATTGGTAAAATTTTCTTCCAAATACTCAGCTGAGTTTGCATACTAAAGGCAAATGATGATGCCTCGTATTGTCATGGTTTGGTTTTATGTCTTCTTATATTCAGACCCTCTGGAGACTGTGTCAAAAAAACCCACAAACCAAGAAATTAATATGAGTTAAAATGTTCTTGGTGGATCTTTTTACTTTGCTATGTTGTGGTAAACAGAGGAGATGTTTACTGCTTCCCATTTATTTTATTTAGGATAGCTGCTTTTACTGTAAGAAAGAACAGCTAAGCTCTGTGAAACATCATTGCAACCCAAGGGTTTCAGCCCTAAACAATGAGAGCCTCAGAAGAATTTTCAGTGGAATCCTGTTTATGCCCTTCTAAAAAATTTATTTCTCTCTGTATTTCATCTGGAATGTTCTTTGAAAGTTGGTGAGCATGAAAAATATGTGACCCTTCCTGCAGAGTGCAGTGGTTATCAGTGGCAGTGATGTTTTTTGGGAGGCTCTTTCTGCAGCACAAAGCCCCTCCAGCCCCACCACGAGCAGGATGAGCTCAGTCCTTCCACTCTCCAAATTTCCTTTCAGTGCTTCCAACTTCTGTCTCTCTGCACTGCTCTCTATTTATGCTTCAGAACTTCTAAGCCATTTTTAAAGCAGGCTTGCCTTGTTTTACTGCGTATTTCTTTAGTTGTTGCTTGGCGAGGAATAGACCGATTTAAGCTGTTTAAATAGAGCAGTAAGAAGTGAGGATACATTTTGAGAGCTCCAGCAGACTTCCAGTTGGAAATAGACACCCAACCAAAACCCTGGATATTTGAGCTACCTAAGAAATGTAGTAATTGCATTGAGATGTTCTGCCTCAAGTATCTGAATCTAATTGTCAAACGGAATTTAATCATAAAGGGAAGGGAAATTGCCCTACAGATCTATTTTTTGTTGGCCGCCATGGTGAGTGGTAGGAGTAGCACTGACAGCACCCTGGACAATTCAGTTGCCCGTAATTTTAATCAAATTGGTAATGAAGAAACAAATTACCTGATGTGTTATCCAGTTCTCCAATCTGAGAAACATTTTGGGAGTGCAGGAGCAGTGCTTTCACTTACCTGCTTTATAGGAATGGCTGATGTCACAGGACTCTTCCTGAATATTGATTTCAAAAAAATTACATGGATTGTTCATTTTGGGGCTGAAAGATTTCTCTGCCTGCAGATATGCTACATACTGACGTTTATCTGGTATTTATAACCACAAATAACCTGATATATTGATACCTACTTATCTTTTTCCTTTGCTTCAAAAAGCATTTGGACAAAACCATTGCAGTTCATGTTTTGTTAACTTTTCAAATGCACTCGAATCCATTAATAAAGCAAAAAGGAACTTTTGGATCTGGCAGGATTTGGTCTCAGCTGCCACGTGTCCCTCCTGGTTCCAACTCCCTCTGATTCGGTGCCACTTGCTTTTGAAGTGTCCACTGAGAACACACTTCCACAGAAACTGGTGGCTTTTTTTTCCCCCCTTCTTTAAATATACTTTAGCTCAACTTTGTTCTACTTGCAGCTGTTAGATTTGAAAGTATATTTTGAAGGAAAAAAAACAACTCCAGCAGCAGCAGCACAGTTCCTATCTGCTGGGAGCAGCTGCTTTCGGCACTTCAAAGCCAGTGGACAGCACAGCGAAGGGCTCAGCCTTTCCTGCCTTTGAAATGGTTGCAGTGTCTATGGTTGGGCTTTATGGCACTGTCAGCACAGGAAGAAGGGTTGTTTGGTTTTCTTGCACTCCCTCCCTTTTTTCTTTTTTTTTTCCATTTTTTCCCCCTACTTTCTAATTACATCCTCAATTTAGCTGAAAATACCTGGGGAGTGTTTCTGATGAGTGCATCTTCTATGAGCCCAAATGTTTGAAAGAGCATGTGCCCAGGCTTTTCAGCATGGATTTTAGTCAAATTTGATGGCAAAGTTAAGGAATTTGCTGGTTTTTCCCCATATCTGTGTCAGCTGAGCACTGTCTGAGAGCACAGCTGTTGGGAGTGCTGGTTCCATGGCAGAGGTGGGACAGAGCTTCATGCATTGCCCAGCACACTCAAGTACAAGCCCATCTTTGTTTCAAGCAGATTTTCATAAATTGTCAAGAATGGAACACTTTCAGTGAATTTAATGTGATCCTAATGCTTAAATAACATTTATTGTCCTTTAAAAAAAACCCCAACCCTTTAATAAGCACTGTGATGACTATTACACCCATCTTTTACTGTAAAAAGTTGCTGAAGTGCTGTGACTGAGTGAATGGGAAATAAATGAGATGCAAGATTAGTAAGAGAGCCAAAGTGTAGGAAATTTTATTTTCCCAGCAGGGAGAGAACACACAGTGAAAGAGTTGATGAGTTACTGTGATAGCAGGATGGTGTTACCTGATGAGTTATGGCCATATGCTCTGAGATAAAATGCCAGCCTAAATATATAAATAATCTTTTTGGTTTGGTTCGTCATTAACTGTGTTCCTTTCACATAAAAATAATTATTCATGGTTCCATAGGCGAGTGGAAAGTTGTTACATGATAGCTGAAGAATCTCCCTGTATCTCAGGAAATCCTTTCTTGTGACATTTATTGTTGGGGTCTGACTTCTGTAAAAGTCGTGAAGAACTTAGAGCTGTCATCTTGTCCTACTTATCCAAATAGGAAAGAAAGAGACACCTTCAGAAATATGTTCCTGGGTATTTAATGAAGTCACTCTGAAATCAAGCTAAGGACAAGTCAATAGACAATGCCTTTAAGTTGGGAGCAAGACAAAGGTGTGGTTGAGCTTAAATATGCCTTTTGTAATAAAGAAAGTGAGGTAAAGAAGTGCAAAATAGCTGGTTAAAAGTGAAAAAAGCATGTTTGTAATGTTACCTGCCAGCAGCAAGGACAATATCTGAAGTGGTGTTTGGAAACTGTTCTTATTTTAGCAGTGGAAAGTGTTCTTGAGAGGAGAGGAAGAACATTCTGTAGATCTTTTTGTCTTTCATAACTTTCGAGTGAGGTTAATTTAAAGAAAAGAGTGATGTTCTCTCAGGTAAAATATTAATTTTGTAATTAACACTAATAGGGATTAAAAGCTTAACCTTCAGCTGGCTTTGTCCTCACACCTTTGTTCCTTTAAGAGTTCCTGCCACTGTACTTCCACCCTGATTCTTCTTCTGGCCTCGTTCTCCATTCCTGTTTTTCTATCTCCTCTTTCACCAATCCTCTTTCACCAATCTGTCACCCACCCAAGTGAAGGAAACACTTGCAGAGACCTGTTTGAAATCTGCTGTTCCTCAGGCACACCAACGTTCCAGGTGCTCCTTAGCTGTACCTTAACCTGACCATTTATTTGCAGAGTTCCACAATCCATTCTTAGTATGCTGGTTCAGTTATAAGGAGAGAGTTTTTGTGAAAAGCTTTGTTCCTCTCCTCTTTGTTTGTACTCTAAGATAATTGAAATACAGTCTGTTCTTGCAAGGAGGCCAAATGAGCACGTTAGTAGAAGCTCTAAATTTTTCATGTCATCAGCAACAAGCTGCATAAATTTCATTTAATAAATTAATCTAGGATGCATAAACGTTTTCCTTTGAACCATCCTAACACACAGATGAATACCATTTGAGCAGAATATCTGAGGAATAGTTTCTTCAATCAACATCAACTTTTTACTTCATAGCTAAAACTCACAATTGGGAAAAGGAGATGAATTTAACCTCCAAGTGGAGAGTGGGTGGAAATCTTCTCCTGGTACCATTGCTGCTGACAGAATTGTTAACCAGACAGATGGGTATTTGCAGTGTCTCCTTCAGGCATCAAGCTGTGTGTGATTCAGAGTTAAAAGCCTGAGCTCCCTGTGTAGTCAACAGAATGCACTTGGAGGGAGAGGGAGGCGAAGCAGAACACAAATGGTGCTGCAGTGAACAGCAGCTCAGGCAGTGCTGTGCTCAGAGGAGGTCCTTGGATAAACCCTGAATGCTTTCTTGAAATGCTTAGTTTGCCATTGAAATAGAATTATTCCTGGTTGGTGAGAAGGTGTAAGTATTACAGGAAAAGCAGCCCTGCCAGTTAAATTATTGCAATGAAACAGAGTCATGTGCATTACCCCACGTCTACTCGCTGTTTCAGTGGTAATGTGTGGCTCTGCACAGATGTGTTTTTCACTGTCCCATTTGCCCTTGGCTCCATACAGCCCTTATATATTGGGGAACCTTTGGATTTCAACTTACAGCAAAATCTAAAAAAAAAAATAAAATCGATTAAAATCCATTTAATTTACCTGCTGCAAAGGTAGAAGTGGTTCTAGTTTTCTCCCTTAACTTGCAGTGCAGATTTTCTGCCCAAAGTTATGCTAAACCAAACCCCAACATGATTAATACTCACTGCTGCAGCCTGCTAGATCAGATTACTTTCAGCAGCAGTGTTTGCAGAGATGGGTAATCCCCATATCCTCATGGAACAGCCACGTTTATTTATAGGCTTAGGAGGCAGAAAACGCTGGGTTTTGCTGGAGTTGTTATTTGGGGACAGTTGATGTGCTGTGCCTGCCTGGGCAGAGGGTGGGGCTGGTTTTGAGCAGGGCAATGAAGGAGACACCTGATTTATGAACACCAAAATGCTTCTGAGATAGAAATACTGAAAGCAGACGTGCTGTAGGTGTTCTGCAGAGTGAGTTTAGCTCAGTTCTTTGCCGTGACACGTGCGATGCATTGGTGGCTTCTGCAGCCCTCACTTCAGTCATGCCAAAACAGTGCTTATAAAATCATCCTGCCTTGCAAAACCGTATTTTATATAGGTGTTACTTTAAACATTTCTGGAATTGCAGACATAAATTTACATGAATTTTCATACTTTGGTGTCAAATATTTATTGTAGCAGTTACATTTTTCAAAGAGGTAGTGAGCTAACTAATTTCCTTTCCCTCCTTTGGGGACTCTAAAAAGAATTTCAAAGGGGTGCTTGTTCTTGAGAACAAGCTGAAATTGTTCTAAAATTGAAAAGCCTAAACTTAGCATGTGATGTAAAAGCAGAACCTGGGTAGTAGAAGGTCTTGTCTAAATTAGGGACTTTCAAAAGGTATTTGCTGGCGTTGATTATATTACAAGTACTTGGCTTCTGAAAATACCTCCTGCAATCAGCAGGCTGTTTATGGTTGCTCTTTGTTCTTCAGGCTGCTAGCAGCAGCAGGATTTCACCTTGGGTCTGCCTTAGATTGTCTTGTTTTAGCAAGTTGTCCCAAAGCATCTCCCAGTTCCATCTGCCTGTGCTCATCATGTCCTGGGTGAGAACCAACAGTGCCAGATTTGTTTGGCACCTTTGGTGTGTATCTGTGAGTGAGTGAGTGAGTGACAAGAGACTGCCACAGTTCTTGGATTATTCTTTTTATAGCTCTTTGGTAAGAATTTCCTTTCCTTCTTAAAATTCTCTCTGCAGGAGTAAGGAAATTTAAATTTATTAAAAGTTAAAGTTGAAATAAATAGTGTAATTAAAAACTAAATAGTGTAGTTCTGGTGATGGTTTAGTAAATCACCTGTTGGCTGTTGACTTGAAAGTGGTTCTATGATATTGTAGAAAGAACTAAAAAATGCAGAATTCAGGCAAGAAGAGATATCTTCAAATATTTGCGTTACTTGATAACAACAGTGGTAAAAAAGGCTCTGCCAGGTCAGACAGGCATTCCTGCTTGGTTTTGTGTCCAGGCCATGAACAGATGTGCAAGGAAGGGAATAAGAGATGTTCATCTTCGGGAGTTCAAGATGAGGAAACATCCAAGGCGCAGTGAATGCCATGTGATTATGGTAATTGGGCACAGACGATTCTTTAATGAATGTTTCCTTTCAGCATCGCCCCGAATGCCCATTGTGAAGGTCGTGTTGCTTGTGTGGCTGCAGTGTATAGCACCTAGCACTGCCTGTCTTGTGCACACTGAGCTGCTAGGTTGGACAGACTCTGGAATGTGATCTGATGAAGTGCTCAGCAGCCAGGGGGAGATGCAGCCAGATCTCAACACCACAGAGTTTTTGAAGGAGGTGGTTTTGTTATTTCATTCATAAAGGTGCTTTCTGCCTCAGAGAGGAGACAGCATCTGTCTGGTTTATGAAGAATTAATACAGTTTTCATGCCGTTTCCTGTGATGAAGAGGTCCTGTTGTTGCTGAAAAGCAGCATGGATTTTTCTCTTTCTGTTTTTTTGGTATAAATTAATTTTTTTTCCTTCAAAAAAAACAACCCAATAACAATACAAGAATGAGAGAGGGAGGAGTGGAAGAGAAGCCGTAGTGCTTGGCAGCAGTTCTGAGGAGAGCAGGAGCTGCAGGGAATGGCTGCTCAGGCACTTTGTGTTACGTGTTCTGTTGGTTGGGAATGTGGAATACCTGCTAATAATCTTTAGGGAAGATGGCTTTGGAGGTCTTTGAGGCACAAAAATGCTCTGGTCCTCATCCTTTCTCTCCTCTCCTGTTTCTTCACCTCTACTTCCTGCTAGAAATCTCTTTAAAAAATACCAACCAAAACCATCATGGGGAATATGTGGCTTTAAGTGAGGAGGTTTTTTGATTTTTCTTCAACAAATTTGCCTTTTGTAAAACACCTCTCCTCGTGGTACCACCCTTTCTCTTCCCACCTAGTAGCTGGGGGAACACCTCACCTGCTGAAGAACCTTTTGCTTGTTCCACCTAATAAATTACAAAACTTGTTTCTATAAATGCTTTAAGTGAAGGGATTACTAAATCAACCCATTGACTTTGGTCGGTGTGGTAAATGTGTAAAGAGTTGGAGAAGCAGGATCTGTCCCTTGTCCCGTCTGGGTCACATTCCCTGCCTGCTGCCTTGTCTTCTGTTAAAAAAGTGACAACCTCAGTAATTGAAGTTTCCCACAGCAAACTGCCTTACCCCAGACCTACATGGCACAAGCAGCTGAAAACCCAGTAATTAAGACAACAAAATGATTGAAGGAAAAGGCCTCTCCTGTTGACACGATTTCTTTTTGATCAGGTCTGACTTAAGAAGAAACATTTTCTTCTCCTAAATCAGGCGAAGGCTCTACAGGTATTTTAGCGAGCAACAGCTTTTTCTCTTGGGCACCGGATGGACACTGCGAGCATCCAAGAGAAACCAGTTTTGTACAGAAACCTTGGGCAAAAACCTGGCGTAAAGAACTTTGTGTGAGGATCCCAGGCCCAGCATGGACTATGTGAGGGGTTAACCCCTGCAGGGCCTTCAAGCATCTCCTAATGAGCTCTTTAGTGTTATTAAATAATGTAGACACATCAAACCGTGCAGTATTGCATCTGTTCTCCTCGCTCCGTTTGCGGGAGATGCTCCAACCGCAGCACGAATGGCACGTTTGCCTTTTGAACTCGCAATCCGCTGATCTGCAGGTTGAGAAAATGCTCTTTTTTTGAAAATTTATTTTAACTTCTCTTCAAATTTTTCCCGCAGAATCCGGGCAAACAGCTGATATCCTTCCAGAATTGACTGCTACAGCTTTAAGATAAGGTGCCGGGCGCTCTCGGCGCTCACACAGCGGCTCCTCCCGTCCGCTCTTTTTTTCCTCCTTTCTCATGCTGAAAATACCCCACCATGTTCACGATAAGAGATTTCTTCTTTTTTTTTTTTTTTTTTTTTTTTTTTTTTTTTTTT
>VZRM01008234.1:995380-1007388 GCA_013397955.1 Grantiella picta
TTTTTTTTTTTGTCTTATTTTTCTTACTTCTCCCCCCCTCCTCCTTCTCCGAAATCCACCAAAACTGAAGAAAAATCCAAGTGACTGTTCTTAGCAGCTGTGTGGCCCGGAGTTCAGTGGGGAAGCGGCTTCCTGCCGTCCCTATTCATCACCTGCTTCAAAGGCGGCCTGGCCGCTCCAGTGTGCAGGCCAGGTAGGGTGCCTTTGTGCGCAGGCGGGAGGATTAATATCAAAGCTGCGGCAACCAGGCCCTTGGTCTCGGGCTGCCATTCAGGCTAGCGGGGAGAGGCTAAGAGTGGCCAAGGTCACAGCATCCAGTGTGGTGCGGACTGGGAACGGCTCCTGAGAATAGAGGGCTTCTTATGAAATCATGGTGCAAGCTTGCGGCACAGCAGGTGCCCTTCTGGAACACATACATCTGTTTATGTTGGGATAGCGTAGCTGACAACGGGATAATGGAGCTTTGTTTTTTTTTTTATCATTTTCTTGCCTTTTTTTTTTTTTATTTAAGAGAAAAAAAATAGACAACTCCATGCGCCAGCGTTGAGGAACATCGCAGGAAGATCATTCGCTTTGGAAATCATAAAGAAATCTTGCGAAGCTTTAATTGCTGGGGTGGGGGGTTGTGTGTGTTGTATACTTAAGCGAAGGGGCGAGCAGGCTGCCTATTTAACCATTTAGGATCCTCAGCCCTGCTGAGGAGCAGCAGCGGGATACGGGGGCACCCGCCACACAATGCGACAATGCCTCCCCTTTTTTTTCCCCTTATATTATTTTTTCGTACGCTCCGACATTTGTACCAACAAATTGGGTAAGGATGCGCTGGATTTGCTCGGTTGTCTCCATTGTTGGGATTGTCTGGAGGAATTCTGTCATGCTAACGGTGGCTTTTTAAGAGGTGAGGTAAGAGTGACGTAAAAATAAAATTGCCAACTTGATGAAATTAAGGGGGAAATTAAGCTGTAGACGAGTTGTCATGACGACAAGGATGTTCTATTGATGAACTGTACTCCTCCCTGTCCAATCAGATAGTGAAGCTGAAGCTGGAGCATGAACAGGAGAAGACGCACCTATTCCAGCAGCACAACGCAGTGCAGGACTGCCTGGTCCGAGACCATCGACGGGAGATCGAGAAACTGGAGAAACAGCTCCGCGCTGCCATGGCAGACCACGAGAGCCAAACTCAAGAAGGCAGGAAACGAGACGGCCAGGTAATGATCAATAACGCTGGAAAGGCGTCCGCTTATTAGAAATTGCTGATAATGAGTGTTTCCTGTTTGCCAGCATTGTTGGTGGTGCTTGCTGGGGGAGCGTTTGCGAAACTGGCACATAAACGTGATTTCGTTTTTCTTTTTTTTTATCTTTTTTTTTTTCCGCTTTCCCCCCTCCCTTCCTACTGCTGAATAGGGCTTTAACTGCAAAAACCACAGGTAGCCAGATTAAAAATCCCATGGTGCGCTATAACTCGGCCTATTTATAATCTTGTCTCATTTTCTTTCATGATGGATTTGTTTAAGAGAAAAAAGGTATCTGTTCTTTTTCCCCCCCCAGCCCTCACACTCACCCCTCCTTTTCTCCTTCCTGGGCAAATCCATGTGAATTATATCTGCTTCGTTCGTGTGCTTTTTTTTTGTTTTAAATCTCTTCAGGTAACTCATGAATGGCTTTATTTCCTTTTGTTCATGTCTTTTTTTGTTTCAGTTTTTGTATTCTAGATTTGCATTGTGTGTTTGGCGCTGTATGTCGGATATTTGATAAGATGATGTGGGTTTGGGGTCGCTTACCATCACGTTTATTTTCCTCCACACACGCACCCCTCCCATCCTCCATCTCTGTGGTCACTGTTGGAAGCCATTTGGCAGAATAACCCCCAGCTGGGGTAGCATTTGACTCTTCAAACTTCTGGATGAAATGCACACTGTCAGCATGGAAAATGATCTTTATGAGTTTTCACTTCAAAAACCATCTTATTGCCTTTTTCTCAATCTATTTTGTAAGGATGGCATGGTATATTTTCCTAAGAGCCTTTATTAAAAAGGCCTGAAATGGCAATATTTAAAAAACTATGGTGATTTTCTGGTTTAAAGAGTTTTTCGAAAATAATCTTTCCTAATCAGCGTTAGAATTGCTTACCACGCATGGATTATTTTATCCCAAAACTGGACATTTTGGTAAAGCATGTTTAATGACACATTTTCCGCGCACCACCACCTTCCCTAGGAGATGTTAGGCTCAGACTAGGAGGCATTTTCACTCTACTTTCCTCTAGACTTGTAGGCTGTGGCTTTTGCCAGCACCTCTAATGTAGCTAAGTGGAACAGAATTGAAAATTTACTTTTGAAATCAATCGGTTTTTTTACTTTGGATGGCTCAGACTATCGAAATCTGTCTTAAGGAGGTCTGTTAGACAGCAAATGGCTTCTTGGGGGAGGTTGAGAGATATATTGCAAAGACAGGACTTATTTCTCCATTCCCACCATTGTGGTTTTCCAATGAAAACGGGATATGCTTTGTGAGAACGCTTGGGAAGGAATGGGGATACTCAGGTGGCCTTTGAAAAAAAATTAAACCTCTCCTTTTATTTTCCGCTGTATTGTAAGAGCGAACAAAGACTTAAATGGTTCAAGGGATTGGTTTTATCTTTGCATTTTTTTTATTTTGGCCCAAGATAGACTGATCTCAGCTATGGATCTGTGTGCGAGTCTTTGCAGAGTTGCAGCCTCATCTCACCTGCATTCCTGCTGTTGGGTTTTTTGGGTTTTTTTGCGGACAAAGGCAGAGCTGTAACTCCCAGGTTAAGACAAGAGAGTTTTGGAATTATATAGAATTATTCTGTCTACACACCAGTGCTCATCCCAGTTCCTGTAACGCTGAATACAAAGGGAAAGAGACTCTCTTAAGCAAAATCCAAGAACTGGGAGGTGTCTGCAAGTCCAGCTCTGGTTTGTGCTGTTGAGGTTTGTTTCTGGCAAAGGTTGGAGCCCAAAGTTTGGTTGTGCTTTCTGTTTGCAGGGAATCAATGATGCTACCACAGGTGTTTTCTGGAAAGCTGGGAATTTTCGCAGCTAATGGGGGAATCTGAACAGTCTGAAAAGCAGAGTTTGGCCTTTTTACAGAGCTTTTCTTTGTAGTTTGAATATCCCTGTACAGTCACTTGAGCATTGCTGCCATGAAAATGACATGTACATCAGGGAAGAAAAGGCAATTGCTTTGACTAGAAGAGCTGTTGTTTGTTTAAATTCTAGTGAGACTCTCCCAGCTTTCAAGGACGCAGATTTTTCCATTTGGGGAAATAAATTGCTCTTCGTTCCCACCTCTGTCTTTGCAGTGAGCTCAGCAGACAATACTGGTGTTTCTTAGAGAATTACAACACAGATTTTTATTTTTTTTTTAAATCTTTGCATATGTTTACTAAAAATGCGTGTTTTGGATATCTGATGTGACTAATGGCCAATGTCCTTTATGAAACATTTGTCAGTGTCTTAACAAAGATAACCCAGTCATTTAATGGGTATTTAACAGCACTGCATTTCAAAAACCTGTTTAAATTGGAAGCATCTTTGACAGCAGTAATTTTTAGGAGTGCTTTGTATCCCAGCAAAGGTGAGATGAAATAGGAGTGGAAGCCATTTTGCTTCGCGAAAGGAAAAGTGGATTTGCTGGGTTATTGGAAAAATTTAAATAATAATTAGTGTTAATCGCATACGAGTAGCTTGGTTTGAAGGACCTATCTACTCAGTGTTGGGTGAATGATGTGAAAGCACCGTTATTAAAGGTATTCACTGGAAGTCTTTCTTAAATCCTTTTCCATATGAAAGAGTAGTGAATACATATTTCTAAATATACCTATTTAAAATATGTATGTCTCACTATATTCCTAACGACAGATACGACTGAGTACTGCAGATCAATTTATTTTACTAATACTGTAAAGATTAACTTAGTTTTTTTATTGCATATCCAAGGTCTCTACTTTCATGTCTTCCGATACTGTGAAAGACAGTATACAAAACAGTTAGATTTTATTCAAAAATGAATACATTTATTAATGCTTAAATCACAAATAGAGTATCAAAATTAACAGTTCAGCGCATTGCCAGATTTTAATTAAACATAAAACAATGTTACTGTTTCTTGAAATGTAAGTTTAATACATGTTCAAGAAAGGAATTTTTTGTAAGCGTATCCCTTTTTGTGTTGCTGACAAATTTCTGGATAACAATTGCATTCCGCTTGGATTTCTCCATTTCTAGGAGGCTTGCTCTGGTTTTTTCACCTGTGGTTGTAATGCTTGGGGAGGAGTAAATTGACTTGTAGGTCAATAAAAGTCAAAGCAGTACAAAGGCTTTTGTGCCATGCTGTGTTCTTGGAGGCTTTTAAATCCTATACGTTTTCTATGAACTGCCATAATGTTGTTATTCTTTAAACAGTAGCTAATCACAACACAAGATTATGTATTTTTAAAGGGTAGTTTTGAATCCCTACTTCGATTTAATTCCAAATTTTTTTTTTATTTTCTTCAGGAGCATCCTCAAGTTACTCTTTGGTTGCTCATTCATTCCGCACCTCCCTACATAATTTCAGTTTCTACATTAGTTCACAAAACAGGGAGCTCCTTGCACAACAGAGATCTTCCTTTGTTTCAGTAAAAACACTCTTGCTATGGAATCAGTGATTTTCTGAAGCAAGAATTGAGGATACAGAGAAGAACAGATCCAGTTTGCTTGGCAAAATGAGATAGGAAATTTTAACAGCTGAAGCGGAGGGGCTGAGGTGTCTGTGGTGCCAGCTGTGCCCTTGTATTTCCCTTTATCCTTGGAATATCCTTCTCTCCCCAGCACCTGACCTGTGCCCTCAACCAGCTAAAGATTTCCATGCTCCAACTGCTGTTCAGAGTTGGATCATTTTCGTGCTCTTCTTCCACTGCTGACCTTTGGGCAAGAAGAAGAAATAAAATGCATCCTTGTAACTTCAAATACAGCGCTTGGCACTCAGGGAGAGGAAAGAAAGTTTCCATGAGGAAGCTGAATCCTCTTTCCAGGTTGTGTTCTGAGATAATTGGCCAGTCCAGCGTGTTCACCCGCTGGTAATTGGGTCAAGAGGAGCTCGAGTGCTCAGGCACGTTGTGCCCACGTGTGGCACTGATGTGACAGTGTTCGATTTTAACAGGCAGCGTTTGTGCTCTCAAAAATGAGGCTGCTGTGAGATCGCTGCTTTTCTGGGGTGTCTTGGGGCTCTTGGAAAACCCTTCTTGGCTGGGAAAGAAAACCTTGAGTAGTTCTGAAGCTCTGTGAATACAAACATGAAGAGCAGAGCTTGTTACAAAAAAACCCAACAAACAGGCTGGAGGTGTCAGAAGAGTTAATAAGGTGCTATCCATGGCTGAAGTATCTGTTTCCTTTTCCTTCTCTTGCTTTTTGAGCTTTCCATAGTCCTCTTGGCCTTTACCATCCTGGTTTGCTCTCCCTTCTCAGGGATCAGCAGCTCCTTCCCTGCTGTCCCATGTTCCACACCCCATCACTTCTTTCCTGGCTTCTCCTCTTTGGAAATTTGGCTTCTTTGTGCTTGGAATCAACCATCTTTCTGCATCTATTGCTTCACACCTGGCTTTGTCTCAATTAATTCCGAGCTGCTTGAGCCTGTGGAGTTCAAATAAAAAACCAGCAGCAATCACTATTTTCATTCCAGCAATGATAGTTATTTTCATTTCAGCAGATTCTTGATGTATGTTTATGGTTGTGTGTAGATAATTCATGTATCAACGAATTGGGGGCAAAAGAAGACATTTCTCTTGGCTCCATGGATGTGTGAAGGGTAGATGTCTGCTGCAGAGCTCTGTCAAGTATTGAGCAGAGGAAATACAGGAAAGGAGCCCAATGGAGACATTACCTACATGTTTAGTGATAGCTAAATACCCAACATATGCCCAGTTTCTGTCTGTATGTAAATATTGCTGTAGCACTTAACTTTTCAGTATTACCTCAATATGAAGGAATTGGGGAGCATTTTTTTCAGAATAGGAGGCTTTCTTCAACTTTGATCTGAAAGATTCTATTGTTACCTACAGATAAATCACTGATCAACCCTCTTGCTGCATGGAATTGTTTTAATATCTCCAAACACCATGGTTATTCTCCCAGTATCAGTGGAAGCAATTGGCTTGAGGATATCTGGAGAGTACTGATAGACGTAGCCAGAGGAACATTCAGGTGCTGACGGTGCTACTGAAGTCACTTCCGTTTACAATTTGGACTAAATAAATTATATGACTCTTTTTATTTTTCTTCTACTTCCTTCCCTTTTCTTAGTTGAAGGATGTCTTTGGCATGAGAAGAAATGCACTGCTTGCTATGCAGGCTTTCTCTGCAGCCAATCTAAATCCTGGAGTTGCAATCTAAATATTTGTTTGTTGTATTTTACTTGGAGAGTCACTCTTGGGCTGCCAGTCCGCCTCCTGCAGACAGACAGCCGTTCCCTTTTAGCCTTTCCCAAACAAAAGCTTTTGGCTACACTGCAGCATGTTTAATTTGCCACCAGGCAGCCCAGGATCATGAACACAACTGTTGATGTGTAGTATTCAAAGTACCAAATATTTGTTGCAGCACTTGTGTGGTTTTCCTTGGTTGTTATTCAGAGTCTGCCGACTCAGGGCTGTGATGGATCTCACTGAGGGGGAATATCTGCTGAAATCAGGGATGTCAGGATGGATCCCACAGAGACATTCACACTGGGCTTTCACTAAGAGTATTGCTGTGAAATGCACCAGTTTCTTGTGGAAATACTCAGATCCTGATAATCCACAGGGCTGGTTTTCACTGCACCTGAGTAACTGCAGGGGAGCTGTGCAAGAGTTTGGGCTGCAGCATGAAAATAGTCTTTGAGCTCAGAGGTAGAAATGAGCGTTTGCCCTGGGCTGAAGCAGGCAGGGCAGGCTCAGGGCTCCTCCATCAGCTCTGGGTGTCCTGAGCACATCCCCTCCCTGCTCAGGTGAGCTCACCTGGCCACCTTCATGCTCCTGGGTCACGCTCTGGCCAAGCTGCTGCCTCAGGGTGAGATCCTTTTCAGACACCTGTTGATCCAGCTGCAAACATCTGCCACTTCCTCACTTCATGCAACCTTCAGAGTGTCCTTGTGCCACAGTGGGTGATCATCCCTGATGTCTCCCAAGTTTTTCCTTGACTCTCACTTTTTTAATTAGAAATAAAATTGGATTGTGAGGAATTTGGGTGGGAGGTGTGACTTCACTCTCTCCTTTTATACTTCAGACTGCCCAGCACTTGAAATATTTAAAGACATTTTTGGCACCCATACATAATAGTGCACAAATTGTCATCTGCTGATTAAAAATGTTAAGTTAACTTAGGAGACAACAGACATTTTGTGCTGTCTACAGTGTATGTAAAAGAGAAAGCAGTTGCCATAGAAACTAGCTCATCACATAACATGAACTCTGAATCTGAGATGGAGTTCTTTTCAGCAAAATGGACTTTCTATTTCTATAATATGAAATTCAATATATCTGGTAGTTATTACGGCATTGCAATCAGCGTTTTTATGTTCTTTGTTTTGTTGAATTTTAAATATTGGCAGCTGAGAAGGTGGAGTGTATAATTTCACTTGTCTAGGGGCAGGGTGTAGATCATATGGCAGTAATTTTATTTTATACCAGCGCTCCTTGATTAGGAAAAAGTGATTATTTCCTACATATACGTTATTAAACATAGAATAATTCCTCTGACTAGAAATGAGATCAGTTTTGCTCATCAGTGAGATGTAAAGGATCTTTATGCCAGGTTTTAACACATCCACTAGGTGTGGCTTTGCATGCAGGGTTTGTGTGCTTTCCTTGTGGCTGCAAGGAATGATTAACACTAATAGACAATAAGATGTACGTGCTGTGAAATTATTTCTCAAATTAAAGTTGTATGAAGGAATACTGAAGTCAGAAATGATCAAGTATGAACAGGTTTAAGCACAAACAGGTAGTGACTGCAGCATTTGCGGTGGTGTAATGTAATTTCTAAGCAGAGAGGCAAAAATGCTGTGTTAGTCTGCAGAAATGGTCGATTTGCAATATAATCTCTTGATTTGGAAGCAGAAGGAACACGTGCTTTCTATGTGAAGATCAGTGTATGGCAAAGCCAGACTGAATTAGCTTATTGATATTATTTCTAATTGTGTCTGAATCTTGGGAGTGTAATTTCTGTGATCTTGGATTGTTCCAAATAATACAACTAAATATATTCAGTGAACGTCTGCTGTACATAGGAGGGAGTGCTTGCTCAGAACTTTATTAACAGTTTTTAGTTCTTTTGAAAACTGCTTTTTAGTGTTACCTCGTAATGTGTTTGAGACAGTTGTTGAACAGAAGGGAGTTGGCTTCTCCTAGTCCATGGAACAAGTGCAGCAATTTGGAAAACAGCAGTGCCATCCACTTCAAACATCCCCCTGAGCGGCTGAAGGGACAGCCTCTAATGGGAGACCAGCATTCATTCTGGAGTTTTTTCACAGCATCATAGAATCATTTGGGTTGGAAGGACCTCTGGAGGTCACCGAGCCCAACCTCCTGCTCAAAGCAGGTCTGACTTCAAAACCACATCACGTTGCTCAGGGCCAAGTCCAGCTGAGTTATGAAAAATCTGCTCTGGTGGAGATTTCACAGCCTTCTTGAGCCACATGCTCCAGTGCTTTACCAATCCACTGTGACATCCCTTTGCCTTTATTTCCAGCTGGAATATCTGTTGTTAAAATTTGGATCTGTGGGTTCTTGCCCTTCCTTCAAGAAGAGTCTTCCTCTGTCTTCTCTGCAGTTCCTTACGCTCAGTTGAAGACAGCAAATCGATTTCTCATTGGTGTTTAGTTCTCCAGGACGAATGAACCTGGTTTGGTGACCTTGCTGCAGGTCCTGCAGGGTCTGAGGTCCCCGTGGGTGACACCCTGGGTGGCACCCAGAAAGCACACTGCCTGCTTTCGAGGTGCGATGCCATCCACAGTGTGGCACAAGGTCCTTTGACCTTCCTGCAGGCTTTTGGAGCAAATGTTCAGCTGTTTCAGCCCCACTGGAACTTTGACAATGCCACTTGTTGGCTGACTCTTGACTCCTCCTCTTCAAACCCTGTGGTCCAGTGAGTTCTCTGCTCCAGTCTGTGTCTCTTCAGTTTGACTGTACAGACACTGTAAAGTCTGTATCAAAACCTTGCTAAAATCAAGATAAATAACACTGACAGTTCTCCCTTTTCACTGCAGAACACAATCACTTTATTCAAGCCTGCTTTGCCCTTGGTTTATCCAGGTTGGCTGTTCCCAGTGACCCTTTTATTGTCTCTGTGCCTGGAAATTAATTCCATGGTGTCTCCATCATTTTTCCAGGGATGGAGGTTGGGATATCCTGTCTGTGATTACCTACTAAGGTGCTATGGATTGCAAATTAAGTAGCTACATTTCTTAGAGTGTGCTTTTTCTCTCATCCCTTTTCTAAAGAAAGATTATCCAAAATCAATTCAGTCTCTCTTCCTTAGGTCATCAGATGTTAATTCCATTCCCTCACTGCCACCATAAATCAAGTCCTGAACAGTAGTCTGGCTGTTAAATGATATATATCTGATAGGAGAGGTTCTGTGATCTGCTCAGTTCCTCAATTCAAAGGTATTTGAACTACCACGTGAAAGAATGAGACACTGGGCGAGAAATGGTGACAGTCTGTAGTTTGGAATGTTAACACCACTTGTTTTGGCAGCAGCACTGCTCGTAAAACAATAAGATCCATATGGATGCTAATTTTCCCAATTTTGAGTAATGAATACAACCTCTTTATGGTTTAAGTAATGATATTACTCAATACCACTGCAGGGTCCAGTAGACAGTTTCATGATGAGGTAATAAATAGCGATTTTGGAGAGCTGATTTATTTGTATTTTTCTTTTATGTGGTTTCTGATGGGGGAAGAAGAAATCCCAGAGCCAGTGCAAAGCCTTGCCCTCTCCTGTAGCTGACATAGTTTGGCTGAAGATATGTCAGCTGAGAAATATGAGCCAATCCATACAGCTCCGCAGCTCCCACATTAAAGTCTCAGAAAGGAACCTTCAAGTGGAAAACCAGTAACAAATTGCAGCTGAGATGCTCATGGCAGATTGCAGTGCCCTGGGTGCCCCACACTGCTCTGCCTTTTCCTCCACATGCTGCTTTAGCAGGAAAAAAATGGGAGATTTCTCTGCATTTGCTCACTTTGGCAGACAGGAGCTGTGAGGGGGGAAAGCCCCAAGCCTGTGGTGGTTCTGTGTGGGGCTGGGCTGATGTTCTGGCACAGAGTCAGGGCTGAGCCTTTCACCATTCAAATCTCTGCAGCTGTTTCCCCACTGGCCCAGCCTGGCGTCTGCAGCAACTCCTCCAAGCCTTTGCTGCCTCAGAAGGATGGAATTTGCTATCCCATCCCGTGGAGGGACAGCCAAGTGCTCTGCACCCTTTGAGCCCAGGGTGTGCTCCCAGCTCCAGGGAGCTCTGACCCACCCTTCCAGCCCCAGCACTGCTCTGGGCACAGCACAGCTCCACGGGCTGGGCTGGGCTCTGTCCCCTGGGCTTTGAGCCCTGAGTGACAAAGAGGTGCCACCCAAGGGCTCCTGACTGCCTGCTGTGGGATTGCCAGCCAGGGAAGTGGGACAGCTGTGAGCAGTGCCAGGAACCTGTTGGAGCTGAGTGGTGCAGCCCGTGGGGCTGTGAGCTCTGGAAGCACCTGCAGGGATTCAGCTCGGGATGTCCCATTTCCCTCCATCCCAATTCCCTCCATCCCATTTCCCTCCATCCCATTTCCCACCTGCAGCTCCCACTGGATTTCTGCTGGGAGCTCTCACAGCACAGCCTGCAGAGCCCACGAGCTCCTCAGTATCACTGCACACTTCCATCCTGATTCATTCTCTCTTGTCTTCTCTGCTGCCATGTGGTGTTTCTGTTTTCCCTCATGCCCAGATAAGAGCAGGGATCTGAGGTTCTGATCTGGGGACGTTCCAGCTAGAGAAAGCATCGTGTTTGCTCAGCTGAGGGCTGTGGTCCTGTGCTGCCCTCGGACATTGCAGCTCAGAGAACTGCAAAGACCTGCTCTGCAATTTGTCTTTTTCTTCTTGGAAACCTTTTTTCTTTTTTTCTAGGAAACAAATTAGAAATAAAATCCATTCTTTTAAAGTACAGTGATTATTTTCAGCATCCAGTCAGACAGCAGAACTGCTCCTTGGCCCAGTCACCTTTGAAGAAATGATTGTCACCTTATCTGAACAAAAACTGTTTCTTCATTTGAACAAGTGGCACAGACTGACAGTGATTTATGGGCTTTAGTGTTGATTTCATGCAAAAAAATCTTTTTCACAGTATGACTTTAAAGTAGACTTTTTTCCCCCAATTACTCTACATGTTGGCAGCAAATTAGCTTTGAGGGAATATTGTGCACATCATAGTTCTCTGTTGATGTACTGGGGAGTCATTTTTGGATCTTTTAGCTCAGTCAGACCAATGACTGACATTGTTCATGTCTTCCCTTTCTGTGGATTTGAAAGACTTCCTTTTGACAGGGAGGGTGAGATGGAAAAAAAGAAGCCAAAGTACAAGAAATGATTGGCAAAGTGATGATATCATTGGCTGTTCAAAGACTCTGCAAATTGAAGCTCATTAAGCTGACATTTTGTCTTCTATTCAGCACTAATTGGAATCATGCCTGGGTGCATGATGTGGAAGGTACTTAATACCTGAGTGTTTATCATGACAAAATGACAGAAATCGATGTCAGGGATGCTGTAGATTTCTGTTTAATGGAGAAAACAATATATTTCAAACTGCAATTACATATCTCAGAGTAATTTGTATTCGTGTGTCTGGAAGTCCTCCTAAAATACTGCAAATAAGAAAACTTTACTTTTGACCCCTAAAATAATGGCCTGATCGTGAATATTCCATTTTCAGGTTTTAGAGTTGTTCTTCAGAGTTCATAAAATCATCACTGAGGTAGATTTAAAAAAAAAAAA
>VZRM01008234.1:1007401-1082015 GCA_013397955.1 Grantiella picta
TTTAAAAAAAAAAAAAAAAAAGGACAAAACCCTCTGACACAGTGTTTTCACTTGAAACAGATCTAAAAGTCCCACGAAGAGTGAACTCCATCTTCCACACCGGTGATACAATTCTTCTAAAGTTTTCTCTGACAGCTTGAATTCTTTTGTAGTCTGTGCTTTCTGCTGTACTGGCATCTGTGAAATGAGTTTAGAAAAGAGAAATAGCAGAGAAAGTGATTTTTGGAAAGGCAGCTGCTGCAAACACGGAGTACCCTGGAAGAGTTGAAGGAAGCTGCATGTTCTCCTGCTGCCTTTGGTATCCTTAGGGATTTCTGGGTTGGAGAGCACCTGTGTCCTCTCTGGGATAGCAGCATGGCCAATGTGTTACTCTACATCTTCATCTTGGACCTTATGAAGTTAAATTCAGATCTTCAATTAAACCTCTAGTTTAATGTAAAATTAATATTTGTTCAGCAGCTGATGTAAACAATAAGCTGGTCGATGAAATTGTTACCTGAATTGCTGTTTCTAAAGAAATGGAGATTAAAAATTGCAGAGTAATATGGTTTTTTTTTAAAAAAACCCAAACAGAACAGAAACAAGCAAAAAGCCCACAAACAAAAGGAAAAATGCCACCCCAAGCACAACTCAATGGAGTGTGGATGCTCCCAGGAATTACTGGTCATTAAGTGACTGATCCAGCTGCCTGTGTGTCCCTGTGAACTCCAGCAGTCGTGGAACTAATGAGATGTTGACAAGCAGTACTTTAGGGGCTGCTGGTAATTATTTGTATTGCTGGAATGCTCTCAGGGGTCTCTGTTGTGTCAGTGCAAACATGGAACAGCAGACAGCTCCTGTCCCAGTGAGCTGATCTCATAATTGTGCCTGTGGGATCTGCAAGAGGGGCAGCAGAAGGTTGGGGAGCTGAGCTAAACAAGGTTTCTCAGTTGGTTTCTCAGGAGGTTGGCATGGCTTGAGCAGGGAAGCAGCAGACACATGAGGTGCCTCCCTCGAGTGGCTCTGATGACACCCAAACTGCCCTTCATGTTGTGTCTGGAGCACTCAGGGGCACTAGAGTGTGCTGGCTCCTTGCCATGGGGGCAGTGGCTGCTGTTGGCAAAGGTTCTGTGTCACTGCAGGGAAAAGGAAAAGGCTTTCATGGAGGTGGGAGATGAGCAAGGGAAGGACGTTTTTGGCTGCTCAAAGTTTGGGAAGCCCTGCAATGATTTCCATCATTGACATGCTCGTTGTTCAGCCTACCCAAGTTTAATACTAACGAACTGCAAGCCTTCTGGAAGCTCTGAATTGCATGGATTTCCTTGGGGAAAAGCAAATTTAAAGAATAATTTGATATTGTACCTTTTATCTGCTGGGTGCTGTTGTTGGGGAGGGCAGGGGGAGAGGAGGGAACAGCACCCAAGCTGCCAATATACCATTGATAGTATTAGAGAGGAAAATACTGGTTTTTTCCTGCTAAAATCAGTTTGGGATGCATGAGGGAGTGTGTTTGTATATATATATATGTGTATGAGTGTGTATATATATATTATTGCCCTCTAATGGATAGAGTCTGAATGGCTCAGCTTTGTCTGCTTGTATGGGGCTTGTAGCAAAACATTATTTTCAGGATGTCTGATATTTCCCATTTTAGAAGAATTTTACAATGTTTATTCAGAATTCTGATGCTTCTTTTGTAAGTAACATTCCTTTCCTTTGTATAATTAATTTGGAATTCTGTAGAAAGTCCCACAGCTTAGAGAAGTGCCTTTGCTTTTGTTCTCTGCGGGTTTATTTCAGCTCAGCTATAACTGCTAGAAATTCAGCATTTGATTTTGCTATTTTGACCTCAGTGCCACAATAACAACTGGATTTCGAACAGATTTCTGTGCTGTGATGCCATCAAGGCCCTTTTGGCTGTGTAGCTCCCACTCCCTTGCCTGATTCCCTCTGGAGTGTTACCTGTGCCAGCAGTCCTGCAGAGCACTGCAGGTACCCAGCACCTGCCAACCTCCCGCCCTGGGGATGGAGGGAATGAGCTTTTCTCTGCCTCATGGGTGTTCCCAGTGGCTGCTCCACCCATCCTGCTCTGCAGCTTCCTGGCTGCTCCCACGTGTCATTTGTTTTCTAGGAAAAGTGGCAAAAGTGTGTCATGTAGCCTTAATTCAGGCTGGGTTTTCAAATCTACGTGAGGTTTATCATGAAGTCAAGTGGTCTGATGGTGTGTGGTAGGTTAGGCTTTGCTTTGCTTTTTAAGTAAAGCCATCTTTGAAGGTAATTTAGGAATAACTCAAGAAGGAAGGCTGCAGGTTAGCTGGGAATGAGATTACAGTTGTTTGTACTGAAAGGAGTCCAATTCTCCATGTTCTTTAGAGTGGAATCCTAGCATAGCCATGTTTTTTCCTAGCAGGCCTCTGTTTTCATTCAATAAATCCATGTGGGAGAATTCCATTTCAGAATTGCATTTTTTCTCTCTGCGGCCACAGTCTTTCCCTTGTCAAACCTCCAGTTCTTGCTCTTGCAGCAGGATCAGAGTGCAGTGTTTGGGACACACAGCAGAGCTCTCCTGGCTCACAGCTTCCTTCACCTCCAGGAGCAGTGAGTGTCCAGAGCTCCCTCCCTGCCCTGATGGTGTCACAGAGAGATCCTGATGGATATGGATTGCAGCAAGCCAAATATTCCCACTTCTGAAATCATGTCAGTGTTCAGGGCAGAGCAGCAGCTCGTTTCACAGAGCTCTGCTACAGTGCCTCCAATCTGTGCATTTTTAGCTGAGTCCATCACATTTCTATTTATGATCCAATTACAAGCAGAATGGAGGCTGGAAGAGCCGAAGGAGCAGCACATTAATCAAATTCCCTTGTAATGAGTGTGTTCTCCTGCCAGTGATGCTCTGAGGTGTGACACAAGGCAGGGCACACTGTGCTGCCTTTTCCTGTCCCTGCCCAGGGCTGGGCTGTCCCTGGGCTCTACCTGCTCAGCTTGGCGGCCATCCACAAGAAACTGCTGGAGTGATGGGAGAGCTTATTCCTGGCAGCAAAAGAAATTGTTTCAGGCTACTATATTTTCCATTCACGGGGAAAATAGGAAAAATTTGCATTTGTTAAGAGAGAGATGAAGGATGATGCAGCAGCATCTTCTCAGCCCAAGATGGGGACTTTATCTGCATTTCTAAATATTGGTGTTTTTCTTCTGAACATGATGTTTCCTAACAATATGCTTTTTTTTTTCCCTTGGAAAAGTTATTTTCCACTTACAATACATTGGCAGCCATTGTTTGTATTGTTCAGGATCAATCCTGGGATTTTTCTAAATGTTATTTTGATTTGCTGACTTTGTTCACCAGTGAATTATGAAAGCTGTGATTGTTTAGGGCACAAGGAGGGCACAATGCATTAGTGGGTCACATGCTCACTTAATGCATGCACATTGTGGTGCCACTAGTAATAGCTCCATTAAAGAACAAAAGGTAGCAACACATAGAAGCTCTGGATCTGGCCAATCCCCTCAAATTACCATAAATATTTGAGCAATCTGAATAGTTTTGGACTCTGTAGTAAAGCTTTCCTGTTTTTATCTGGCACTGAAGGAATGTGGAATAAAGTATTCATTTAACAAAGTATAAAAATATGTGTGCTATGCAGTTATAATCATGTGTCATTAATCAGAAAATAGTTCAGAAACTCTGACAAATTAAAAACACAAGGATGTGTCTGCAAGGGCTTTTTCAGTCATTAAAAAGCTGCTTCACCTCTCAGGCAAACTATTTAATGGCAACTCCTTGCTCAGTGTACTGACATCTTCAAAGGCTCTGACATCTGTCGGCCTTTGAACTACCATTAAAAAATATTATCCCATTTCCATTCTTTTATGCCCATTTTTTTAATTATAGTCCTTCTTTCAAGTTGGGAACATGGTTGGTTTAAATGATGCTGTCCTTTCGTTTTCAGCCACCCAGCTGCGGTTTGAATAAATTGATGTAGAATCAAAGGCGGGACTTTAAAGGGAAAAGGTTTGATGGACTTGGACTCCGAACCAGATGAGGTTTTATGATGAAAAGGGTTTAATCCCAGCACAGGCATCGCTTCTATCAGTCGAGCAGTACAAAGCAATTCATATATATAGGTTCACGAGAAATGATCTATTTTTTTTTTCTGTTTTTTTTTTTTTTAAACAGCACAGATCTCTTCAGGACTTGCAAATGTGGCATTAGCTAATATTCAGAGAGCTGATTTCCTTTCATCCACCAGAAGCTTATGATTATAGTACAGTTCTCGAATTGGAAATGAGAGCTGCAACACAGATTTAAAGCTCTGCTGTCTGATTTGTATTCAATATACATGTCACTGCGGGACAAGCCAGTCTAGGCCGAGCTGCTTCAATGAAGGCAAAAACAGTTTCAGCATCTGAAATTCTGGGGGGGTGGGTGGGAAAGGTACCAATTAATTCTTACCTGCTCTACCTGAGTATTGTGCTGGATGCTCAGTGGATCACTATCAGGGCAAAGCTGTGCAAACAAACCCTTGTGATGACATTTCTCAGGCATCCTTGGCATCAGAGGCTGCGAGGAAATACTCAGGATTCATCAGCAATGCCTCCTAAAGCAGCCATTGCTGGGGGAGGCAATGTTTGCTTTTCCGTGCCTGAGTTTCAGGGAGGTTTAGCAGAGACAGCCCTGCTATCCCTTTCTAGCCATAGCCTTCATTAATGTGATTAATTAATTAGGTAATTAGCCCTGTGTGTGGGGAGAACTGAATTCTCTGTCTCACAAGTGCATCAGAAGCCATTTGTCAAAACTACCACCTCAAGGTACCCGAGAAACAATCCTTCTACGAGTCCCCTGGTCTTTTTGGTAGTAAAAATGGGCTACAAAGTCATGACTTCTTATTTTCACATAGTGAGATTGTGGCCTTTGAAACAGTGATGCTTTCCAGAGAAGGAAAGCAGCAGATTTCCAAAGTCTGCAGATGATGTCCCCTTAGAAGGCTGATGGACAGAAATGGAGATGACTCCATTCGGTGCTCTGCCTCCAGCCAACAGTTTCTCCTTCCCACTGCTGTTGTTCCCTCCCAGAATATTCAATTTAGGAGCAATACATTGTTCCTCATCTCTTAATGCAATTTTGGTGTCGTGTTTTGGGTTGTTTTGTTTTGGTTTTTTTGAGAGAGTAGTAAATACAAACATTTATAAACGACCTGTAGAAATGGATATATTTGCTGGGTTAGTTTATTTTACTGCTATTTCATAGAGTCAGCATGTTTAGTATGTGTTTAGACTTTTTTATTTAAACTGTGCATTAATATTTATTCAGAGTACAGTAGATCCAAAACAGTTGCATAAATAAATCTGAAGAAATTCCTGCCCCGGGATGCAGTGGCCTATTTGTCATTCAGAAAACGGAGTGGCATCAACTGAATTCAAGGGCAAAGCGAGAAGGATGAAAGGGACAGAGATCAACAGAAAGGTGCCAGAGGAAGATAGCGAGCCAAAAATCCTCTCGATTTCAAGAGAAGAAATGTCATGCACAGTTTTCATTTATTTTGGACAGATCATCCTGTGACTGATCTCATCTTTCTGATCTGCTAGCTGTTCAGGAGGCTTCCAAAGGGTCTCTGAACTCAGGAGAGCCATGTGGAGGTGATGGGAATTGTGCAATCAGCAGTGGAGGGGAAAGGGGCAGAGAGGAACCGAGGGGACGTCAGCTCTGGGTGTGGCATCACCTGATGCCCTCAGTTCCAGCCCAACACCTGAGCTGATGCAGCACCACCTTCTCCAGGGTTTTGCTGCTCAGGTGGAGGTGACACGTTTATGTTCCATATCAGGATTGTTACTGAGCATAGCCTACTAGAATGTGCTTCTTCCAATGAGGAATTGGTTGGAAAAGCCAAAAGTTGGACCTGTGAGTGTAATTCTTCATCTGGTTTGTGTAAGCAGCTAATGTGAGGATGAGAATTTAGCACAGAAATACTTCAGCCTTTGTTGCTGCCGTGCAGAAATGAGAGATCTGTACAGTTAGAAGCTGATTATTGCTTTCAAGTCTAAACCTGTGAGTGACTCAGCTTTTATTTCTGAAGCTGCTGCAGTTCTGGATTTCTGGCCACACTTACTGGGACTCATGAGCCCAAGGACTTCACATTTGGTTAAAGGCTCTGTCATCTTTGCTTTAGCAGTGTGACAACAGAAATGAGAGGTTCCTGCTGCCTTGTGTTCCTGAGCAGAGCAGAATAGAGCAGGTGCTGCACTGAAATCCTCTGTTGTTGGCCCAGAGAATGACTGCTGGGTTCCTCAGCTGGCTGCCTGTGATGGTGCTGGAGTTGTGACAAATGTCTCTTTCTCACCTCATGAGCAGTCAGGACAGATGTGGACAGAGGTGAGAGCTGGGAGAGTTCCTCAAGTGCCTGCTGAGGTGGGCAGGGCAGAGGCCTGAACGGGAACTGCTGTCCAAAGTGGGCTTTTCTACAAGGGTGAACCTCAGAAATTGAATATTTTATGCATGAACAGCTTCTGACTGAGGCTTTTGATCTGTACCTTGTCTCTGCTTTGTCCTGTCAGGTTTTGCATCCAATGCCTTTTCTGTTAAAGTCATCATAGAACCCTTGTGGGGCACATGGGATGAAACTTCAGAATATTCAAAAGATGTGTGGTTTGTGTTTTGAGCAACAAATGCATCCAAAATAAAAATGTGTGATGCTTTTCTAGGTGGTTTTTAGAGGCATGGGGCTGTTTTGGCTTTTTTGCTTACAGTGAAGTCTTTTCATTAAGTTGGCAGGCAAAGGCATTCTCATAGACAATGCAGCATGTTCCTCTCCTGGGGACAAATTGGGAATTAGAATACATTTAATTTTGCTGCCTCATAGAGATGAATGTCTGTAGTAATCCTTAAATCTGTAATACATCGTGTCTGCATTTAAATCAGAATTACATATTGTTCAGGAAATCTTAATGCTTTTAAATTTCTCATGTGGAAAATTTAAATGCAAATGTTTTTTAAAAGCTTTGACTTAGGGGATGCTGGACACAAAGTGCTCTGGGACTGACAGGTAGTTCTTCCCAGTCCACTGCAGAGATCTCTAGGCTCCATTTCTGGATTCCATTGCAGGAAATTCCTATCCTTCCTTAAATATCAGTAGCTTTTCCTCACTTTCAGAACTAGCTTTACTCCGATGTTACTTCAGAACTGAACACATCTTTAACATTCATCTGAGAGGAATATTTTCCTTTCACATCCTGAAATGCAGAAATTAAAGCTATAGGGTTTTTCTTAAAGGAAGACTTTTGGTGTGATGATTTAGGGATGGATTGTTATGTTTTGTATGATGCAGAAAACCTGGTATTGCATGTAGATTTTCATTTATTTATTTAGCACTCTGTATTTTATCTATATTTCTCTATTAGGTGTTATTTTAGGCGATCACTGCATGAAACAGGTGTTTATGGCTGATCTATTTTTTTTTATCTCCCTCATATTTAAGTTCCATTAATGCAGTTCTGTAGCTTGTTATGTGCCCATCTGAGTGTCTCCATTAAAATTCTTAGCAGAATGACAGAAGGAAATGAGCCCTTTCCTGGTAGGTCCCTTAGCAGTTTTATTCGAATCATTTTGTTTGTACAAAGAAGAATACAAAGGTAAACATTCCTTTCATCAGATAAAAGGAGAAGAGAAAGAAGGCGGAATTTTTAATTTTTGTCTCGCTAATCTGTTTCAAAGCAAATGCAGTAAATCTGGGAAGAAGAAACTGCTCTGGATCAGGCAAGAAGGCCAAGTCTGTTACAGGTCTTAGAACAGTTAAATGGAAAATATATTTACATTTATCTCAATTTCAACTTGGTGAGTAATCCTTTGGCTGCCCAGTTCACTGCATTGTTTAGTTACACATGTAAGCTCAAGGTTCTTCCCTTTGACTCAAACTCATTTTGTTAGGGAGGCAGTGACAATAACCAACCTAGATGAAGTTCTGCTTGCTAGCTGCTGTTAACTAAATTGGAATCAAATGTACTTATGTAAATGAAGAAATCGAAATAAGCTCTGTTAATTTGAAGCTCTTTGTGGAGCTGTTCAAGTGGATGTCTGATTTGCTTGCTTTCTTCCCCTCTCTCCTTTTTTTTTTAAGCCCAGTTTGTAGCTTAAGTGCCATTTACATTAACTGGGATTTAGGCAGTTGACTGGCTTCTGTTAAAGTCCAAATCTGTCTCAGTGAACTCCTTTTGGGAAAAAAAAATCATTGAAATTTATGTTTTGCTTAATGCCATGTCCCAGCAGATCTCCAAAATGTGCTGCCCCTTTCTAGGCTGAAGAAACCAGAGTGAGGCCAATATTTTGAGTGGAACTTTTCCTGTTGGCATTTCAATACCTGCGTGTTGTTTCTTCTCAGCCTTCAGAAATACCTGGCAAAGTTCGTGGACAGTTTGGGGGTTCTGTATTTATATTACTGAGTTCTATGATTTCCCCTGGAAGAGCTTGCACAGCCCCATGCTCTTGGAATGCTCAGTGCTCTTAGGAACTGAGCCCAACCTGCTGCTCACTGAGCTGCTGTTCATTTTCACTTCATTTCACACCATTTCATTTATCTGCTCCCTTAAATACCACGTTTATGGGCCTGTGTGTTCTTACCCAAAAGGCATTTAAACTTGACAGTGTAATAGATTGTGCTGTGAAAGCTAAATAGCTGTTTATTACTTATCCCTGCTAATTTGTGCTCTGCCACATCATTACCCATGTGATAATGTGCCACTGGTTTTCTTTGCAAATGAAATCTCATCTTTTAAAGGATTCATAATATTGACAAATTGCTGGTTTTACGAGTCATAAGAGCAAAAGGATGATAAAATCCTTACATATTTTAATTGAAAATGCCATGGTATAGAAAATACTTTTCATACAGTTGTTTAAATGGACATGATTGAGTTCATTACAAAGGAGCCACAAATAGCTGCCAGGTGGCTGAACTGGCTTGCTGGAATTCCTTTGGCATGGAGAAAAGCAGGTATACTGACCAGTGAGTCACATTTGTGCACAGGAAGAGCAGAGAGGCGTTAGGACTGCCTGGCCCTTGGCTAGCAGGGTCTAAAGGGTAAAAATCATGAGGAGAGCTCCTCAAAACCAGAATAAGGTCAGGATTGTTGTGACTTGCAGAAGCTGCACTAGAAAAACTCATTAATATAAACTGATTTTGTTCTAAATACAAATCAACATTACACGCATTTGAAGTTTTTACAGCTACACTTTTTTCCTAAGCTTGGAGCTGCAAATATTTGTTTATATTCAGAATTCTTTTATGTTAAATGCATTGGTTGTTTTTGGGATGGTAGAGAAACTTGTATGATCTGTTTCCCAGCATTTGATAAAGCTCTGTTTACTCACACGAAAGCCAAAGTCGTTCAGATTCCCACTTTGAACAGATAATCCCTTCCTGAGGTGTTTTACGTGGCTGGGACAGGAGACATCATCCACATCATCCACCTCCTGTGGACACTGCCTGTGGGTCAGAAGGGACTCACTGTCACCACTGAATCACTGCGTGTTGCTGCTTCGTTCCTTATTTTCCTATTAATTCTCCACCATCAAACTGAGGTTTGTTTTTACTCCAGCCTGCCTTTCCCCCGCCTGGACTGATCTCCTTTCAAAAATAATCCAGTGCCCACTAACAAATGTTGTGGATGCCTCATCCATCGCTGTCACCCCTCGGCAGCGTGGCGAAGAGACAAATGTCCCTTTCACAGGGCTCCAGCTGATGGTTTCACAGCACATTCTGCTCATTTTCATGTTCTTCCAGAGGAGGAAATGCTGAGGAGGTCTTGGCGTGCAGGGGCAGAAGCTGCATATCTGTCAGTCAAATAGGGCTGTTAGTTAATTTGAGGTTATTATCCTAGAAAGGGTCTTTGGGATCCTCCAGCCCAGCCCATGCTACTGCTCAGAGGTTCTGGGGGAATTCGTTGTAGGTTTTTTTAAAACTATACATGCCAGAAAAATGAAACACAGCAAACTGAGCCCTGTGCAGTCATCTCTGAGCGGAGCCAAGTTAACCCAGTGCAGAAAACTTGTGCAACTCCATGTGAAGAGGTGTCAGGAGCCCTGGAGAAGTGCAGGGCTGTTGAACAGTGATGCTCTGTTCCAGCAGGGAGGTTACTGCAGCTTCATCTGCTGGGAGAGCTTAGTCACTTACTGTAAATCTCCGAAGCAACACCTCGGTGACTCCAGATCTGAGCCTTGGGGGATAAATCAGGGGTGCATTTCTTCTTGTTTCTGTGCCTTGGAGATGCCCTGGGCTGGGCTGGGCTGGGTGGCTGTGGTTTGCTGTGTAATGCTGAGGGGAGGCAGACACTGAGCCTGGTGTGTTCATCCCATGAGTTTGGGGATGTTGTCATGCTCCAGCCTCCTCCAGAAACTCATCCAAGGAAATGTTTCATGGGGGTGAAGCAGGAGCTCCCGAAAAATAGAGGGGATTTGTGTTGTTGTTTTTAATTAGACTGCAGTCACTCGGTCCATTTCTCATCTCTGTAACTGGAGCAGAGTTTCAGACATCAGCAACAGATTTTAATTTAAACTTTTTGCCAACTTTATATTTTCTTAGGCAATTTACTTTTTAAAATTAAGAGCACATGTTTTCCTTCCAAATAACACACAGTACATTTATTGGCATTTTAAATAGGCCAAAGTGAGTGACCAACCTTCTTCTTTTTCTTTCAAGTCTATTTTTTCCCTACAGGCAAATTGCTGTGGGCTTATGACCCACCCTTTTTATGACACTATTTCAGCACAGATATTCTTAGTTAGAATTCTAAGTTATTTCTTTGGAACAGAAATAGAAATCACCACCTTGGCCAGGAGTTTCTTCATCTAAAGGACATACAAGTATGTCATATAAACTTATATGAAATCTCTACTCTGTCGCAGTTTGTGTATTTTTACTCCATTTGGGATCCTGGTGTTGTCTGTCTATTTGTTGTCCTGTGTGTGGATTAATAGTCATTTTACAAAACGATTCCTTGTTTGGGGCATATTCCTGTGGCATTGCCATCCTGGGAATTGCTACAAACTCCTGCATCCTTTCTAAAATAGATGCAGATCTCTCTTATTTCGTGTGCTCCTCCCCACACCACTGAAATAGAGACTTTGAGCCAGAAAAGGCAGCAAGTGGCAGAACATTTTGGCCCCATTACACACTGTGAGGCTTTATTTCTGATGTTCAGTCCTTGTTTGGCACAACAATAATTCTCTTGGATGGGGTGGTTAAGGTGTGTTTTTCTCACAGCGTTTCTCGTACTCAGGTTGTTGTTTGGACCTTGCAAACCCTTTGGTTCACAGAGGGAGATTTGGGCAGCCAGAGGAGAATTTGAGACACCAATACTGAGAAGGAGGACTCAGTGTTACAAAGAAACCATCCTGCCCTGGGATTTCCAGCATGACAAGTGAGATTTTGTAACTGCAGCTTTTGTTTTCCCACAGAATCGTTAAGGAGAGACAGTTGCTCATAAGTTTTATATTTCATGGATTTTTTGCAACTGAGAATAAAGTAATCTTGGGGCTTTTTTTTTTCTTCCCTAATTTGCCTACATTTAAGTCTAATAATAGTTTATTAAAGCTGGCATGTGGGATAGCAGAGTCTTAGTGCTGGGAAGTTGGGGATTCATTTCCTGCAGCAGTTGGGAGATATCTGTGTCACACAAAGTTGTCTCAGGCAGACTTGTTAGGGTGTAAGCTGCTTCTGCCACTGACTTTGTTTATGGGAAAAACTAATCTGGCTGTGAGAACTGGACTTATTTGAAAGTAATTGACAAGAACTGTGGCTGTGATCCCCAATATAAGCTTTTTCCAGTCACTTTGGAGAGATTAGATGTCTCTTAACATCATCTTACTCGCAGTGAAGTTGCTCCAAAGGGACTCCTTTAATCACATTAGTTTCGCTGCCATCACCTCGTCATCAGAGCCTTTCTTCTTCCCTAATAGAACCAAATCTGCTTTTGCCATCTATTAGGTCCAACATTAATGCTCCTTTGCATATTAATTACTGGTACTTTACCTGTAACGTTCAGCTCACTATCGGCCATCCCCAGCTTTGGCTGGCAGTGCTGGGAGCTGGAACTTTCTCCTTACAGGAAACACTGGGTTCTGTTTTCATTTTCTAATGGCTTTGTGTAAGAACCATTGAATAAAGAATGAAGTAAAGCTTAAAAGGTGTAACAGTTGAGTCAGGAATTCACCCAGTCTTTATTTTGGCTAGTGATGTCTTTTATGAATGAGTTTTCCCTGTATTGTGAAAAGTTAGCCCTTGATTTCTTGTCCTAAATATTTTAACAAACTTTTTAGGGAACGTCTGAGCAATGTAAATTCTTAGTTTCCTTTATGTGTGTGTGTTGGGGGTGTAATTAAAGGAAGTTTTTTCTTTTAAAACAGAAAGAAGGGTGGAAAAAAAAAAGAAGAAAAGTGAGGGAATTAACTTTTGAAAAGAACTCACACAGATTAAAAGATAATTGTGACTATTCCAGGCAGGACTTGCACTGGGGCAGCTGTGAAAAAAACCAAATTGTGTGTGTGTCAGTTTGGAACTCAGACCATATCATCCATCAGCAATGCTTATCTTCATTGAGTTATGCTGCTTTGGTTTAGGAAAAGCCAGGCAGGCTGTCATGTTTCTGTGATCTGGAGATGAAATCATTTTCCGAAAGAATTATAAAAGTACACTGTGGATTATAATCATATACTGAGACCTACTTTACATTTTTAGTCTGTATACAGATTTTAATAAGAAATTAAACATGTGTAGAGGAAAAGCTCAGGAAAGGAAGGAAAGGATCTAGTGCAGATTACAGTATATGAAACATATGTTGGAGATAATGCTGATAGGGCTGAAAGATGTGGGCTGTGCTGGAGTTCTGTACACAAACGACATTTCATTCCTTCTCCACACAACCTTACCTTTGACATAGTAGGGATTAATGCCAATGAGTAATTAAGAAAGCATGGAAGCAAAATAAGTTTCTGAGATGGTTAATATTATTTAATACATGTTACAGCTGTGATAGCTGAAGGACAAGCTGAAGGTTTGAGGGGAGATGATGTCTTTTATTACACCATATAATTCAAATAGCTTGAATAGTAGGCGAACTTTCAAGCCTTGATTTTTTTTTTCTCTCTCAGATCACAGTATTTATAGGAATCTGTCTTGGGAGATTAATGTACAAGGCAATAGATCTGATAGTCCTTCATGTCCCAACTTTGGTCAGAAACAAATGTTTCTTTTTCAAAGTTCTGTAGTATTGTGGTTCTCAGAGGCTGCAAATAGATGGTTTAGCTGAGCACAGACAGTGTATTAAAAATGTCTGAAGAAGAAAAATAGCAGTTGGAGAGAAAGACCAGTTCAGAGCTCCAGAATCAGTAACTGGAATTCCAGGACAATGGGAACTTTAAATATTTACTGCTTTTCCTCAGATTTTCTTGTGAAACCTTTAATAAGCTTGAGCTGAATCACCTGCATTTGTTTGGTGGTTCTTCAGTTTCTGCTCTCAGTATTGTCACATCCTCTGTGAAAGAATTCCAGGCAAACTGCAAAGTTTCTTGTGAAACAGGGAGGAAAAAGGGGGAAATCCTGTGTGAGTTTTTCTAGTGAAAGTGCTCCTTTTCAGAATTCCATTTATGAATGAAAACACAGGTGTGCTTTGTGTCACACATCACACTTAGCTGAAAGGACAGTGCTTGGTGTCCCAAATTTGATGCTCCTGTACTGCAGAAGAAATGGAGTTAGAAAAGTAACCAGTAAGAGTTGTATGCAAAAGTAACCTGAATTAATGGGTGTGTATCTACTGTAGAAAGCAGCAGTGTGAATTGTGCAGAATTAGGAGTAACACAGCTTTATCCCTGTCCCTTTGATCCCTCCCATTGGGGCCAGAGTGATTGATAAGTGATAAATGATTGATGATGCTCTGATAGCTCAGGAGAAGGCAGCAGGTCATTTCTTGATGGATAGGATATACAGTGATTGTATGCCACAAACTAAATTGCTCCTCCAAAAAGGTCCATCCGACCAATACTTTGGGCAGAGGGGAGCTGAGTTTATCTGTGTGCATGAAGGGAAAGGGAAGAGCAAGAAGAGAGAGCAGGAAAAGGGACAGAGTCTGCTGCTGCCCAGCTAACAGCCTGTCAGAGGAAACCAAGTGGGTTTTTAGTTTTGGGTTTGGGTTTTGTCACTCTGTTTGTTCTTCCTCTCAGGTGATCTCTGCTTTGGAGAGGCAAATCTGCAAGCTGAGGGAAGAGCTGATCCAGGCAAATGCTCAGAGGAACCAGCAGCTGCTGGACCTGAGCATCCAGAAGGACGAGGAGAAGCTGAGGATTGCTCAAGACAACGAGGCAGCACTGAAGAGTGTGAAGATGGAGATGGAGAAAGTGATTTCAGACCTGAAAAAACAGCATGCAGCAGAGACAGAGAAGGCCTTGGACAGGGTAAGAGATTCACAGAGCAATCACCCCAAAAGTCAGCTGAGCAAAGCTTCCCTAAGGAAAAATGTTCAGGGATCACTGGGGTTGATAAAAGAGATGCAGACCATGGGATGGCAGAGCCACAGAACGAGTGGGGATGTTCTGTGGCTCTGGGATGGAAACCTTGCCTCTGGACACTCCAGGGCTGGGCAGCACCCTCCTGCAGGGGTGGAAGATGCCATGAGGTGCTCAGGAGGCACCAGGACTTTAAAAACCAGGTGATTCCCCAGGTGAAGCCAGCCAGGACCTAGACCTGCCTTTGCACGAGGGGTGGCTGTGCCTAAACAAGCTTTTTCTCCCTCAAAAAGAGGGTGAGCTCTTCAGGAGGGAAAAACTCAGGCTGAAACTGCAAGGAAGTCTTGTCTACTTGCTTGCAGTGGTTCTGCCTGTGTGCATCGAGTGACAAAGGGCTCTGGGAAGGTTTGGAAATAGAAGTTAATGTTTCAGATTCATCAGGGCTTCCCTCCCATTCTGCTCCAAGGGGTCTCTACCCACACCTGAGCTTGCCAAGCTTCCCCTTGGAGCCAAATCTTGCCTTCAAGTATTCCCCTCCATTAGGGAGCTCAAACATGCAAGTTTTATTTCAAAAGCTAAACCAAAAAACCCCTACATAATATTTCTGGTAGACTCTGTGTGTGTAAGCAGATAGTTGTTGAAGTATCTTTTCTCCATCGCATTAAGGCACTAAATCACACGTTTTCTTGCGAGGGGATGTGCAGTAGCACAAATTAACACTCTGCACGGAGTGCTGGAGCAGCCTTTGTGCAAGTGACATTTCATTTACCTGCGTCAGGTTCTTGCTCTCTGATTTTAAAGAGCATTCGGGGGATTATGCTGGAAATCAGCCAGCCTGAAGCCATTAAAATGGCTGTGATCAACAATTCAGAATCTTTTCTGAATGTAAGGAAAGCTCTGCTTGGCATAATTATTTAAAGCCAAGGTCACAGAAAGTATTTAAACCTTTGAAATTCATCATTAAAGGATTAATTTTAACTCAGGAAGACATTGTCATTTTTGCTTAAAAATGGAATTTGAATCTCAATTCTTTTCTTTCTTTGATCTTTTTTTTTTACATGTGTAGTATAGCAAAAGAAAAGTTAACTTCTTTACATTCTCAAATTAAAGTTACAAATAATCCTTCATATGGCAATATCTTTAATAGCCTTGAATTGTCATTTCTGTCAGAAATACCGGTTTTCTTTAATTTGTTGGGTTTTTTCCCCTGTTTTTCAAAAAATTTGCTAATTTTAAGCTATATTAACTGCTATTGTATTTTTTTTCTTTAACCTACTTCCCTATTTTTACCCTAAGCTGAAGAGCACATGTTGAGTAAAAGATAGGAGGGGAAAAGAAAAAAGTATCTCTGTTAAAAAGTCTTTCAGACATGTGAAAATACCTGGCATTTCCTTCAAATCTCCATTACCTACTCTGTTTAATTTCTCTCTTGCAAATGTAGAACTGTGGAAATTGGCCACAAAATCCAGAACTCAAAGTAGCTTAGAGGGCAAACTCCATTGAAAGCTCAAAAGTAACAGTTTCAGCTAATTTAGTTCAAACCTTGATCCTATTACAGTCTGCAGAACTTTGATGAAGATGATTTTATCCAAGAGAGGAGGGAAAAAAACATTTTAATTGCAGCATGAGCTTTGAAACTTGTTTTTGCAAAAACTTTCTATCTTTCTACCAGATCTCGTTACCTTGAAATTTAGCACAAATCGGGAGAAAAATTTGTTCTCTAAACTTAATTTTTTTTCATGCCAATGCTGTGAAGGTTGCTTAGGAATCCAATGGGAAGCTGAATTTCCCATTGGAGAAGCAGAGACAGGGGAAGGAAGAGTCTTCATCACAGGCACACTGAGCATTCAGATGTTTATTGGTGTTTGTAGGCAGATTTTCAGTGCTCAGGGATAGATGATTTATTGAGGTCTTTAATTTTCTGTTACTTAAAAATCTCGGCTTTCAAGCTGGTTCATTCTTTATTGTAATGTTAGCTCCTTAGCATTGCCCTCACCCGTCGGGGTTCATCAAGATTGGTGTCTTTTGGAGATTCCTGGGACGTTGTTAGGATTGTTCATGGTTTTCCCTGCTTTGCTCCTGTAAGGATTGATGTGTTTTCTGTACACATCTAGCTGAGCTGACTAAAATTTTAGGATCTAAATAATTTTCAGTGTTTAGTTTTTTATTGACTTCTTTTCTATATTTAAATAGATATTTTGACTCATTCTGTTAAAGTTTCATGCAGGTTCCAGGAACATCTAATTCTCTCTCAGTGCTGCTTTTCTGTGGAGAATTTGCAGTTTTGAAGTAATTTGCGTTTTTGTGTGTTGACTGTACTGAACATACATGATGTTTGGTTACAGGATGAAGCTGTAGGCAAAAAAAAACCAAAACAAGTTAAACATTTTAGTTTTGGGACTGCAGTTGTTCTGATGGAAGGAAACTGTGAAGTGGTTCCCTCTGGAGAGATGGAACTCCAGCAGGGCATAAAACCTGGCCAGAGCCATGCAGATCATGCTTGTAGACTTTAATTATATTGATATTAGTTTTACTCTGAGATTTCTGTGATTTTAAACCAAATCTGGTGTTTGTACAGAGTTTACCTGCTGCAATCACTCCATCTGTATCTGGTGTGAAGTGCACATAAAACTGAGATGCTTGGGGACCTTGAAGTTCAGGTCACTGTGGAAGTGACCACTTGACTAATTAGGTCACTAATTAGGAATTTTTCTATATAACAGTTTTGTTGCGATATAATATTTTTGTAACGGGCCCTTTTCAAAACTCTTCAAACAGTGTCCTACAGTCGGATGCTGATTTTTTGAGCAACTTCTTGCTGTGATTTGCAAATAAGGTACTGCTAATGTGCCCTAGAGAACATTTCAGGTTTCCTTCAGCATCGAGCTCTGAGATGCTGCATTAATTCCTCGCCCAGCCCAGCCCTAAACAGCCCAGCTGGATGTAACTCCTCGGGCAAATTTTCATGCTGCATGTGCAGAATATCTGTGATTCACAGTATCTGTTCTGGCACTGTTGCAGATGATGTCACACTGCTCAGCACTGGCAGAGAAATGGAAGATGAAGGGAATGAATATGACATCTTCTGAGATGAAAGATACTCCAGGAGATACTTGATTAAAAGTATTGAGTTTCCCCATAGCAGTTCCCTCTGCTCATAAAGTCCTGTGCCTCCCATGAGTTCACATTGCTGAGTCCTGTCTCTCCAGCTCTGGTTCTTCTCTGCCAGCTCTGCATTTCATTAACACCAAAAATGGTTCCATCTTTGTCCCTGGGACCTTCTGAGAGCTGGATGCGATGGGATCTTTGATCTGACACCTTTCACTTCATTAACTTGAGCTCTGCAGCCACACTCAGAGAGAACTCTGCTTGTGGAGCACTCAGAGGAGCTGTTGTCACACTGCCTGCACTGCTTCCCTGGTCGTTCACATGGGGGCAAAGAGGTCAACCAGAAAATGTGGACATTGATTCTTCCCAAGTGCAGTGATCTCATTAAATTGTGTCTCATTGTAATGCAGACCTGTGTTTGTGTCCTTGCTGAATGCACTCAGGATCTCTGCCACTTGTAGATGTGCCATTTTTAAAAAAATATTTGAGTCTATTACATCAATTATTTAGCTCAGGTCTCAGCTATGAATAATTTAAAGAGCCTCCAATTCTTACCAAGAAGAGTTGGATGTTTCCCAAGTCTTCTAATTTTTTTTTTCATTATAATCCAAGAACTATTGTCCATGATATTATCTCTCTGTTCCAGAGCAGTAATATTTTTATTGCTTTTGTTTGGTAGTCTGTGTACATTAAATTACGATCGGTTCTTGAACGTTTCTGACACAGTGATAGTGATTCACCAACAAATATTAATAAAAATTAACATAGCACTTTGGCTTTGTTGGAGAAAATCTAGCAAAACCAGAAATGTGCTGCCAAAAGATCAAGTAAAAGCAAAACATGATGCCAGAAGATCAACAAGAAAGAAATATATTTCAAAAAGATAAAAGGTTTTTAACGTGTCTTAGCACATAAAGTGCAGATTATTTAATCTGTCTTGATAGTACCTTTCAACAAACCTTTTTGAAAGCAGTTTCCTCTGTAGGGTGTCCCTTTTTGCACTGCTCCTTCTGATTCCCCCAAAGAAAAGGCAAGATGATGATGGACCAGGAAAATGGTCACAGGAATTGCATCATCCCTCAGGGGAGCTGTTTGGAAGAGTCTTCAGTCAACAGAGCCAAACATGAGGAAAAAGATGGTATAGGATCATCTCAGGGCTATTTCACTCGAATAAGACTAAACAGAATTGATGGCTCTCTCCCTACTGGAGATGTTTCAAAGCAAGAGCTGCAGTTATTCACGGAGTTACTCTGCTTCTATCTCCTTTAAAAAATTAAAACTCAGAAGAAACAAAGCAGAGAACAACAGGTCAGATGTCTGCTCATCAACTGTATTTATAAATCTGGCTCCACAGTTAGGAGCCAAGAGAAGTTGGTATTACTGTCACTTTGGGGAAAAAAATGTGCACTTAGGAGCAACAGACTGACTTCTGAATATCTTCATTGATGCCTGAAGGGAGATCAAGCACCATTATTGGCATTCACTAACAGCACCATAGGGCTAAAAATCATAATGACTGAAGCAGTGCTGGTCTGAAATAAGAACCAGCCAAGAGCTAAATGATAAATTGTGACAAAATATGGAATTTAGAAGATGGCTTTCAGCAGGGCAAGGGCTGATGTGATTCAAATTAGAGCTCCATCACATGGCCCTTCCTTCATCACACTTTACTCAGGTCCTGTCATACCAATCGTAGCTCGGTAGTTGTTGGAGAAGTTTGCCTGGGGTTTTTAGGGTTTGGTGGATTTTAACCAACTGGTATTAATCTAAAATATCTGTTGAAGAAGCATTCCCAGGTGGGTGTTTTTTTTGAGGTCTCTGTCTCCTCTTTCTTTTTCAAGTCTATATCCAAACACTCCTCATTCTGGACCTGAGCAAACTCTGCTTTTTGTCATTTCCATGGCTTCCAGTGGCAGCCTTTGAAATGTATTTATAAAGTCCTGGAGATGGTGGATGAGGTGAATGCTGAGCTTTTGCCAGTGGCAGAACCACTGCTGTACTTATTTTTTCAATAGTTTCCCAAGCCTTTCTTCACTCTCCAAACAACTTGTAACACACCGACTTGATCCTGTAGTGCATAATTGCTTATTATTTCAGCTTTATTAGATATTTTTAAAAACCCAGTTGAATCCTGACCTCATTCTCCCCCTTTTTTTCCCAATGCCTTGTGCCCTGGAAAAGGCTGATTGCTTCTAGCTCCAGTTTTCTCTTATTTACCAATTTTACTTATCCTTACATCCCCAGGTATGTGATCAAATTAGGAAAACATTGGCTGTTTTCCAGTTTGGTGCTGACTGGAATGTGAGATTGCTGATGGATTCTTTTTTCTTTTTTTTTAACAACTCAACCAACTCATTGTTAGATTTGTTCAGAATCACTGGATGAAGTTTGGGTTCCTCCAGCAGATTCCCTGATCCTGGATCTGCTCCCTGCAGCCATCCCTGCAAACAAGCAGTGGTTGTTTCTTGGAATTAGAAGTAGAAATCTCTCCTGTGCCATGAGCTCCTCATTCTTCTTTGCTTGGAAGTTTCTGGGGTGATGCATCCTCTGCTCAAAGACTTTCTCAAATCCCCCAAACCTGAGAGTCAGCAAAAGCCATTGCAAAAGGTGGAATGTGAACCTCAAATTCTGCTTAGGTCAGCACAGTAAAAAATCAGATTTCCAAATAGCTTTCTCTAGAAAAAAATGCTCAGTGATCAAGACCAAACTCATATAAAACATAATAACGGCATATTTAAATTCTGGCACGATTTGAAGACATTGTTTACACTCATTTGCTCTTTCTTCACATCATTATAATAGAGAAAAGCTGCAGGTGGCTTTTTTCTTCTTCTTTTTGGAGGAGAAGGAGTGTTTGGGAAATAGGGAAGGGGTAAACCAATGTTATTAGTCCTTCAGAGTCATTAATATGAAGAAAGAAAAGTATTCCAAAATGACTTGCTCCCAGCTGCAGAACATGTCACAGAGCAAAACCCACCTTCATTAAACGGGTGAGAAAGAATTCTAATTGTTTTGAAGTTCTTGTGATCAGTCTGCATGCGCTTCATTGTAACGTGATACTAAAGTGCCTCAATTATGATTTGTATATTTTGGTGCCAGAAGGGGTTTTTTTCTTATGCTAAATTATTAAGTTCTGTCAGCTGCTGGGCTGTCATATAGAGATACAGTAAATCACATTATATTTTGTCATGGATTACACAGAGCAATAAATTTGGGAACAGAGATCAAAGTAGTTTCACAATCACATCTGAGTGTAGGAGGGGTGTTTAACTTGTAGAAAATCTGATTTAGGTGAAACTGTTGCAGCTCTTGTGTGAATTTGAAATGAATTTGAATGTTTGCTTGAAAATGAATAAGGTACAAATCCCCAAAAGAGTTCTCCTGTATTCAGTTCAGAGGTGTTAATTCTGACCTACAGCTGCAGGACGGAGAACAGATAAATAATTAAACACTGGGAATGCTAAGAGTCTTGCAGTGTCTTATTTATGTTTTTAATTGCTTTGATGATTGAGCAGTATATTCTGTTTTCTTTTTAACTGGGCCTTTGCTGGACTTGGGAAGTTTCCTCTCGGTGCATTCTGGCTCCAGGAGTTGTCGCTCTTTTGGGAAACTTTGTTGTATTTAAAACTACAAAAAGTAATCCAGCATAATCTTGCTAAGCAACACTGATGGCTTCAGATCATAGATTTGTTGGGGGATTTGGTCGCATTTTCAGTGTCTGGCTTTCCAACTGTAGCAGTTTAACTTTGTTAGGCTCTCATCAAATGATGTAACTTCATAATACTGAGTTAACTTGGTGGTACTGAGTTGATTTAGTGGCACAGAGTTTGTTCTTTTGATCCCAGTTTTTCTTCTGTTTAATAGCAAAGATTCTGTCTTGAAATGATACATGCATAGAACTCTTAAGAAATGCTTGTTATTGCCACAAAATTCAACTTGAAACAGCAATGCAGAATCTACAAACCAAAAATCTCATTCTTATCCCTTTACAATACTCTGAGGAGCCTAAAGTCTCTCCTTGGCAAAAATCAAGGTGTGTGAATTTATCTGATAAATAATAAACCAGGAAATATTACAAATGGTGGTCCAGGAATGTATTTGTGATTTAGGCATGGAGAGGAGGGGAAAGGACCCTAACTAAAGTGGAGTGGTACAGTCTCCACATCTTCACCAGGTTTACTCACTTCATCTCATGGGAAGAATTGTGCCATAATACAAAACCTGCCCCAAAAATTGGTGTGGATAGGAAGTGAAGGAGAAATGCCACCCCAGCCTGCCCGCTGTGATGGATGGCAGACGAGAGGCAGTGACATCTGCTATGATCATTTGAATCTTTGCATTTGCAGCAATCTCTGTCACCACAAACACAACACTGATCTCACTGATAGTCATCTCACAGATGATTGATGAGAGGAAATCAAATGAAAATCCTCCCTCTTTGCCTGTGCTGTCCCTGATCTCAGCCCAGAGCTTATCACAACAATCTTTTGGCAAAATGTCCCGTTACAGCTCCAGAATAAACCACAATTCTCTGTCAGTGCCTGATGCACTCACTGTATTGTCTTCTAGAAAGGGAAGTTCAAGTATTAAACGATTGCATGTGGCAAACCCAGGCTGTTAATCTGGTTTTCAGTCCTTGTCTTGTATGCAAGACCTCTCTTTTAGGCCAGTTTGTTTGAAATAACGTGCCTGGCAGACAGCAGTATGGACTGGAAATCCACATTAGTGATGCTGGGGAATATTTAGATGCTCAGTAAATCCATTCAGATGGAGGTAGTAATTACGTCCTGGTGTAAGGCTGGTGTAACTTGGGCATCAGCAGCTGGAGTCCCACAGAAGATTTTCTGGGAGAGTTAAATGTCTGTATTTAATTCCTCTGCATAATTTCCGAATTATTAGAAATACTCTGTTGGTTTAAATGAAAAGTCTGGGATGGAGAGTTTTCCTAAGGCACAGTTTGCAAAGCAGTTTCTCAGTGGGTCCCCATTAAACACAGAATTGCAGAAAGGCAATTCTCTGTGCAGGTACTGTCAAAGTCATTTCTATTCATTCTTGGGTTTTTTCCCAATGAAAAGTACTTCACACATGAATGAGAGGGTTTTTTTTTTTTCTCCTAAAGATGTATGTTTAATGAAAAAAAAATAAAAAGGGAAAGATTTGTAGACCTCCAAAAGTGAAATGTAAAATAGAATATTAATAGGATTTTGGGATTTCTATCATTCATTTTCAAAACCCTTGAAGTCATTTGGTACTTGACTAATTATTCTGTTAACATCATTTTGGGTATTCAGCTATTTTTAATGGTCTTTTGGGTGGTTCAGATTACATATTTGAACTGGTGTGCTATTTTCACTGCTGAACAGAGATCCAGCTTCATTTCTGTGTGATTGGTGGGGAGAGAGGAGAGAGAACAGAGTACTGGGGTAGGGATCACCTACTGTCAGCATTAGACACATAAAGAAAACGCATGTTTCAGGCTTTGAGTCAAAATGGAATTTTTCTGTACAATCAGATGAACTTGAAAGGTGATCTGCTGATCTCTGAAGTTTAAACAGATATTGTACAGAGAGTTTGAACATGCTTAATAACAAAGATTGCCACCGTTAGCCATTCTGAAGGTCATTTTCTTCTGACATCTATCAAATTACACAATCTTGAATTTTGGTACAAAGCATAATGCTGTCAAACTTAAAATAGAAATATTCCAGAATGTGGAGTGGTGTGTTGTTTTTTGAGGTAAATGGGCCCCATTTACATTAGTTCTTTGATGTTAAATTCCTTGCTGCACATCAGAGAACAGTTGCTTCTTCCCTGGAGCAAGTTTTCTTTCTTCTTCTTCCCCCACCCTTTGATTTTTCCCTCCTTTTTTTTTTTTCTTCTTCTTTTTTTTTTTTTTCCAAGTTTGCAGGCACTTTTATCTAACTAATTACGGAGGATCAGCTTATGGATGGCCACTTTCAGCTAGTTGCAGGCAGTTTGAAAAATGATTCTTTCATAGCTACTACCCTAAACAGAAGAGCTCTTAAATCTGCTGCTTCTCTATCAGTGAATATGCTGTTGTGTGTGTATTTTATATATATATCTCAAAGTCTAGTTATGAGAGCTGTTTCCAAAGCTGGAAGATAGAGAAACATGAAATTATTTAGGTAGGAAAAGATCTCTAAGGTCATCAAGTGCAACCATAAATGCTTTGTAATCAGGGTAGGACATGGTGTGTGTGTGTGTGGTGTGGTCCTGTCGTGGATCCATTGCTCTTTGCCTCTCGGGGATGTTCTGTTTTGTGAAAGGAGAAAGTGAAAATGGGGCTGTGTTAGAACAGCATCCATGAATTCAGACACCACATCTGTAGTGCTAATAACAATTTTAATTTTCACGTGAAGTGTTTTGTTGAAGTCGATGCAGTTTTGCTCGGCAACCACAATATGATGCTTCAAGGCTTGTTAAAGAATTATAGTTGGTTTTTAAAACCAATTAACTGCAACAAGGACATAATCTTTTTAATGCAAAAGTCCTCGCTCTGTAATATAAAATAGCTGCATGTAAAATCGTCATAATCAGATAATTTTGGCTAAAATACGTATTAACTGTGTGAAACTAAACAGGAGTTAATTTTTGAATCAGTGGAATTCCTCTGCAGCTTATCCAATTTAAACCTTTTTCATTATAAAAAACGGATATTCCAGCTGATATTTCTGACAAGCCTCTGCCAAGTGGGAATTTCAGCAGCCACCTCTCACACACGGAAAACTGGTTTCAGACCATTAACTCTATTTGCAGTGCTGCCCGTTGCTATAAAAAGAGCTCCACTTTAATGAACACTGGCTGACCCTCCAAATGTTCACCTTCCACTTGGATTCTTATTCATTATGTTTCTGAAATAGCACATAACCTGAAAGGGAGGGAATGCCCTGAAAATAATCCAGAAACAGCTCGTGCTTCTTGCAGCACATGAACCCAGGAAAAGTGCTGGGTGTGCAGCAGGCCAGTGTGCTCCTTCTCACTCGTCGAGAGAAATGTGATATAAACCCCCCTGATGTTCACTGGACACAGCTCTGTGGGTATTTACTCATTCCTGAAACCAAAAAAGAGTAAAAAAGCTTTTTTTGTGCCTAGCAGGGCTACCTCTGCCCCAGGGAAGATGGTTTGTGTCTCCCTTGGTTGCAAAGCAGCAGCCTGTATAAAGAGGTATGAAATCTGTACTTTTAGTTGCAGGTTTGAAAAAAGGAGAATCTTCATTTTTCTGCATGGTTAAAAGATGGCAGGAAAAAAGAGGGTGCCCAGGCAGAACACTCAAATAGGGATGTTTGGGACTGGAAGTAAATGCAAGAGTTTGTGGTTGTTGGTGACCAGGAGAGAAAACTTGTAAATATTGTGCTAACCGGAAGTAGGTAAAGCCATTATAAAATCAAATGTTGCAATTCCCTGTAAGTAAACTGGTAGGATGTCCATTCTTTGCCTTTAGTTAGGAATAAAACACTGAATTTCAGCAGATCTTTCTTTTGGATTACCTCTGTCCTGTCTCTCAGAGGTCAGCCTGATTCTGCTCAGTGTGAACAAACCAATTCTCATTTGTTTATGAAAGTCATGAGTGGTTTTTTATTATTTATTGGACTCTCTCCTGTGGGCTCAGGAGGTTATAAAGCTGCTTTTATAAAAGATGAGGACTTTTACTCAAGGCAAGTTGAGCGAGAGCAGCTGTAATGTGATCTGTGCAGTGCCTTGCTGACGAGTCCCTTTCCCTTTCTGGGAGGAACAGTCATTTATGCTATTGCTGGAATTTATTTTTGACTTTTTTCTCTAGAGATAAACTGGCAGTTTCAGTCACTTTATGGCATGCAGTGCTGGTAAAACATCAGGCTGACAGAGTGTGTCACCACTGCTTTTATTTATGCACCCCCACAATGAGCCCCTACAGTGCTTGTGGTTCACTTTTGAGTGATAAATGTGGAAAAAGTGAAATTGAATTTGTCTGGTGCTCCAGAATTCTTCTACATGCAGCTTTAAACCGATGTGTATTGCCATCATCACAAAACCAAACCATAATGTTATCTCCAAAATGATGCGCAAATTTGATAATTGGTTTGGAGTTCAACTTTTTTTAGTAGATGAACTGGAGATGAACAGGTGAACTGGAGACGTCTGTATGTTCCGTAATTTTGGAATTTGAAGGGATTCAGGACTAAAACTGCTATTTCATGTGAAGTTTAGGATGACTTTGAGCTGTAACGTTCTCACACTGAGCTGCACCTTACAGAAGTGCCCGGATCGCTGAGCATCATTCCAGCCCCACCGTGACGATCCACAAACTCTCCCAAAGCTCCCAAATTCACAGCCCAGTAAAATCAACAAGACTCCTTGGCTGCCAGCAGTCCCTGGAGCCTGAGCCTTGCCGCTGGATCCACGCAGGGCTCAGAGGCTCTGGGGCACTGAGGTTCCTGTGGTCCCAAAGAGGGCTGGCAGGGCTGCGCTGACTGCGGCGCCGTAAAACTGGGGACGACACATCAAAGGTTTGAGCAGGAGGTCAGATAGATTTTGAGAACTTAATCAGCTTAAATTTGCTTCAGAACTCAGCTGCGTGAGATTCTGTCCCCCTAAGAAAGTATTTGTCTGAGACACCTGTCCTGGAGTTTGAGAGCCAAGGAGAGGAGAGCGCCGAGCAGTTCACCTGAGGACAGCGTGCTGGGGCTGGGCTGCTTTCTGCAAGAAAAACACAAAGCAGCTTCCTTTCCTGAAATGAAATTGCATTTTTTTTTTTGTTTATACCAGTATTATCAAATTATTTCTGAAATTAAATTATTTGAGGGGAAAAAAGAAGCCCCTTAAGAGGTATTTTTCCTGCAGCTAGAAATATTTGCTTGTTGGGTTCTGATATGACAAAGCAGCCTTGTTTTCAGTTTGGTTTATTCTTCAGCTTTGAGTTGTGAAAAAAATAATGCTGGGATAAGGAAAGAGTTGTATGTCCAAGCTGGTCCAGCTGCACCTTGGGTGGATTTTCAGCATCATCCCCTTTCCCGAGGGAGGGATGAGCAATGGGACAAAGGACACAGAACTGGGAGGTGAAGCTGCATCCCCCATGTAACATTGTCCCCTCACAGCCTGTGCCTGGGACTTTCTCCTCATTTTTCCCCTCTGTTCAGAAACAAATTCACCCTGATAAACTCATTTGTGTGTTGCCTCCTTCCCCTGCTCCACACACACACACTCACACACACTCTCATTCTCTCCTTTTTTTTTTTTTTTTTTAAATCCGCAGAACTCTTTATGTTTTTCTAATAATTGGCAGCAGAGGTACAATTTCTCCCCTCTTTTAAGTGCTGAATAGTTGGCCCGAGATGAAAGGCGAGGCCAGGCGGGTTTGGCTGCCGCAGCAGGGCGTTGGGCTGGCGCAGCGCCGCGCTCGGCGATAGGCATGCGGGGAGGTGCCAAGCCAGGGCTCGGTGGCAGAGTGTCTGTGCACGTCCTGTCTGAGCTCACGGCCTTCTCTTTTGTGTGTTTTCCAGGCCAACAGGCGGCTGAAGCAGACGGAGGAGGAGTACAGCCAGAAACTGGCCAAGGCCTCGCAGGTAGGTGGGCAGGAGCTCAGGTGAACCTGCCCAGCTTGAGGAGAAGTGCAGTTGCTTCTGCTCTTGAGTCCTGACAGCCAAGAGGAGCTGCCAAATCAAACATCCAGTGGTGTCTTCTTGCAGATTTTAACTAAAAAAACACAGGGTGTTAAGCTGGCTAGAAAACACAGGTGGGTTTTTTTGAGTTCTGAATTTCATCTTTTTCGTCACCATCATCATCTCCTGAGGACCCAAGAGGACTAAGGTCTCCTTCAGCCAGGGAGAAGGAAGGTGAGGTGCTCCATCAGCCAGCACAGCTCAGAATCAGGAGCATTTCAGGACCTGCATTTCATGTTAAAGCTGGTGTCACCCAAGGTTTCTTCATCTTTCTCATTGATCCCCACCAATTGTGCATTTCTGCCCAAACCAGCACCTTGAGGAATGTCAGTGTCCTGAGGGCACACTGGTTGTGACTTGACTTTTTGTTCTTCAGAGAACACAGGGGATGAAAATGAGTGTTGAAATTTACATATATACTTTAAAATGGTGAGACAGGGTGGTTTTTAAATACTTCAGTGTTCAGTTTGACTGGCAGGTAGAACTGAAGTGTGAAAAACGATGGAGACACAACCAGAAGTTAAGCTTTTAATAAGAAGAAGATTGCCACGAGGATTTGTGTGGAGGTGTCATTCTCCTCATTGCTCCCAGCCACAGCAGAATGTCTGCCTTGCCTTGCAAAGTGTGTTTGCAGCCAGTAGTCCAATAAGGGTCTTTTTTAATCAATAAAAACACTACAAAAAAGGGTTTAGCAGCCTCTGAACTAAACAGTAGTGCTCAGTGAGACAATAACAAGAAGCTGCAAACTTTACTGTTTTACCAGCGCTTTAGAATATTTAAAACTCTTGATTTGAGCTTTTCAGCTCCTTGGAGTCTTATTCTCTGTCACACTTGTCCAAAATTGTGGCTTCAGTTGTTTTGGTGACATTTATTGGCTGTCACTTTTACACATGACATTTATCAGGATCATTGGTAAATATGTCTTATATTTCTAAAATCTAATGTGTATTTTCTACACATTTATTTGCATGGAATCAAGGCAGCCTCTCCGTGCCACACCCAATCTAATGTCAATACAAAAATGATCCATTTGTTAAAGACAGTTGGAATAATTTACACATTTCTGAATTTTTAAGCCAGGGATGAGGGAAAGTGCTTGAATTGTTGCAGTGGGAACATGTAGGTAGTGAACCACAAGGTTAAGAGCTCCTTGATCTCAAATTCATAATAGATGTTGTCAGACTGACGTTTATCAGCCTGCAGATCAGTCTCGGGATGGAGAAATTTGGGGACTTTTTGCCTTGAGGTGGCTTTGCTGTAGCTGAGACTTCACTGGGGAGAGCTGAACCCAATTCATCATTTTGGGGCAGACACAACACACATCATCTGTCAGGCCTGCCTGGCTCAATGAGACACTTTCACCCTGATGTCTGAATTTCTTCACTTGTGTGGCTTTAAATCAAATCAAATCCCCCAAGTCACTTGGACCTCGCTGGGTTTGGGGTTTTCTTGCAGCTCACTATTAATAATCGGTCGATCGCAACTTTTCTTGTGGTCGTCTTGCTGACAACATCTGTCTGATCTTACTCTCTGTGGCCTCTTGGAACATTCACTTTTAACACCCACACAGAGAAGACATTTCAAGAAATTTCCTCTGAAGTTTATACAAAGTAAATAGAATTTTTTGCTCCGAAAAGCACTGCACAAAGCAGATCTTTCTTCATCAATTCCTGCTGAAATTTCCTCGCTTGTGTTTCAGAACTCTGTGCTAGGCCAGGGTGTTCACCCAGCAAAAGCTTTAAATCTCAGGTTTGTGTTATCCTGAGGAGTTTGGTGCTCTGTTTGCTTTTAAAGTTGACAAAACGGGACACACACAAAGTGCTGTAGGTTTGCATGGCTTCAAGCTGTTATCTTAATAATTTATATGACCCATTGCTTTCTCCTGCACATTATACACCTGGTAAAACCACATTTCTGCAAGTTGTCTGTCTTCTAAACAATGAGCTCAGCTCCAAACCCAGAGACACTGCTTAATTCTGCCTAAAGAGTTGCACCCTATCCAGATAATCTCTAATTTTGGCATATTGGTCTCAAATAACCTTCCTTTTGGTGGCTATTATCTTTTTAAAGATGTATTTGTTTTTTAGAAAAGCGATGCAGAAATACAAAGGTAGGTTTTACACATAATCTCTGTTACTTCCTGGGGTTTTCAGGTAGTTAAAGAGAAATAAATTTACCCCAGGGTTTTAATCAAGCCTATTCCCCTTCCCCAGTATTTTAGAGCCTTCATTTGTAGCACATTTCTTCTTCCACTAGTCCCTATTATTAAGGGGTTTTAAACTATTTTTTTCCTAAATAAGCATGTAATTAATATAGTTAAATGTTTCTCTACCATTTGCCAGGAGGCCTGGCAAATAGAGAATTCAAGCACTCTGGTAGTCCCTCCTTGAGCTGTCTGTGAGCTGAAGTGCTTTTAGAATTAGACTACAGCAGCTTAACCTTCAGCTTGAATATATACAGTAAAGTCAGGGACTCTCCCACATGTTTAAGTGCTTTGCTGGGTGATGACATGTCAGTATAAAATTCTGTAAATATGCCTAAAGGATCAGGGTTAATTATGACTTTCCCCAGTGATGAAAAAAGTAAAACAAATACAATTCAACAAATCACGAGTGAATCACCTAAAAGGTCTAGCTGAAGGTCCTGGATGTGCAGTCAGCTCCCCACTGTATTGCTCAGCAGAATCTGCTCCTTTCAGCAGCTCAGAAATTTCACTGTCAAGTTGAAATTTCAGTACAATTTCAGCAGGATCAAGCTGTAAAATACCCTCCTGGAAAAGGAGCAGCACCACCCCAAAATCAACTCACACTCCTGGTTTCAGAGCGGTGGGAGATGGGGAACAGGCTGCAGTTTGAACATCACAGATGTGCTTTGTTCTCATGAGTAAATATTTCGGAATGTCATGGTGGAAAACACTTCCAAATATTTTGTGTTCAGCAATTCCTGTCATTGACAACCTCGCTCTATTCCTTTTCTTCATGGAATTCCGTGTCCTGCTAGTGTGCTAATCCCAAACATCCAGCTTGCCAATGCCACGTTTATATAAAAAAACATTCAAAATTCATGTATTTTATGGAGGGGAGCGTCACCCTGCTGTTTTCTTTCCAGGAGATAGCTGACCTGAAGACAACCATCTCCTCGCTGATGGAGGAGAGCAGCCGGCAGCAGCTTGCAGCACAGCAGAGACTGCAGGAGGTTGAGCAGAGTTTGGAGGATGAGAAGCAGCAGCTGATGACAGATAATGACAGAGCAATCAAGGTAATCTGGGGATTGCAGTGGCTGCTGCTGAGGGTAATTAAAAGCTGGGAGTGCAGGGATGGTCGCTGCTCACCCAGAACTCACCCAGAGCTCACCCAGCCTTCCCCAGCCTTGGCTTTGATGGAGCTCATGACTCAAACTGCCTTTCTTCCAGCTGATCATATAAAACACCTGCATTTGGCACATCTAATCCATCCACAGCAGTCAAACACTTGCATCTTTCCTGTTCCCTCTCTCTTTATCCCAGCCCTGGTGTTGCAGCTTATTTTCAGCACCTCTATGCTGTGCTCTGAGGGCTTGAAAGAGGGAAAAGGTGAAAAATAGGAGAGGGAGGCAGCAGCATGGCCTGAGCTGCAGCCTGGTTTTTACAAACTTCCCACAAACTTTCATGTTTAAGGCTGCATTGGAGGAAAGTTTGTCCTTAGCTTCCACTAAAATCTATATGCAAAGCCCGTGCTGAATGAGAAGGGAATGAAGTATTCATTTGTATTTTTGTTTGTTAGATTTCTACATATTTTGCACCAGAATTGCATTTTTGTCATTTTTCAATTGTTTTAAGAGGCTGAATAGCCAGACTCTGTTCTTGCTGCTTTGACACCTCAATTCAGGGTGTCTGCAGAGAATCCCACCTGTGGAAGTGAGCAGAAATAATTTTTAAATACTTTTTTTTTCTCAGAGTAGTAAAGAGCAATGGAAAAATTTTGAAACTAATGTAATCTGCTCATGTTGGCAATGAAAACACCTCATGAGAAGTTGTATAGAAAAGGAAATTCTTTTTTTCCTTTCTAAAGACATTTGCTCGTACCAAAGAATTACGTTATTAAATGTAGAAACTCATGAAAAAAATCAGCTCCTACAGTTTACTTAATTTTTTGTGCCTAAAAAATTAATTAATACCATGGAAGCTTTTAAATGTTGGAAATCTGTTGGATTATGGTGCAGTTAGTGCTGTCCTTTATAATGGAATGACTTGCATTAGGTTGTCATTAGTCTCATCATCTGCAGTGTGCTTTTTCTTCTCTTTCATAATTTTTTTTTTTAATGATCATTGTTTTTTCTCAAGGAAAATGTCTGCCTTTATCTGTGTGTTTGTTGAGAAAAAGAGTTTTCTTTCTGATCATTCTGTGAGAGGTGTAACTATAAGAATATTGGCTGTAATCTGTTATCCCAATGGAATCACCACAGGTAGGTTATTTTATCACCAGGCTCTGCAGGTAGAACACAGGAAAATCACTTTATTTTCAGGTACAGGTAAGTTACATCATGGAAATCATGGTTTAGATTGTTTAGCAGCTTTTTTCTTGTGATGCAAATTCTACTGTTGAATTTATGGATTCACTTCAGCTAAGTTATATTCAATGGAATAATTCAGCTGTTGGTAACACCAGATTTTTTTGGACACTAATGATTATAGGTGGTCTAAAATCCTTCTGTGTTCAGACATTATAATCTTAATTTTGATGTTATTATCTCACCATGTAATGAAATCCATAAAAACCACAGGGAAATTCTGCACAGGATGTCTGAGCAGTGTCCCAGAAAGTTTTTAGCACTGGTGCTGGCAGTAGGTTTTAAAGATTTTGTCGACTTGGAGAAGAAACTGGAGGAGTTGTTTTCCTTGGAGTTCTTGAATTTTGTTTAGTGTTATTAATACTGTACTTAAAAAAAAAAAAAGTCTTCCTTTGAAACCACTGATTTAATGGAAATTTACTGAAATCCAGGTACCCAAGCAGAAAATTCCTAGGAAGCTAAAATGCTGTGTACACTTTTGGAAACAGAAAAAGGTGGTTTTAATATTTGATCACTTAGTATTTTTCAGAACCACACATACTTCTAGGCAAGCATATGCAGAAATACTTTGCTTTTTATAAGCCTGAGGCAAAAAAAAAAAAAGGGTTTTGGTGAAAGTGGAATCCTGGATGTCCTGGAGATGGGGAACAACATCTAACCTAGGGGAAGCTGAAGACCTCGAGGGATGATTAAAGAAACATTCTACAAACAAAGTAATTCTTCATATAATGTAAGCCTTTGAGGAGACTCAATGTAGTAAAAGCTATTGAAAATACTATCATTAAAAACCAGCCTTTGCTAAATATAACAGTGATTTAAACTAACATTGAGGAACAGATTGCAATTTCCTCTATTGGTATTGGGTGGCTTCCTGTAAGACCTTCCAATTATTATTTCCCTTCAAAGGGAGAAATACATTTTTACAGAAACCAATTGGCTCTCAGAGAAAGTTTTGGATTTAGGCAGTAAAGTGATATCCAGATGTGGATGCCATAAGACATGATTTTGATGTTAATTCAAATTCCTGACTCTCCTTGCTAGTAAAAGAGTTCTGATTTGTTATTATTGCACAATTGCATCCATCTTCAACTCAATGTTTTAAGGTAGTATCTTAAATAAATGGAAATAGTGATCTATCCACAACAGCCTGGAGCTGTTAATTCCAGTGAGCTGGAGAATTGCTGGAGTTGGATCATTCCAATGGTCAGAGCCTTTACCAAACTTCTCTGCTGCTTTTGGTTACTGGGCTGGGCAGAACAAGAGGTTGGTGGCATCATAAAGATACCTTGAGGTTATTTATGAAATCCCAGCCTTAGTTGTTTGGGGCTTTTTTTATGAAATGCTTTTGGATTCTGGGGTTTAAAGTACAAAAGAGTTCCTGGGATTGGAACTGCAAAATATTGTTCGGAGCATTTTAATGTTGAAGTTGATGGCCAAGTGGGACTCCACATCAAGAAGTAGATTCTGGAAAGAAATGGCTGATGGAGAGCATACAGTGACAAACCCACAACAGAAAAGGGGAAAATGATGCTTTTTCTGCCAGATGAACCACAATTGTTGCTTGATTCCTGGTACAGATTCTAGGATTCTGTTATATCCCTGAATTAACACCAAAATTTCATTAGCAAAGCATGGTTGGAAGATGACATATTTCAACACTTTGTATGTCAGCCAGCTTATGATCAGATTAATTCTGTTAATAAATAAGACTTAAAAGATTTCTAGGAAAGAATGTCCCATAATAATGTTCCCCTTCATGAGAAAAATTTTGAAACAGTTGTTTTTCTTTGTTATGTTTAAAAATGTTGAGAGGGGGAAAAAAGTCCAAGTGTTTTATAGCCATGGCAGAACAAAGGGGAGAACTTCTGGGTTGAAATTGTCTGGCCCTTTGTGGGCATTGAGTATTCTTAACATCCTCCTACATTTGTTAGATGCTGTTGTATCTTGGAGCCAAAGGATCATTTCTTCTGCTGGGTACTGAGGGTTTTATCAACACTGAATTTCCTCCACGCAACTGGAAAAAAGACCAAATTTCTCTATCAGAAAAACTGTGTTTTCAAAAATTTGGTGCACAAGCTAATTTTTGCATCTAGTTCTATTTCATGATCAGCAATGTTTATTAGCAAATTCCACTTGTAACTACGAATAACATTCTGTATTAAAAGGAAAAGCACATTAGATCTCTGGGAGCATTAACTGAGTGACTGCAGCCCTGCACAGCTATTTAGTTTTTTGTCCTCAAAACACCTTCTGGAACAGCAGCATTGCACTCTGCAAGAGCCAGGGTTGGAGTTAGCAATAAATAAATAATTCTAATTTATTGTTTTAAAAGTCCCAGGCAAAGGTAAATCTAAGTGGTTTAAATTCCCTTAATTAGTGCTTATTAAGGGAGGAGAAGCTTCAGAGAGCACAGAACTTAAACTACCCTGATCTGGAGAAGGAGCATTTTTAGTCCTGTTTTAAAAGTGAGACAGAGGAGGGCAGAGCCTTGGCTTCACCCAAGGTTTGTGGCAAAGGTGGAAATAAGGACTGTAATGACTGGTGGTTCAGAAGGCTGGGAACTTGGGTAAGTGATAGCACAGAGGAAGTTAATTAGGGGTAAAAAACCCTGAAAGCTTAGTGTAAACTCTAAATGAAAGTCTAAAAAAAGTGAAGCCATGTGGCAAGGGCTTTTTGGTAAGGCAGTCTTGACTTGCTTTATTCCCCAGGATACACTCAGGTAGCAGAATTAACTCCTACAACCTCAATTACTAGCTCAGAATAAACTTTTGTCAACAGACCCCCATTATTGATCAGATTTTTGGAAGTATTTTGTTGCATTTTCTTTTTCAACTTGGACGAAGGTCTTTTATTTTATATTTTAACTTGGATGAAGGTCTTTTCATTTTTTTTTTTTTCTCTCTTTAGCCAGCAGTGGCTGTACAAAGGAGGTCAGCATTTCCCTGTTGGCAGTGGCTCATGTCTTGTAAGACATCTGCTCAGAACATGCCCCACTGGTGGTGGTGGTTCTGCCGTGCCAAATTCTGTCAGTCAGCGCCCAGCCTGGGAGATGTGTGTGTCACAAAGTTCTCCAGAGGGACTTCAAATCCTTCTAATTGCCTTTGTGGCTAAGCATTACCATGATAAACCATTTGGCATGGTGAAAGAAAGAGTTGTAAGGGACCATCTTGATGTTAAATACGTGGAGTGCTTTTTCATGGGTCTTTATTTCTTTGTCCCTGACTGTAGCCTGTAATAACACTCATAACTCTGCAGTGTCTTTGATTAGCAGGGAATTACAAGGCACCAACATTGGTGCTTTAGCATTGTAAAGCAGACCTTAAAATAGGGAATTACAAGGCACCAACATTGGTGCTTTAGCATTGTAAAGCAGACCTTAAAATTTACCAGGCAAATAGCTTTTGTCTTGTTCATAACTTGCTATATTCTGTTCGATCAGCAGAGCAAGTCTTGTGTTCCAAAAGGGTAGGTGAATGAAATCTGAAGGTCTTTTATGGCTTTGCTGTCTTTTTCACATGGGCTCCAAACTCTGAGGCATCTGTTTTTCACAGTCTTTGGTGATGTGAATTGTAGTTTCACCCGAATTCTGTCTGTTAGAGAAATGGGGGTTTAGCCCTGAGGTTTTCAACTCTTGCTTCTGCTCTGTCTCGTGGTTCCATTACATGGTTATCTTGAAAAGCCTCTATTGACACATTCATTATAAACCATAACTGAAATAGGCTGACTTTCCTGTTAAATTATTGATCACAACTGAAATTCTGATTTTAAAAAACTCTTCCTTTCAAAATCACATCTCTTTTTCTGCTGCCACAGAAATTATTTCATTGTCTGCAGCATAGTACCTTCTCTTTAAAATTACAGGGTTTCAGATGTTTGGCCAGCCAGGCAATCCGAGTGGCTGAGCATCTGTAAGTACTTTATAATATCTTTGACATGCTTTGTGAGACAAAGAATTGAGTCATCTTTTTTTTTTCCTGCAGCAAGCTTTGCACTCTGGCATTTTTCTTGACTTTTCATGTCTCAACACATTGAAGAACTTACCATGGCCAACAGCAAAATGAGACTTACAAGTTTTATAAAAGACTAGAGCTAGTGCCTGCCTTTTCCTGTGAACTGCAGTCTGGATTTGTCTGACAGGCTAAAAAAGTTGGAATTTTCACTTTTTCCTGCATTATCATTGTTGTCCTCAGTATCTTATTTTCCCTCCAGAAGGCACTTTGCTGCGTGAAGTCCTTTTTAATCCTTATTAGCCCCAGAAGGGATGCCACCTGCCTCCAAATTATGGAGTTAAAGATTCTATAAATGCATAATAAAATATGAAGTCATCTACAGCTAAACTATGAGTTTCTTTTAATAATGTAGACTGCACTAACTTTGCACTGGAAAAATGGGGGGAAAAGTTCAAAACCAGCCATAAAATTCACTGCTTTTAATTGACAGGACAGGAGTAATAACACTGAGAGGGGTCGTGGGTGATTAAAAAGGTGCAGACAAAACACTCTTATTAGTAACTGTTAAGTAATACTGGTATAAGCCTTGTAAAGAAGGGCAGACAATAATCAGAACTATGCTATAAGAAAATGGAAATCAGCTTTTTTAAGGCTGCTGTGATGCTCAGAGTTTACTGCTGCATTTCAAAGACGTTTTTCTCTCCAAAGAGGAGAAGGACTTTTATGTGGAGGAGAATGTGGTGCTTAAAAAAGTCAGAGCTGGGGAGATACCCAGGAGTCAGGAGGCAAAGTGCCTGGGAGGAAGAGCTCCAAAGTCTGGGACTTCACTGGAGAAGGAAAAGAAAAAGCTAAAGATAAAAACAAGTGTCTAATGTCGTCCAAAGATGGGGCATCTGTAAAACAGTCTGTGCACAGGGCTGTGCAGGCTTTCCAAGGGCTGTGCTTTGTTCCAGTTCCAGTGAGTTCCTGGAACGCAGCCTCCTTCCCTGCTCCTGGAACAGCCTTGACTGCAGGGCTTCTCCAGCCGTGGAGGTGGAAACACAATCTGTGAGAAGCTCTGACAGAAGGGTGCTGGGAGAGCGAAGCTTCAAAGCAAACCTTCCACAGGCCGCAGCCATCTCTAGCTGCCGAGTGCAAGTTGCTAAAGGCTGGCACAGCCAGGCAGCTTGCAGGCTTTGGCAGGCGGGGATTTGGGGATGGCCTGCTTTGTTTTCAGCATCTCTTTTCCCTGAGAGGTCTTTCTTGCAGCGTGGCTCATCCCAGGAGCGAGCTGGAGCAGCACCAGGTTGCCCTGGCTGATCCCATTGTGCCTCCACCGCTTCCAGCATTTGTGTCAACATCCAGTTCTTGCAAAGCTCTGTGTCCTGCTCTAGGTTGCTTTTGGTTTTGTGCGAATCGTGCTGCCGGCTGCTGCAGGGATATCAGCAGGAGAGTCACCAAGGATTTCAGCTTTATGCATTAAAATGCTCCTGCCAAAAGGAGTGTTGACTTTAGAAATCTTCAGATTCCACTTAGAATTTTCTGCTGGCTCTCCAGCTTTATGTGTAACTGAAACTCAAGAAGATCAAATATCAAGAGTGTTTTTTAAAAAAAAATGACTGGCTAACACTTTTGAATGGCAGATCACAGGGAAATAGAAATATCTTTGTTAAACTTTACCATTTTCATAATAGTTGGGCTTTTCTTAAGTGTAACAAGAGAAACCTGGTGAATCTGATACCTGGGCATGGTAACTATTTACCAATATTTAAGGGCAGGGTAGCAGAAGAATCAAGAGGTCAGTGGCACTCTTAGACTTTTTTGAAAGGCATTGCCTTAATTTTTTATAACTGGAGTGTTTTTTCCATCCAGAATGAAAATACCTATTGTTTTCTTAGCATTAAAAGATTACTTACAAAGAGCTACAAAAGGAAAGCAGCCAAAGCTGCCATATTCCTGCCGCTTTCTTGCGTCAGTGGAGTTGAGAATAAAAGAACTTTCCAAGTTACAGTACTGCACTTGAAAAGGGAAAAAAAGTCTGCGGTGACTTTTATCTGTGTATTCAGTAGATCAGATGGCAAATTCAGCCCCAGAGCCGAGCAGGGGAACAGCTCCTGCCTTTCTCTGTAGCCCCGAGTGGTGTGAAACAGCACCAAGCACGACATCAAAAGGTCCAAATACGCGTCGAGTGTAAAGTTTGGGGCTTTTCAAAACACCTGCCTAATTAGCTCAGCTTGGTGTTTGCCAGCTCTAGCTCTGACTTTCTCACAGTTGTGTGCTCAGCAGAAGTGGCTTTTTCATCTCAGAGATTTGTGTAAGAGGCTAAACCTACAAGTGCTGTCACCAAAGCTGACCCGTCGGCTCCTCGATACAAACCTATCCCATTTCCTTGCAGCATCAATGCCCCATTGTGCCCAGCTAGAAAATGTGAGGTGGAGCTGTTAGCCAGTTTTTTCTAGAGGGACGAGATCATTTTAATTGAGTGTTATCATCAACCAGTCCTTGTGGTTTGACATGGATTCAAAGCGAAGCTGCTCATCCGCTTAGAGAATGCGTAGGCACTAATGGAATAACCTCAGCGAGTTTTCAGGTGCCTCCATCCTCAGGGAAATTGGTTTGACTTGCCCTTCAGTGGAAACTTTGTGGACTGTTGGCAGCCAAATCAGCACCAGAGTCCAAAAACAGGAAAAAGTCTATTCTGTGTGTCACACTCTGCTCCTTTTCCCATTAAAACTTGTACAGTGAATATTTTCTGTTTGTACACCTTGTTGCCTCGCAGCCCGAGGAATCTGCCTCTGTGTGTTCACACAGTATATGTGTATATCAGGTGGAAAACTAGATTAGTTTTATTGAAGATAGGCTTTATTCTTTGAGCCTGTTGCATGTGAATATGTGTTTCATGCCCATGCTCTATCCTGCACTGGAGTGTGGAATGCCTTTCCTGGGAGCAGCTCATGTCGCTGATTCTTGCACCATCATGTCTTGATTCACTGATGAAGAGGATTTGAGACAGCAAATACTTGATTTGTTGACCCTTGAAAACATGCATGAAGGAGGCTGAGGACTTGAGGCTGGTGGGAAGACTGAACCTCAAGGCTGAAGCGTTTTCTGAAGTGTTTCTGTGCAGGTGTCTGTGGTGTTGTAGCTTTGGCCGCTTGAGGAACCTGACTGATTTGTGGGGCAGAGAGTTCACCTGTTTTCTTCTTCAGGGGTCTGTCTGTGACATTTACTCTCAGGAAACTGAAATAAGTGTTGCCTACAGGGTGAAATTTAGGACTTTAAATGAACTTCTTGGCAGCATCTCCTCCAGAAGTGCCAGATAACAGAGGAGTGGAAGAGCAGTGCAGCAGGGATGAGTCAAGCACAACCAAAACCTTACTCCTCCGAGTAAGGAGGAACACAAGCACTTTGTAAGTTCTTCTGTTACCAAAACTGTCTCTACTTCTTTTTAGTTTAAGCTTCCACTGCACTGAAGTCAATAATTTCAATTAAATGAACATGTTTTAATAATTATGAAACCAGATTTTTCAGCCCTGATGCACATTCACCTGTAAATCTAATTTCTGATACAACACAAAGAGTGACGTGCAGTGGTGTTGGAACTTCCTTCACCAGTCTGGACAACCAACTGCATGATCCAAAATCTGTGTTTCCAGTGTTGAATTTGTCTCCTGTGTTTGGCACCTCCAGAGAAATAAATCCTCAGAGAAAACCCCGGATTGCCAATTACAAAGAATTCATTAAGGTTTGCTAAAGTTCAAAGCAAAAACACCAGTTCCTCACAGGTCAGGGCAGCTCTTCTAATGGTTCCTGCTTTGCCTCCAGCAGCAGCTCATCCCCAGAACCTGTTTATTTTCCTGCCAGGGCTGTTGGCAGGTGAATAGAGTCACATCAGATCTCCTCACTTGTGTTTTATGCTGGAAACCTATGCCCTGGATGTGCCATTTTCCTGGCCCAGCATGGCATGAGATCATGGATTTCAAACCCGGCCATGTTGGCCTTAAAAGACAAAACATGCAATGCCTCATTCACTTCCCTTTTGAGATTTGCCAGGGAGTCCCAGCTCCGTTTTGCCCTGGGGTTTGCAGTCTTACAGCTCAGACCATCCCAAAGGAGTAAAGCCTGGTGTGGGGAGGAAGGAGAGCAGCACTCATCATGTCCTGAAAATCTTTTGTGATACAAAAAGGACTGGAGACAAGTTCTTCTAGAACCAGAGCAGGGGAAAACAAACCAATCCCTTTTTCAGGGAAATAATTAGTTAGGACATGGCAGCACCAAAACTTTGTGCAGATATCCTGTGGTTTAGGAAAACAGGTAATTTGTGTGTTTGCCACGTGGGCAGTGGTGCTGGTCCAGACTCATGGATCACTGAGGTTGGAAAACACCTCGGAGATCACTGAGTCCATCCAGGCTCTGAGAGTCACTGTCCCAGGGGCAGAGCATCTTCATTTCACTAGGAGTTTGTGCTATCACTCTGTCCTAAAATTGTTGAGATGTTAAATCCTGAAGTGCTGCGATGTTCTCCTTTCTATTTTCCACGTGAGTGCCCAGGGAGGGCCGTGAGCTCCCACCATGGTCTGCTTGGCTTTCCCCTTCCTGTGGCCATTGGGACTCCCTTGTCACCCTGCAGCCAGCTCACCCTCGGCAGGACCTGCCCTGGAGGAGCCCCAGGAGGAGGATTTGCCCACAGATGAGTGTCCAACCCACTGCACCCACAGCAGAGCCCCGGGCACTCTGCCTGCCCTGCTCTCTGCCAGGTTTGTTATGTAAGGAAGGCTGAAAGTACAAACAAGAGCACTAAACATGAAAAGTGAGTTTGTTTGCTTGCTGGGAAGCCTGGCAGGGGCAGAAGGGAGCTGTATAAATAAAAACTCAGGCTGACAAACGTTGGGTACCTGCAGAGCACCTGCAGCTCTGGGCCAAGCCAGGACTCTGCAGCAGCTGGGAGAACTCCGAGATGTGTATTGACACTCTGGCTTCAGAAAACAGCTCCTTGTGCTCTATTTAAATTCCTCTTCATTCTGTTTCTAATGTCAATGTCATTCATGTCCTTTCTAGTGCTGCACTTGTAATTCAGCAGGGTAGAAGAGCAACTGCTGAAGACTGTTTAACAGTTTGTATATTATCAGTGGATTTTAATTGTCTGCCTGGAAACACCTTGGACCACAGGAGTTCTCAGTTCTTTCACACTGTACCATGTCATGGTTTTTTGCAGTTTTTGTCTCAGTTGTGATAAGGGAAAGGTTCTGGGTTGCATGAAGTAGCTGTGCAGGGCGGCTGAGAGGTTAATGTGTTGCTGCACAAATGAGAAACTCGTGGTGCTTCAGAACCTGATCTGTTTTCTGTTATTTTTAATGCTTTTGCATTTTAAAAATGTCACCCATGTAGGGATATTTGGAACTATTTACATATCTTAAAAAAGCTTTGTGTGCTTTTTGGGGGTGTTTCAGCTGCCTTGTCATGACCCTGTGGGTGTTCCTTGGCAGCAAAAGCAGGAGGATATCTTGGGAATGCTTGTTAGATTCACAAGTAACTGAGCAGAACTTGTGCTGTGTGGGACTGAGGTCCTCTCCTGCCTGTGCATTTTCATGTCAGACTTCCCTGCCACAGCAGAAGGATCTGCACACTGAAATAGCAGAGTCTTTCGGCTCAAAACTCACTTATTCTCACCTCCACTGGATATAATCAGCACCACAAGGTGCAGCGTGGGCTGTTTGTTCCCAGTGCAGTTCCTGTTCCGAGGTGCTCATGTCAGGAATCTCTCCCAGCAATCCTCAGTCTGATCTTTCCAGGGCTGCTTGGAGGTGCTCAGACCTGCTGGAAGTTAGTCCAGAATACGTCAATCCTCAGAGATGCAACAAGTGTGGCTTGAATGTTTAAACAGTTGCTTTTAAGGGGAACAAACCTGATAAATTTAAACTAGACAAATTCTGATTTTTTTGTTGATGCTTCCAGTTCAGCTGTAAAGAATACAACAGAGTTAAGGAAATAGGGTGGTGAGGACTCCCAGAAATGAGTTATGCAGGAATTAGAGTAAAAATATTTTGTATAAAAAGCTGACAGAAACATTTAAATAGGTCATGGAGCCTGACATTGTTCCTTGCTATGTGTGTATGTGTCTGTCTATCTAAAATATTCTGCACTAGTTTTGTGGAGCTCTAAAATGGAAGGAGAAACTTCTGAAGGAACTGAAATAGATCTTACCCATGTCTAATTTGGGGGGAAAAAAATGGAACTTAAAGGATTTTAGAAATGTTTAGAAACATTGGCATTATGACAGCAAGAATCTCTGTCATAACGTCATGTGATTAACTAGATCAGAAACATTCTGGGATGTTCTGATCAGTTATGTTAATGCCTCTTTTAAAAAGTATAAAGCTAATGCTCTATAAAATAGATACTTGAAAAACAGTTTTGGTTTTCCTCAGGCTACTGAGATTAGAGTTTCGTAATCTGTTTGACCAGCTGCAGAGGACGTTCTGTTTCATTTTTTCTTTTTAAGTAAATGAGCTTCATCTCAACATGATTAAAAAGTTTAAAAAAAGAATCAGGCTTCAAAAATGCTCTGTTTTCACACATACTTTTAAAGAGGAGCAACTGCATTGTCATGTCTTGTTGCAAATGTAATTGGGTTGGAGGTCATTAAAGACTTTGAATGAAAGAATTTCCACGTTTCCAAGTGTGCATCCTCCCCTGTCAAGAATCACCCCATTTTTGGCTTCCAGACATAATTTTAGCAGATATTACTTTTCTGCCTCTCACATCTCACATGTGTTGAGTTATTAACGCTCTTGTTCAGTTCAAAAAGCAGTGGTTTGCCTTGCGAGTTAATTTTGTTGATTAAGGTTACTTTGAAAGGTAAAAAGACATTATTAGATTTCTTTGTGTGTGCCTGTGTGCAAGAAAATGTGTGTTATTTTCTGTAATGGAAAAATTGCAGCAATATTGAGCACTTGATTGCACCAAATAAATAGCTTTTCTTTCATTCTTCCTGGGAGTCAGATGGGCCTATTGATTAGAAATATCTGAGCCTTTCGTATTTCTGTTTTTAAAAGAGCATAACAAAATAAGAGGCTTTGCAAGGCCCGTTGGAAATGTTTATATTTCCAGGTCTTCGTGTCTGTGTGACGAGGAATGCATTTTAAGGAGATGTTTGTAAAGCATCAGGGCTCTGCTGGAACCTCGGGCTGCTCCAGGTGTAAAATATCCAAGCACCCACTTAGAGTGGCAGTTTGGTGATAAACTCGGTTGGGAATGAAGCCCCAGGCAGGGGAAGATTGCCTCGTTCAGCGAGTGATTGATAAATCTGCTTTATCGCGGTTCTCTCAGTCATTGCAGGGAGTTCTGCCCGAACCCCTGATGTTTGTTTTTGCAGAGCTGTTGTTAGGAGTACAGCAAGCAGCAGAACCAGATGTTTTTGCTGCTTCATTTGTATTCACAATAGCAGTTTTGCACTAGCACTGACGCGATGTTTTATCCGTCCTTGCGACAGAGCATCAAAAATTCAAGAAGTTGCCTGAAAATGTTGAGCTGACATCAGGTGTTCACAGGAAAGCTGCTCAGAGAATGGCAGGCTCCTCACCGTTGCCTTTGATTGCAAAGTGTTTAATAAAAAGCAAGTTAGGAAATGAAAATTGTCTCGCGGATCAATCAGGCGCAGCAGTTCCGCCCGCTCAGCATTATCTGTCAGACATTAACCTGATTGGGAATGTTGCATTTTGTGTCATAGTCTCAAAATCAGACTGAAAGGTTGACTGAAAAAATACCTGATGTATTTTGTGTGTGCTCTGGGGCTGATAACAAACTCTGCAGTTCAAGTTTTAATAACTCGGGGGGAGCTGAGAAACTTCAAAAGCTTCGTGATAAATGTTTTTGACAAAGCGTCAGCTGAACATTAGGCAGAATCTTGGTAAATCCTCTCATAAGTGGTTTAAAATGGAGTTCTGAACTTCTCCTTCGTGAGTGTGTGCTTAAGATGTCATGGTATCTTTGGGTTTAAGAGATTCATTTGTCTGGTAAATGTGCACCATTGGTGTTTCTGCCTGACTCGGTGAGTGCAGGGGGAAGGCAGTTCAGTGCTTTTCTCCTTTCAGCAGCCTCTGCTCTGCTCTTGACCATGACTCTCGTGGAGGCTAGAAAAAGGGGAAGCAGTGTTACAGCAAACTACAAAATACTCTAGGTGAACATTGCAGTAAATCTTCCAGCTGACAGGCTTTTGATTGACTTCATCACGACCACCCCAAGGTGTCCTGGTCACAGAGCAAGCAGTGCTTGGGCATGGCAGCTGCATGTTGGGTTTTGTGGCCCACTGAGAAAAGCAGATGAAAGCCAGTTTATTACAGCCTTTGAACCTTGCCTGCCTTGTCCTCCTGTCACCTGAGCCACAAAACAAAGCAAAACCAATTCCCTCCTTGGCTCCCCCTGACAGAAAATGCCCGACTCTACAATTGATGCTGCTGTTTTCTTTGAACTGTTATCTCTGCAGGACCTTATGGCATCCTTTGCCTTTCAAAAGAATTGAGTTTATAATGTCCTGCAGTGAAGCCCTGACTCAGCAAAATGCTTAAGGCCCTGCCTGATTTTAAGTCTGCAAATTGCCCTGCTGGTGCCATCAAGGTGTTCTAGGGATGTATTTTAGAATCACAGAATCCTGGAAAGATCTGGGTTGGAAGAGACCTTAAAGCTCAGCTCATTCCACCCCAGCCATGTCAGGGACACCTTCCTCTATCCCAGGTGCTCCAAGCCCCAATGTCCAGCCTGGCTTTGGACACTGCCAGGGATCCAGGGGCAGCACAGCTTCTTTGGGAATTCCATCCCAGCCTCTCCCCACCCTCACAGCCATGAATTTATTTCTAATAGGGTGAAAGGCTTTGCAGGAAAATGATCCTAAAACTGGTCAGCTCAACTAGGTGTGTACAGAAAATGCTGAAAACACATCAACACCTTACAGGAGCAAAGCAGGAAAAAATAGGCATATTGCCAATCCTGACAGTGCTCTGGGAATCTCCAAAAGACACCAACCCTGATGAAGTCTGATGTGGAAGTGTTACAGTGTTATGGGACTGCTCAGGAGCTAATGCTGATGATCCCAAGTATATCATGCACTGCCAGTCAGTCTCTTGCCTGTAAATTGTCAAAAATGAAAACAGCTTATGTTAGAGCCTGCCACTCTGGAAAGTGTTGGCATATATTTTTCTTTTATGTTAAATGACCTACTTTAAATTTTTTTCCCTGCTGCTAGAGAGACTTTGATTGTATTCCTAGAGTCAAATTATTCCTTTTCTTCCTGAGCCCCTTTCTTTCTTCCCACAGTCCCCCAAGGGATTTGTTAGAATTCCTGAGGGCATCTCCTGGTACAACAGGGAGCTTGACTGGGGCAATGGGCAAAGCCCCCAACTCAGTGGACTTTACAAGATCTCCATTCCCATTTTGAAATATCAGCAAAGTCAGCCAAACTTCCAAAGTGCCATGGTGTAAATGGGAGCTCAGGTTATTCCAGGGGGAGTGATGAATTCTGTGTCTTTGGAAATTATGCCTTTTATCTGATGCCTGACCAAGGAACCTTATTTTTTCTTTTCATAATGGCAGCAGAAAATGGGCAGCAAAGTTCTTGTAGGGACACATTTGCAAAGGTATTAGCAATTTGCATTTTCATTCTGTGTTGTAATTCATGTTCACTCTTCTGAAATAGTGTTTAGTGGTTAAAATTAAATATTAGGCAGGAAGATTCACGGATTTGCTGTCATTGCATAGTAGGACACTGTGAAGAGCAGCTTTTGCAGGTCTTTTTCTTTCCCCCACCCATCCATAGCTGGTCCCAATTCCCCCATTCCTGAAGTTGGACTGATGGTAACAGGCTGGGATGTCAGTGAAAGGAAAGTAAAATAGGAAAGAGAGGTGTCAAATATCGCTTAAGGCATTTTAATTTCTGTCCCTGAGGAGCAATAAAGCCTAAATTTTCTGTACAGTCATAACAGTAATTGTAATATACCTATATGATAGAGGAGTAATTCGTGTCATTAAACACCATGACTGTTTTCTGGGTAAAATAATAGATTTTATTTTTTCTTGCAGTAATGTTTGCCCCTGCATATAGGTTGTGGAAAACTTTGTTTGCGAAAACAAAGCCATTGTTTTAACAGAAACCACAGAAATTTTGCCTTTCATATTGAATCAGTAGCATAATGAGCAGTGGAGCAATAGTTCAACATCAAAGGAGACTTCTTGGATATAGAGTGTGTTGCAACAACAGCGAAAAAATTCCCACCAGAAAGGAATTCTGCCATATGTGAGCAGCAAACATATGTGTTAGGTTAAAACCAGAAGATTTCCTTTGCTTTGCACCAAAACCAAGAGAGAGCTCCAAGTACAGAGGTTTTTGTTTGTGGTATGATGGGCAAAAGCTCAGTGAAAACCCAAAAAGCGTTGAGGGTGCCCCAAAAATTTGGCTGAAACATCAGTATTTCACTTTTTGAAACACTCTTGTTTTGCCCTGGCTCATGGCATTACATCAGTGGTCTTCACAGATTATGTTTGCCCAATTTATTTAGAGTAGTAATAAACCCAGAGAGATTTCTTTCTCTCCATGAAATATTTTAGCAAAATTAAGGATTGTTTTAAGAATGCTGTGATATAAATTTTGACGGGATTCTTGGCCTGCTTCCTTTTGGATAGGGTTGTATTTGACTCTAAATTGTGAGGCCACTTAGTGTCAAGAAATTTTTGCCCAGACAGCCCATAATTTTGGCTTCATGGAGAGACGGACATTTTGAAAATGAAAGGTTTTAATGACCAGATTTTAAAGCATCTGCATGTGTATTTCTGGAAGAAAATTTAATTTTTCTTTTCATTTTAATTTTAATTTTTTATTAACATTCACATGGGTTTGGGGGTTTTTTCCCCCAAAGTTCCAGAGCTTTTCTTCTCATGAACGGGGAGAGAAGACACATCAATGGATGTAATTTGAATTTAGAAAGCACTTGAAGAGAGGCCTGTATTCAGAATTATTGTTGGCACATGTTTTGAGGATGTAAAGTGGAAACCTTCTTCTGTGGGCATTAGTAAGGAGATAATTAAGACTACAGTAGGTAATTAGGGTAGCTTTTATGACCGCATCTTTCATTAACTAATTACATTAATTTGGTAACATTTGAAAAATTCTTTGAAGATGAAAAGTGCTAACTCTTCCTACCTTTAGTGGTATCTTTACTCTGCACTGGTCATAAATATTGAGGGCTTTTCTTGATACAGCTGCACATCCATGTGTGCAGAGCTGCTGGTACAGCTAATAAAATTTATATTTTTCTGTTAAAAAAAGGTTCTGCCGAGATTTGGCATAATCCGATCAGGATGAGCTGCAACTTTTCTGCTGGCACTTTCTGTTTCAATGTGAAAATACATTGGTATTTAGTGATTTTTAGAAATTTTTCCTTTCCTTGTCACTTATTTGTTCAACCCTCAGACCAGAGATATAAATGGTTGTGATCCAAGACTTCCCACTGCTGGGATGGGTCAGGAATCAAGCCTTGTCTACTCTCAGGAATACACCAAAAATAGGAAATTTTTTCACTTTAAAGGGGCGAAACATCTCACCTTTGTAAATAGTTTCTTCACAGTAATAATCAATATGAAGAAGTTAAGAACAGTAATTATTTCTGTTAATGCAGTTCTTCAGAACTGAACTTTATTTCAGGGAATCCAAAGTATTAAACACTAAATCCTTCATACGTTCTGTTTCATACTTGTTCCTGATACTCTTCAAACTCTTTCCCTTACCAGATTTTAGTTTATTTAGGTTAAGCTCTGTAAGTAACACCAAAAATTAATTCCTCCTTGACAAGACATTTTGGAATGCTGGCATTGCACCTTTCTGTCTCTTTAGGGTTCCTTGTTAAAACTCAATTCTTTGCAAGTTTTTTTTTTTTTTAATAAAAACTCCCTTTTTCACAGCCTCAGTCTGCCCCTCAAGTATCTCCCTGAATTCCCCATCCTGTGCATCATCCCAGCTTCTCTGCATCCCAACTCTTCCCATGGCTCTGAAATCAACTTCCTTCAACCTTTCTCTGGAGATAATCAATCCACAGTGGGGTAATAGGGGGAAAAGCAGTGCCTACCCAGCAATGCAGTTCAGAGGTTCCTTTCTCCTTGCACATCGGTGTCCAGCAGTTCTGGATCATGGATTTATCCAAAAATTCCTCTCAGGTCCCAAAATCTGTGTGAATCTTCCAGCGGCTCCTGCTCCAAGCTGTTCCTTTTCCCTTCCATCGTTCCCATGCCTCTCGATGCTGTGTGTGACCCAAACAATGCGATTTTATTTTAGGCTCCTTTCCATTTTTAGAAATAAGTCAAATGAGTTTTCCCTTTCCCCAGCTGTAATTCACCCACATTGTTGCAGTGGAGCTTATTATCTCATTTGCATTTTTAAGAGCTTTTCAAAGCTTAGGATATCTGGGCTGGAAAGCAAAACATTTGATTTCTTTGTTCTCTGGCCAACACAAAGCACTTCCAAGGTCAGGTATGGTGTAGACATTCAACAGCAAACATGTTTACATGGCATTTGAAAGCCTGTTTAACTGGGAAAAAAAAATACTGTCTTTATAAGAGTGATGCAAGTCAACTTAGCACAGCTGAGGGACAGGAATTCATTCCGAACCTGGAAAAATTTAACTAAATAAGTTAAGTTTTGATTTCTGTTCAGGGAAAAAAAAGCCTCTGACGCTTAAAAATTGGCCTGGATTTTTATTTTTTAATCCCTTTTTCTTCATCTCAGCAGTTATTAATCGTAAGCTCTGCTGCTCTTTGGGCAGAATGTGACACTTTGAAGCCACGGAACAAAAACTGCTTTTCTAACCAAAACAAAACATTGTTTAATTTTACAAAGGAGATGTTCTAAGGTCTACCTGGGGTAAGTCCTCTGCTGTTTTTAAGGGTTCTCTACATGGCCAAAGCTTCCCTGTCTGATTCAGAAAAAGATATGAGGGTTCTGGGTAGCTTCAGGAATTGCCATCAGCAGTCAGGCTGTGGCCACTGCCTATGAGGCTTTGTGACTACAGAGAGAATTTTCAGTGTGATCCTCGAAAAGGTGCATTATTCACCACATCTGTCATGATTCCTCCTAGAAAATTAAAATCGCGAGCAACAAACTCACTTACTTCTAATTGCTATTTTCAGAGTTAATCACATGCAGGAATCTACAGCAACCATGAGATTTTGATGTTGCTTTTTCATTTTGGCACAGCTTTGATCAAATGCTGAACTTTTGGTTTTACTTTTTTTGCCATTGTGCTGGTAGAATAGCTGGAATACTCAAATGAACATTAATTACTCGTGGAATTTATGCAGCACAGGGATAGTCCAAAAAGGGTCCAGTTTAAGGTATTTGTGATTGATCCAAGGAGGGTTTTTTTGCCATCCCAATACAAAAGCTGCCAACAGCCAGTTCTGGTGTGATTGGAAAAGTCTGTGAATTCGTACAGTGAATTCTGGTTTGGACAAATGGTGAATGGATAACTGGAAGATTTGTTAGTTTGCTGAACTTACATGCTGTAGTAAAAATACCTTATTTCTAAATTTAAATTTAAGACATTTTCTGCTCTCATAATGAAATAAAACATATGTGCTCTGTGCTGGCAAACACTATCTAGAGTAGGTGAACCTAACAAAGGCTGTGTTATCTGAATTTCCCAAATGAAATTACTTACAGATGCATTGCAAACCCTCAGATTTAAAGGAACCTCTCGTTTTAGCCTCTGCAGAATTAGTTTGTTGTAAACAAGAGAAGTAGAAATGGGAATTGAAGGAAGGAAGGAGCAGGGCAGCAGCTCTCTGTGCCACCCCGTGGTTGCTGTCTTTGGCAGGAAGGATTTGAGATGCAGTTTTGTCCTCAGGACTTGCTGTGATACAAATCTGTTCTCTGACACAAATCCATCTCTGTACTCACATATTTATTTATGCATTTAAATGCTATCTGCTGGCCAGCTCCAAAGTCCTGTGGAAGAGTCAAACTCGCTCCTGAGCACAAGGGAAGGACGAGTGATGTGTGGTCAGGTTTCCTCCCTCCTCATTTTTCACCTCGCCAAGCCATTTGGGCTGGAAAAGCTGATCCTGAGAGAGCAGGAGAACATGGATCATGCTTTGTAGTTTGTCCAAAACATGCTCCAGGAATGTTCCTGACAGTCACCCTGGGCTGGTTATGAATGGACACTTTGGGGTTATGGCAGGATTTTTGTCAAATTAATTGTGTTTTTTGTGATCTTCCTGATACATGGAATAACCCTGTTACTTATTGTATCTCTGCATTGCCCATTTTCATTTTTCAATCCAAGTTTGCTTGTTTGTGTTTTACCTCACAAGGCAGAGATACAAAAAGAAAACAAAAAGCCTACAATTCACACGGAATTCCCACATAGATTTCATTATATTAATGCAAATTCCTGGGGCTGCAAGACTTGTTGAGTATTGAAAATGGGTTATATATTCAAAGCCTGGATCTCAACATTTCTCAGAAGCTGTGATAGCATAAAAGTCCCTGGGCAGATTTGAAGTTCATGCTTGGGTCTGGTTACAATTTTTGGCATCAGAACATGTAACAGTCTTATAGCTATAAGACTTTAAAGTTAATGCCTGGCATCACTTCAAAACAGCGTGCAAGATCTATCAGAAGTAGTCCTCTTATCTTATCTCAATAGCAATTTTATCCTGTAAATTATTGGAGAGCACAGGGTTTCGGTGCTGTGGAAAAGAGCAAGGCGTTTTTGCTGGGAAATCTTTGCCCCACGAGGACTTTCCATGCTCCTGAGCTGTGCACAGGTAATTCTGGCAGGGAATTTGCAGGGAGGGTCCTGCAAAGCCCCCTCAGTCCAGGGGCTCCTTGGTCGCTCAAGGGAAGAGCAGGGACACCAAGGGAGGTTCAGGTTGGATATCTGGACAAAATTTCTCATTGAAAGAGTGGTCAAGCATTGGAAGAGGTTGCCCAGGGAAATGGTGGAGTGGAAGTGTTTGAAAAACAAGCAGATGTGGCATTTTGCAATTCGGTTTAGTGACCATGGTCACTAAATTTGGTCAGAGGTTGGACTTGGTGACCTTGGACATCGTTTTAGGCTGAGAAAAACCATCCTGTGATTCCAGGGAGCTCCACTGAAGGTCTCTGTGCAGCTCAGCTCTACAGAAAGCAGCCCTGCAGGCTTCTGCAGTGGCATTTGCAGCGCGTGCCTCTTGCTGCTGCAGCCCTGGCTGCTTTTCACTGATGGGTATCAATGCCCCCATTTCCTGCCATACAAAAGATAACTCCAAATATTCCCTTTCTGCAGCCCCAGCCGCCTCTGTGCTGGTGTCAATCCCCCATCCACATTGTGCACTTTGCTTGCAGTCAGCACTTGCACTTAACAATGCCTTTATTCAAGCTGACAACATCACTAAGCTTTTAGTAAATGTGTAAGTAAATGTTAAGCGTTGTATTCAAACATCCAACAATGAGTAGGAAACTTCCCCCCCAAAAAAAAATTCTTTGAAACTTTGTATTGTTTGTTTGGTGTGTATCTGTTAGAAATAACACAGACTATCGGTTCCTTGGGCACGCTGTTCCTTTGTAAAGCCTGCAACAAAAAGATCAAGGCTCTGAGTGACTGCTGGAATAAAAATAAATATATAAGGAGAACAGTCATGACAAAAGAAATTTGTCGATGCATTTTACGAGCTTGGTTTAGGAGTGATTACTTCTGAACTAAATAAAGATTGTGGTCAAGCGACATGATCATAAGATTGCTTTTATTTATTGCCATTTATACTTCATTTGCAGATCACATGCTGGATTTGACTGGAGGGCAGGAGGGGAGCCCCTCGTCTCGGCCAGCATCCCATTTCAGTAATATGGAATACATTTCCACTGCAAATTCCAGACATTGTTTTCCAGAGAAAGGATTATTCTGGCTTAAAGCAAAAACTGTTGGTACACTGCAAAACTGCTCCTGGGAAGCACAGGTTGTACAAATAGGATGACAACAAAAACATGGGACATTTGCAAATGCAAATGTTGCAATATTTCCATTTGCCTTTCAATCTTTGAGGGTATTTATTACATTTTTAGTATGAATATTTGTAGCCTGTAGTAAGACAGAACTTTTAAAATACAACTGCTCCTGTTCAATCAATGGTCCTGCCTGTGCAAAGTGACTTTTTTGAGTGGCCAGACTGCCTGTGTCCCACGTGAGCACCAAGTTCAGCTGCTCTCAGAGTGCTCCACCTTGTTCCCCAGCTCGTTGGCAGATGTGACCTGGCAGTTCAGCTGCCATGCCATGTTTCTGACGTGTGTTTTGCATCCCTTGCTGTTGTTGCAGGCCCTGCAGGACGAGCTGGAGAGTTACCGTGGGCAGGTTTATGATGCTCAGAGGAGACTGCAGCGCAGCGAGCTCAAGGCCCAGGAGCAGGTACTGAGTGCTGTCCCCCTCNCGCCTCCTGTCCCCATCCCTTCTCCATCCCTCGGGCAAGGACCTGCAATGGTTAAAAATACTACCTTCCCTCAAAGCAAAGGCACATATTTTCCTGCACAATTCTCAGCTAGCTTTCTTTTCTGTTGTGTTGGTAATAAAAGAGAATTAAACTGTCTGAACCCTTCAGGCGAATACTTATCTGCTGCTCTCTGTTGCAAGTTGGTATTTCAGCTATTCTCGCTGCTAAATGATGCATTTATTTTGAACTGACTGTTTTCAACTGCCTGTTCTGTTTTAATAGAGGTTTCTGAGACTATTCGAACCTGTTCTTCAGTGGTTTGTATGAAGAGAATTATAATTGGAAAATAACAGCTAAAAATAATCTCTAGTCCTGATCTTCTGCATTCATTGTCCAAACATGTCTGTAAACAGTTTCAGATGATTAATAGTGCTAAAATTTTTCTGGACACTTCCAGTGAAGTCAGAGATTATTTAGTGTGCTTTGAGCAAAATAGTGTGTGTTGTTTACAGGCAGTATTGGAACAGAAAGTCGGTGATCTGCATTCAAAGCAGATTAAATTGAAATATTCAGGGGAATGTGGAGGTGATGAATACCTGAATCAGATAGGAATTTATATATTTCCAGTACAAATCAGGTTCTGAAGCATTTGAGGACTTCTTTTGGTGCTGAGTAAACAGTATTAACAGAATATATCCTGCTAAAAGCATTTATAACTCCATACCTACAGGAATAATAAGTTGGGATGGTTGCAGAAGATTAATAATCATTACTTTCAAATACTTTTTCCTCCGTTTTTGCTGTCCTACTGGCACATGGGAATCCCCTTTCACCCCTGGAGTTTAATTCTCGTATTTCCTCTCTGCAGTGCTGGTGATTCACTGTTCCCTTCTGTCCCCTCTGCCTCCCAAATCCAGATGTTGGTCCAGGCTCATCCTTAGCTGCAGTGTCTGCAGCAGCACAGCAGTTTGGGGTAGAGTGAGTTAGTTAGCCCACAAGAATTGCATCTTGGCTTCAGAGCCTCCTGGAAAAGAAGGAGGAAAATCAGCTCTTTAGTGCAGGGTTGTCCCTACCAGGGAACAGCTCTGAGGGATGTCCTCTTCCAAATTTCTTCTTTTTTTATGTTTTTCTTTAGTCTCTGCCACTGCCATTTTGCTTTTTCTTTTTTCCTGACCCATTTTGAGAAGGATCCAGAAGAAACAAAAATTGACTCATGCAATGCAGAGGGAGAAGGCTGCACATGCAGATTCCTAGGGTGATTCCCACTTTCTGCCTTCAAGGTTTCTCCTGCAGGAGCTTCTTAGCCCCAGGATAATGGAACAGGAATGTTCTTTAGTCACACTGTGCTGTCCATCTCTGAGCTTTTCCTGCAGGGCTGCCTTGGCAGATTTGGTAGAACTCACATCCAAGTTCCTCAATGCTCTTGTCTGCCTCTCATCCACTGGGACTTTCTGAAGCAGCTGGAGCCACTGAAACTGGTTTGCTTTAGGTGGCTTTGGTCTATTTTGCAGACAAACATTTTGGAAGTTGTTATTTGTCTCCTCTGTGTGCAGTTAATTCATTAGTTCTGCTTATCTCTCCCGAAGAGAAATGCAGAAGTGACAGCTCTGACATGTTTCCAGTTACTGGGCTTGGCCAGGCTACCTGTAAACATGTTCATCAAGTGTTAACAGTGGTTAACAACTCATCAGCTGATCAGGGAGCTGAAATATTTGGGGCAGTAACTTGCTTTCTGCTTTTACCAACTATTTTCTGGATCAGAATTGCACAAAACACAGAGATTTGCGGTGGCGCCATTACAAAAGCCACTTCTCCAAGCTTTTTCATGTCAATAAATAAGGAGGAGAGAGGGTTAAAGGGCTTCTGTTTTTCATTAAAAGGAAAAAATCTTGTGTTTTGATTCTATAACAACAACAAACAAATGAATGAGACATGAAAAAACATTTTGTTGTGCTTTTAATTAAAAGTAAAAAGCTGTTTCTCGTTATGGCTTGTTGGGTGGTATCTTAGTGCTCCATGCTGGCCGTTTTTCCAGTGCAATGTCCTTATAACTCTTCAGCCTTTAGGAGTGACTGACAGAGCCACAAAGTTTAACTCTTTGTTTCAGTGACCCTCTGCTGATCACACAGGCTTAACCTTGCGTTATTATAATTATCCAGAGAGACAAACTGTCCTATACATAAAGGGGAGAGAATCTGTTGGGCTGTCAGCAAGCCCTGGGCTGCAGTTGGAGAGGAGCTGTTGTTTGTGTGGAGCTTTTCCGCTCCCATACTTTGTGTTCTTGGATGAACTTGTGTTTACTGCTGTTTCATTTTCTCTCCCTTCTGCAGCGTGGGTTGGTCAGTCCCGTTGTGTCTGTGTTGTCTCACCAGTGGTGCCATATGGCAGCGATCTCCAATCACATTTGTCAAAAGTGTTGGCCTAAAGGATTTTATCTTTTCCATGGAGGTTGTCCTGTCTCTGTCCTGCTTTTCCTGTATTTTTCAGTGCTCAGTAATGCTGTACTTCAAGATTGGAGTCTCACAGCTGGATCATCTTTCTTCAGGTCAAAATGTTGGATGTTTCCTTCAAAAATTAGATGTCCAGCTTCTTGAGACATAAATAATTGTATTCATGGAAAGTGCCAAACTGGCAGTAAATGTAAAAACTCACATGAACTATATATATAGTTTTATATTTTTTTGTTGTTGTTGTTAAATATATATGGTCACAAGACAGTTAAAGCAGTCCGGGAGGGTTTCTGGCAATTTTGGGTGTGTCTAAACCATTTCCTCACAAAGCAGCACTGAAGTTTCTTGTAGCTCAGTCCTATAAAACTCTGGGATCAGCTTCCCGTGCAGTGATCCCATTTGAGTTGTGTTCCTGTATGGGGAATTTTTGGAGTGAATGTATCCCTGGGTTGTCTCTGATATCTGCCTGGATCTAACGGGAGACAAGACTTCCTACTCAACGTATTTCTGAAGTGCTGTGGCTTTGTGCATTTGTCAGTCACAGTGAAAAAAATCCCCATTGTTCATACAGGAGGCTTTACATCCTGTGAATGTGTAATTAAAAATGACACACATCACTGGGAGCTTCATGAGTCCAGGAATTTAGGCGTGTGCAACAAGTTGTGCTGAACTGGGGCCTGTGTAAAAATTGGGTATAAAAATTCCTGCTAGTGTTTTTTTTGGTTTTTTTTCTATACTACCTAGATTTCTTTAGCACACATCGTTTATTTTAAATTCTTTTTTGAAGGGTAATCACCCCAACTCAGTTTACTAAAAAGCTCCAAGAATCTGTCGTTTGGGAATTACACACAAGAATCTTCTCACGAAAAAACCCTCCATTCTTTTCATTCCTTGTTCTAACATTTTTAGCCGTAGATTTGGATTGAGTATGAGGTAAAATTTGGGATAATAGAGGGGAAGAAGTTCCTCATGTTTACAAACAACTGAATTAGCAACACTAGAGAGACTCAAACCACAGGAATACCTCCAAACAGTCAACTCATAAATACAGTTTTAAAGGAGGGAGATTCTGAGACAGAAAATCAATTATGCTCAATTCATTAATATTGCTGAGGAAATGAAGGAGAATAGCAATGGAGGTTTTCAGCCCTTTAATTTCTTTTTCCTCAAACAGATTATAAAAAAAGGATAAAGGAGTTATCTGAATGAGGATGTTATAGAAGTATTTGGCATAAAATGGAACAGCTTAGTTTAAGTGGATTTCACTCGTGTTCAAATGAAAACAGGAGTGATAATTGTAATAGAGCCATGATTCAAAAGCATTCAGCCAGTTTTCATTTCTAATGTTTATTATCCTGCCTTGCTCGATTTTTTATGACTGCTGGATATTTACCACATTCAGCCCAACTTACTGTTTCCATGCCAACTAAATATATTTGTTCTCAGATGAATGCTGTGATGCATCCTTCTGAAATTTCAGTTGCTGTGTAGCACAGAGAAACTTCTAAGGTTTGCCACACCTTCTCCTTGCTGGGAGCAGAGCTGCTGCCAGTGGATTTGTGGAGCTGAGAGCAAGGAATCTGTGAGACACAGATGAGCAACAGACATTGATGTTCACCCTGTGAGTCCCACATTAGGTCTTAATAGGATGGCTGGAAAACTTGAGTCATATTAGCCCTTTAGTTTAGGGCTTTTTGTCCAGATTTCTTCTTAGAAATCATCTGGTGGAAGGTGTCCCTGCCCATGGCAGTGGGATTGGAATGAGGTGATCTCTAAGGTCACTTCCAACCCCAACCATTCTATGATTCTGTGATTTTTAAAGGTGTCAGAGAGTTTTCACTACCATCAGATGGCAACCTGGGCTCCCTGCCTCAAATTCCCGGGCTTTATCCAAGTGTTGTCTTTCTCAGAACATTGTGCAGTCACACACTCAGGCAAACGAGCTCTAGGTTGGGTCATTTGAAAGCCCAGGTTGGCTCTGGCCAGCTGCAGGTGAGGAGGATGGAAGGAGCCCTTGTGTCACCGAGCCAAGGGACACTTGGGAACTGAGATCCAAGCAGTCAGCACGGGCTGGAGGTGGTGATGAGATTCTGCTGCTTGCGTCAACCCACGGCACTGAAACGCTTCCAGAATTTCTCCCCCAGAGACCCATTTGTGCTCCCACAGCAGTGGGAAGCTCAGGCTGGATGTGGATGATGTGAAACCACAGCAGTGATTCACCCAGAGCAGCCTTTGCTGGGGCTCTGCAGCCTCTGGAGCTGTGGGGAAAGGAGGGAGGACCTGAAAGAAATTCCCATCGTGACTTTCAAGAGCTAGAGCACTGCCAAATATTGTCACATTCAAATAGGTCCTGCAGTTTCTGACTGTGACCAGCACGGATGGATGGGTTTGAAGAGTGGTTTTGTGCAGTTCTGCATGGCTGAGGAGGGACCTTGTGTCATCTCCTGCCTCCACTGCTCTGCTGACACTCCCAGCTCTGGGCTCGGGAGGGATCTCTGTGCCTTCAGCTGTTCTCCTCCCATAAAACCTTGTGAGAAATGCAGGACACCAACAGGCAGAGGGACATAGCTGAAAATCTGGTGGTTCCCCATCTGCACCAGGGAGGATTTCTTTTCTAACTACTTGTGGTGAGAAAATTTCAAATTTCGAATACTTTTATTAAAAAAGATGTTGGAGAGCCACAGAGAAGAGGTGACGGATCCAGTGGGACTGGGGGCACTGCTCTGGCTCTTTGGCACACACAGACCACAAATCCAGTTCTGAGGAGGTTCTGGGTCTCCTTTCAGCCTTCCCAGTAGAGGCTGCTGGGCAGGAATCAGCCTGATCCTGTCACATCTCTGCTAGGGACCTTCCGTGGGTATGGGTGCCCCATGTGGGTGTGTGGCAGTGTTGGCTTCAGGAGTGGTGTGGGTTGGAAGGGACATTGCAGACTGTCCAGTCCCAGACACCTTCCATAGCCTGCCTGCTCCAGCCCCATCCAGCCCAGCCCTGACACTTCCAGGGATGAGGCATTGTGACTTAGCTACCATAAAATGACCACAGACATTATTTGGAGCTCAAATTCTACCACTTTTTACCTTAGTGGGTGTCTACCGTACACACAGTTCCATTGATATATTCATTAATCACTTTGATACAGCAGCAGCCTTCAGTTTTTAATTAAGACTGAGGTTGCTAGGATAGATGGTAATTTTACATTTGACACATTTTATATTTGTATATAATTTTCTTTAATGGCCAACAATGAAAGGAAAGAGAATTACAACGAATATAGTAAATTATTCTGTATAGCATGAGGTTTCAGATTAGCAGGAGGAGATAGAAGCCTAGAGATAGAGATTCAAGGACAGAAAAACAGCTTTGCAGGTGGGATTTGAAAGGAGCTGGAAATCAATGGAGTTGAAAGTTCCCAGGAGCTCCATATGGCAGGAACTGCAGGAGAGGAGGATCTCACCAACTGTGCAACTGTCAAAGGGACAGGAGTGGAGGATGATGGTGCATGTGTGCAAGTCAGTGATCAAATGTTAGCTTTGGTCATCAGACACAACTGGAAAATGCACAAATACACACCTCCTAGCAGAGCAGAATTATTGGAGCTTGGTGGCCAGCTGGAGGGAGACAGCAAACAGAAAGTACAGGAGAAATAGTTAAAAGGGAAAAGGGGATTGTTACCAAAAGAGAATAGAAGCATATGGCAGCGGGCAGGAACTAGAGAGTATTTTAAAATGTCACTTTGCTTGCTCTTTGTCTTAAATAATAGTGAATGAGAGACATCTTTCTTTTAAGAGGGCAGTACCTCATTTCAGAGCATCTGTGGTTTGCTTACAAATTATCCATTGAGGGAACTTTGCTCTTTCAGAAGCTGCTGAAGTAGCACTACAAGGAACAGTGATACTGGTGCTTAATGCAGGCAATTAAAATAGAAAAATGAGGAAATGGCTGGAGGAGCCAGTGGGTGACAGAAGAGCAGAGCAGTGACACCTCATCTCCAGTCAGGCTGCCAGCAATGCCTGCTCAGTTGGGGAACTGTCCCAGTCTGTCTTGCTAGGCACTGGAGCTAAAAAGGCCTCGAAAAGACCAACTTGATGCTCATCTTTACCTTCATTTAAATTCTCAAATGCTGTTTTGTTGTCAGTGTAACCAGCACGGAATGCCATCCATGGGAATTCCCTGCAGGCAGCTCAGCCATGGCTCTCCTGCACTGCCTGGCAGCTGCTTTTGCACTGGAGATGCTGGTTGGATTTTTGTTCTGGGCAATGGTGGTCGTAAAAGTGGCTTCTGGTGATCATCTCCAGAGCTTTGCTTGTTCACGCAGTCGGTGTGGAAACACAGAGTCTGAAGTGCTGCTGCTGGGCTCTGTCATCTCCAGCTGGTGTTGGGAGCACTCAGCACCTCCTGGATGAGACACCAAACCTCTCCCTGCCGAGGCACCCCGGATGGGAGGGACTGTGTGCAAGGTAACGTGCTGGAATGTAAAGCTGAAACACAGAAATATCTTCCAGCAGTGGTGTCAGAGATGCTCAGATCTTTATTTCAGACTTGATTATCCTGATAGTGCATTAGGAATGGCCAGGACCAGAAATGAACCCCACGTGTTGGACCTCATGATCCTGGTGGGTTCCTTCCAGCTCAGGAGATTCTGTTAGTCTGTGTTTTCAGCTTTGGGAGCAGCTGGGCTGGTTTGGGTCTGGTTTGGGTCTGGTTCCTGTGGATCAGGGGGTGTCAGTGGGGTGTCCCCCTGTGTCCCCCTCACCCCACGGAGGGGACAACCCTCCTGCTGCAATGCCAACCTCCTGAGCCAGCGAAGGAACAGGACTGACAGGAGCTGAGGGAAAGAGTGCTGGGGGAGCAACGATGGCATCTGCCATGAGTCATCTGGAAGGAGAAGAAAATAAGTCCAGGATCCTCCAAATCCCAGCTGGAACAATAGCAGAGCCCTGGAGAGGGGGAGGCTGAGAGAACAGCGTGAATTTTCTAGCCACAACATTCCTGGTTGTTCCGTGGTGTTGACAGTGAAAGCTTTTATTCCTCTCCAAGTCGTGTAATCCCAGGAATGCTGCTCTTGCCATATGCAGCCCAGTGGTTGGGTTTTTTTAAAAAAAACCTTCTTTTGCAGCTATGAATTATATGGACTCAGATTGCTTAACTACAAACAGAGGATTTTCCAGGTGGGAGATCTTGGTTAAGAAAAGAGAGATGGAAATACAAGCCACTGAAGTAATAAGGCCACTTGGATGCAGGTTGGGAAAAGAAAAAAAAATTACCTGGAGCAGCAAACTCAGTGCTCAGCGAGGAGCTCTGCAGGGCTGGAGGTCCCCGTGGGTTAGTAAAACAACAAGGCAGGAATGTTTTGAATGCTGGGATAGTTTACTGGCTACAGACAGACACACAAAGGGGATGGCTGTGCCACCAATTTCTGCTCTATTGGAACTGTCAGGACAGGGGAGGTGCTGCTCCAGCAGGGTTTTCTCAGTGGAGAACAACATGGTGTTCACTTGACAAAACAACTTGCTCAGCTGATCCCGCTCTGTTCTCAGCTGAGCCAAATTCGTGGGATTTATGGCACTCATTACTTTCCTTAAGAACTTGAGAACATTTGTATCGAGTTGCATGCTATTGCTCTGAATCTGGGAGAACCATATTTCAGCAGCCCTCGCCCAGTGAGAGTCGAAATTCCCACTGCCTGAAACCAGAGAGGATGTGGGCTGAAAAAGCAGAGGATATTCGGGTTTGATTATTTTCTGAAAAGACAGATGTTCAGACCTTGATCTTCGCAGAAACAATTGATGCATCACTGGATTCTTCATCAAGAAAAATCGTTTCAGAAGATTTCAGGCTGCAGTTAAATATTCTCTTACGACAGAAGCCGGAGAGATCTGGAATTTGAGGAAATTGCCAATTTTGGTTGGTTTGTTCCTGGGTTGGGGACATTGCTCAGTGTCCCCCAGGCCAGCTGAGGGACATCTGGACTCACAGAGGTTTTGTGCTCACTTTGACTCCAGGGGTCTGAGAAGCAAAGGAGGAGCCCCTGCAATTAGGGAGGACACAAACAAGAAGTGATTAATCATTCTTAGGATTTTTGTTTGGTTTTTTGGGTTGCATTTTGGTTTTTATGTTTTGGTGGGTTCTTTTGGTTGGTTTTACCCTGTTGATTAGATTTTTTTAAATTGGGGTGGCATCATAATAATTTGTCCTCTTGCTCTTCTCAAAATGCTTTCAGAAAACTCGTTCAGCAGTCTTCAAACCACCTGAATGAATTAAGCTTACCTGTGCAATATTATTATTACTATTATTATATTACTATTACTTTTACTTTTACTATTACTATCCTAATTTAGAAGGAGGAGACTTTATTCTGAGATTAAATGATCTCCCTAATAATGAAGGGATTATTTTTACCTTTTTGGAAGCCTAACCTGTCTTCAGCTTTATTGCAGCAGATCTTTCCTGTCTCCATTTCGAGACCTGTGGTGCAGAACAGATCCATAACCTTCTTAAAAGAGTTTTTTTCCTTTTAAACAGCATTATAGCACACAATTGTGTAAATAGGAAAGGATTTAAGAGAGACAGGAAATTACTTTTCTCATCTTATTCACCCTGGAACATGGAGAAAATTTGATAACAACTAAAAGATCCTAATTATGCCTTTTGGTCACTAGCCTAGTATTTCCTGGCACACGTTATCCTGCATAAATATTATAAACAGGCAGAAATTAAGATACTAAAAAAGTCACAACAGCCTAGTTAAGGCAACTGTCTTTAGATCCTTATCTGGCATAAACACAACGTTAACTTCATGCCCTTCAAGACAAGATTTCTTTTTTGTAAAGGAACTTGGACGACTTTCTGTGGTCTCTTCATTTACTTCAGAGTTTCTTTTGCAGTTTCCTTATGCTCCCCTGGTTCAGATAAAGTCATTTACGGCTGGAAGGTCTGGAGAAGATTGTGTTTGTTTGGAGGTTTTGTATTTTTTGATACATTTTTTTTAGTGAGATGGGTGTTTGGCACCAGGGATGAGCTCAGCATTACAGAGCTGTTGGTGTGAGGAGCCTGAGGAGGATCTGTGCAGAGCATGGAGGAGACACAGAACACCCTGTGCTTGGCGGGCTGTTGGTAGAACGTGGGCTGACATCCAGCTGGGCACCCCAGAAATGCCACATTCCTCCTGGATGTGCTTGAGTTGTTCTGTCAGAGAGGCAGGAGAGGCTGGAGCACAGCGAGGAGCCCATGGAGCTGTTCTGTGCTCCCGCTGCTCCTAACCCAGCCCCAAACATCCCTCTGGGTTTCTGCAGAGCTGAGCTGAGCCACCTGAAGGCTCCTCAGAGCAGCAAATTGCAGCTCACCTTGCTCTAGGGCGCAGGGAACTTGCTGCCACCAGCCCTGGGGGGATTTCAGAGGTGTGAGATGTGGGGCTGAGGGACACAGAGGTGACCTTGGCAGTTCTGCTTCATGGCTGGACTGGATCTGAGAGGCTTTTTCCAGCTGGACCAATTCAGTGATTCTGCTGATGAGCTCTGGGCCAGACCTGGCTGCTTGGGTTGGAAAGCTCAGAAAGAAAATTTGGACATTTCTCTTCTGGGCATCAAACCCAACTTTTCTCTCTTTGAGAACAATCAATGCCCAGCACGATTTCTGTGGAATTCCCAATTCCCTGCTTTTTGCATCACTTTCTATAATCATGTGGCTGTTTGTCTCTTTTTTCACTGATTTACCAGGTGACCAAGCACACATGAGCTACGTGTGGCACCTCCAGCTCTCTGCTGACACCAGAGATGATTGATGGCAAAACTCTAGACCTCATATATTAGCCACCAACCTGAATAAACAAAGACCAGTGTGGCAACTCAATATTAAAAGCTATTAAACCTTCCTGGGGGTTCATGGACTAAATCAACTCACCAAAATGAATTTTCAAAAAGGAAAAAAAAGCTTTCTCAGGACCGAAGAAAAATGAACACAAGTAAATGAAATAGAGCCATCCTCATCCAGCAGACTAAAGCCCTCCTGAGGGATGAAGAATTGCAATTTTAAACATCCCTCAAGAGTGCAAGAGGAGACACAGTATTTGTGGATCCTAGGGAGGCAGCTTGAGGCTATAAAAGAACAAAAAAGCCTTTAAGGCACACAAAAAAAAAATCCCTGCAGACATAGCTTTCATTGGTGAAAAATAAGTGTTAAAAAATAAAAACCTTCTGCCATTAAAATGAGTATCCATTATCCCAGTCGATGTTATTTTTCAGTTGTAAGAAGTGATTTAGACTTTTGCCATGCACTGTTTTAATCTCTTGGGTCAATAAACCTTGATAGTGACCTCAGCCAAAAATACCAGCAGGTTGTTTACCATAATTCAGCAGGAAAGAGCTGGGCACTTACTTCCATCTTATTGTGATGCAATTACCTGTGAGCAGAGCTGAAAGTAATGTGTTTTGTCTTCTCAAACGAATTGGAATTGTCTCCAAAAGAAGAGATTTCACTGCGATAAAGTGTAAGTCTTGTCTCTGAAACAGAGCAAGGAGTCATCCCCAAACCAAACTGCAGCTACTGGGGTTTGGTTCTCATTTTCTTCCTCCATTTTCAGCTGAGCCTGTAATGTATCTCCACACTTTAAAGCCCAATACAATATTTTTTCCTGACTTTCCAAGAAACACCTTTGTCACAGAAGGGAATGATCCTCTGCTGCACTGCAGAGTTAATAACAAGTGTTCCCAGCATTTTGAAAGCATTTATTTAGAGGACAAGTGCAGATTAAACTATTAAAACCACTGACCTGGTTGCAAGAAAACTCTTGCACAATTAGAAAATTATTTCCCTCACAGAGCTATAATAAATTTTTTGGTGCATGTCCATATTGGCAAGGTGATCATGCAGATCCTCTTACCTATTAAACAGATCTTTATTCATCAAAATTTAGGAAATAAAAGCGTTTTGCTGCTCTAGCTGCCTGTTTCTGGTCTTGTCTCACCAAGAATAAATGGAACATGTTGAATCAACTGAAATATATGTTTCTGCTCTATCAAGGTCCCCACCCAAATGAGCTGTTGGCTCAGAAAATATTTATCCTGGCAGAGCACTTACACATAACTTTGGAAGCCTTGATAGAAATAGTAGCATAAATTTATTGGTGCAGCTCTCAGAAACATAAATTTTGATCGCTGGCTTATCCACAAGCAGAGTTCAAACGAGGTTTCCTGTCTCACCTCTTTTTTTTCCCCTTCAGATTTGCATAGTGGCATCACTTCCTTGCAGTTCCCAAGGAAAGCCTCTAATTGCCCATTTGCATAGAGATCTGGCGATTCCTCCTGCCTGTCGGGGTGACTCAGAGGGAGAATTTTCCTAACGTTTGTTTCATCAGATTGTTTTATTCCTTTTGTATCGATAATTGCACGCTGCATAACGCAGATTTTGGCGTGAGCTGCTTTTCCCATGGGATGGAGTTGGGATGAACTCAGTAAACTCAGCCTTGGGCTCTCACGTGGGATTGGGATTTGGAGCTCGTGGCTTCTTCAGGTGTGAGACTGAGGGTTGGGTTTGGGGTGGATTTCAGCCATTTGGGAATGAAAATCCAGCACCAAATGGTGTGGTGTGTAACCCACTGGGGGGAAAAAAATTCCATTTGTAAGTTTAAAGATATTTTATGAGCTAATCTGATATCGAAGCCCTTTGATCCTTTATTTACATATTCAGCTGCTAATCCAGAAAAACACCAAAGTCCTTGCTTAATTTGAATTAAGCAGTTAATCCTATTGGGAGTTAAGTACAGATGTGAGGCCCTGATTGAGCCAAGCAGGAACGTGATGGGCTGACCTGAGCCACGCTCTCCATCTCATTCCAGCTCCAAACTCATCAAATCCAACCCCTCTGGGGAGATGAGAAGCACAACTCTTCCACCTGATCTCTCTGGAACTCCTGTTTACTCAGCATCTCTTGAATCAAGTTGCAGATGAAGATTTCCCCCATTCAAAGCTCCTCATTTTGGGGTGAACATCTGCTCTTGTCAAAGGGCTAAGGTGCTCAAATCCACTCACTGGAAGTTCTGTAGTCTCCGTGAAGTTGAGGAAGACACGAAATGGAATGCAAGATAGTTGCAGGGTGAATAATAATTTAAACTAAAAAGTCTACAAAAGCACCTGGAAGTTGAGGAATTTTGTAAAAAATATCTTGGGGAGCAGGAAGTCACCTTGTGTAAGGGAGCAAGGGACAAATGTCACCCCACTGACCTGGTTCAGATCCTTCCAAAGGCAAACACAAAACTTCTGACTGTCTGTGCAAGGTGTAGTTCTGTATAAATGCTCGGTTCAGATGGATTTGGGAATGATTCCTGCTCCTTCGGTCTATATTCCTTTCTCTTTTTTTTTCCCTCTCCATCTATTTTTTATTCTTATATTTTCTTTTACCTTTCTTTGTTTTTTTAATCTCTTTTGCTCTTTACAGGTCTTTGCTGATCTTTCTTCTCTCTCCTTCCCTCTCCCTTGATAGCACAATTCTGCATTTATTTGGCCTCCAATTTGGGCAAAAGAAGCACAAAAACTTACTCTCCAGCATCTAAGAGCAGCCATTTATATATCAATTTCTCTTTGTTTTGTTGCAGTTGATTACTATACGAGAAGAATATGAAAAAATACTCAAAGGGCTCTTGCCAGCAGCTTCAAAAAAGGAATTTGAAGACACCATTTCATCTTTAAAATCTCAGGTAAGTTCTTATTATTCATCTTCAGCTTTCTGGGCTGGATAAAAGCCATCTCTTCTAGACAGGAGGTCATGACCATCTGAAATTTGGCCAAAAATACTGAAGAAGTCTCAAAACCAGAATATGGCAGCACTCAAATGCTTCCCACTCAGTCATCTTTCACAAGGCTTTTCTCCTCCGCACTGTATCTTTTGGTCCCAGATTTTTCTTCCAGGAAAAGCTGTGCTTTATTCAGTCTCAGGGTTTTCTCCTCCACCTTTCAAATGCGCCTCACAGTTATCTTTCATCTCCCTTACCCTGTTTCTCCTGAAGGAATCATTTAGAGGCTGCCTATAAAGGGTGAAGAAGAGGATTAGAAATAATTTTATTTTCTTTCCAGCCTATGTGATAAAGCAAATTGGATATTTTTTTAAGATACTGGTCTAAATGATCATTGTGACAATGATCACAATGGTTTCTACATTTTCCTATGTAAAGGGTCTCTGTAATGTTTTATCTTGAATATTGCTAACCAGTTTTCATGTGACTCTTCACCACTTCTTCTAGGTTAATGCAGAATCAGTAGGATTTATATGAAATAGACTATTAAATTGCCTAACAGGAATATTCAAATGTCATTGGAAATAGGGAACCACTGATTAATTGGGTGTGTTTCTTGCTCATGGTTCCCACAGAAGTTATTTGGGACTTTTCTGTTTAGTGGGTTGGGAGCTGGAAGAAAACAAAATGTCCTCATTGCCCAAACTCCAGTGAGGAAGGATAAGTAGCCATAAAGAAGGGTGATCAGAGCTGTGGAATAATGGGAATCCAAGGCAAATGCCATCAGTGCTTGCAGGAATGTGCGTTTAAGGAGCTGGGAAGGACTGGGATGTGGGATTGTCCTGGCTGAAGGGAAGAGCAGAAACCCTGAGGACACCATGAACAAGCTCAGGCCTGTTAGCATCGTATTCTGTTGCCAATTTTCAGTACTGTTTTTCAAGAAATTATTGATCTGCAACTTCTCATTTCTCTTTCTTATGCAATCTCTCTCTATGAAGATGTCTTTGGGGGTTTTTCCCTTTTTTTTTCTCTTTGCAATGCAGAAGGGTTTTTCCACAGCATATTGTGCTCTGCATGAGACACTTCCCCAGGCAAAGGCCACCTTCAGTGGAAGCAGGAAATTTTCAGAGTGGAAACTCACATTCCTCTGTGCAAGTGGTGACACAACTTCAACACTCTGGGTGTGAACATTCTGATTCCACCTCAAGGGATCCCTGATGGGGGTGGTGCTTTCCCTCATTTAAATAGCTGTTGGAAATAAAGAGTTAAGGGTCTACTGGGGAAATCTATTTCCAGTTGATAATAAAAAGCTATTTTTAAAGACTCCTAAAAGGACTATTAGCACTGCCTGGTAGGAAGCATCACTCTGAGTTAATACAAGAATACCACACCTTTTAATGAGTTAAAAAAAGAAAAGTAAAATCTGATATCCACCTGCAGGGCTTCTGTAAGCAGCAGCAGCATTTCAAAGGAGTAAAAGTAACTGCACAGATGAAAACCTGGGTGCTCTCCCAGAAACCCGTGGCTGCTGGCTGTGTTTCCACACGCTGGCGTCGCAGACCACTCGGGGAGCTGAGCTCTCTCTGAAGCACAGGTGTCCTGCTCTTTGAAAATTGTTGAAATTCCTGCTTGAAAACATCAGACAAGAAGGGCACTGGAATCTGTGCACCTGTCAGGATTATTTATTGTTGGAGGAGGATGAAGAGGATAGGCCGGGTAAAAGCGCCGAGCGGGGGATAAAAATAAACGGCAGAAAAAGAAAATACTTGAGGCTTGGGTGAAGTTTCTAAAAGTGGTGCTAAATATAAAGAGTTGCTGCCTCATTGTCTGCTGCTGGGGGGGTAACCGACAGGGGATGCAGTGTGTTAATAAACATTAATTTTCATGCACTTGAAGAACAGGTGAGTACCTTAATCACAAGAGCAAAAGTGCAGATCGGAGCACAGGAGCCACACAGGAGCTGCGAGGAGAATGGAGCTCCCAAGGCCTTGCACAGCCCAGATGTGCCAACAGCGGGGTTTGACAACTGCTGGGACTCTGTTCCTGAAGGAGGAGAGTGCAGAGCCAGAGCAGAGCCAGAGAAGCCAACAGTCTTCTGTTAAATATTAATCCTTCTGCACAGCTAAAGTGTTACTGCATTTTGTTTAGGAAAACTCCTTTAATGAAATGAGCGCAGACCTATGAGTTGGAACTTTGTACCCTATTTTCATGTGGGATGTATTTTGCAGGTAAGTTTTCTGCAGAAAAGAGTCCTCCAGGAAGAGCTGAACGCCTACCACGCCAAAAAGTACGGGATTCTCTTTGCTCCACTTGTGCCATTCCACAGCCGGGGTCGCAGCTCTGGAAGCTTTCCAGTTTAATTCAAACACTCCAGCATGGGTGCAGCTTGCAAAGCTCCTTATTTCCCGTAAACAAGCATCTGAGAGTGTTTCCCCAGCGCTTAGTCAGGACTGCTAGAGCAAGATCAGAGCACTTGCAGGTGCACTGCAAGTCTGGGCTTTGCCTGCACGTCGGGGCTGAGGCGGTGGCTGAGCACAGCTGTGGTGATGCCACCTCCTTTCAGATAGAAAACAATGATGCAATGCAGAATATTACAGATCCCATCTTCAAAGGACCGGATCTCCACGAGCCTCAGCTTTTTTTTTCCAGCTGTTTACACCCTCCAATATAAATTATGGCAAAGTGCTGCAGCCATAAAAAGCCTGGCTGTGCCTTTAGAGTAAGTGATTCACGTGGAGAGGTGAGTACAAGGAGACTTCCTAGGAAAGCCACTCCATCTCTGTTATATTTACAGACATTTCATATCTCATGTGAGGGTTTCTGCAGCTAAGAATGGGTGCTTGTAAAAATAGTGTAAGCATTTGGGAGATATTTTAGCAACTGTGGAAAGGTTAGCAGTGTGACAGTTGTTAAAAAATATTAATCCTAAATTATTTATTAACAGGAATTGGCTAAAACTAACTGGAAACTGAAAATTCTTGGTATTAAGTCCAGCCTAGGTAACTTTGTTAGATAAATAGAAAGCTCCAGACTTGCTGCCCACTGGACCCAGCCCTGCTTTCTGCCTGTTGTGTTTTCGCAACAAAAATAATAAGGTATAACTAACAAAAATCTCTTCCTTTCCAGGTAACCGATGGATCGGTGGGATCTCTGTGATTGCCAAAGGGACTGCTTTGAATAGGTTTGAAGATTTGCCTCTTGTAAATTATAATGCAAAGATTAGTGGTTCTTTTGTTAGCACAAAAAAATGAACTTCATGAAAACATATTCATAGCTCATGCCAGCATGGGTTTTGTTGTATCTTCCTTCCATGTTTTTTATCATTATTTTATTACAGATTTATGCTTTTGATACAGTTTGATGCCGCGCTGAGCTCGCTTACCGAGCAAGTAGACTTTGCTCTACTAATATTTTTGTTACTCCTTCCCAATACCATTTTTTTTCGCTTTTAAACATGAAGAAAACCCCATTTCCTATTATTATTATTATTGTCCAAGATATTTTAACATATTTTGACACTGTTCCGTGTCCACATGTTTACATGATATTAAAATATTATTATTTTCTTACATTTTTGTTTTGACATTCTTGTCCTGCTTGAGCATCTCACTCACCTCAGTAGCCAGGGGGGTTTTGTATGGCTCTGTTAAGTGGGAATATGTGTTGATATTTGATAATTATATAATATGATAATTCCATGGGATTATCTTGGCACCAGGATGGGAGCCTCGGTGGCAGTGGGGTTGGATATTTGGGCACAGGGAATTCCATTCCTTCATTCCTCAGAGATGCCAGGTGGGCTCTCTGCAGCCATCCCGGGAATCCTGAGCAGATTCCAGAGGGTTTTCTGGGAATTCCAGAGCTTTGAAGGGCAATGGGAAGCTGCAGGACCTGCTCAGCTCTCGGTGCTGCTGTCCCCAATGAGTGCTTGTGACCTCCCAAAAATCACCAACAAGGCTATGACCAAAAGTCAAATTTTTCTGCCTCCCAGCCATGGGACAGCTCTGTAATCTCCTGGCCATCCCTGAGCCAGAGTGTCCATTGGGACGTTTGGAATGTGTGCATTTGGAATGTGTGCATTTGGAATTTGTACATTTGGAATTTGTACATTCAGATCTGCCCAGTGCCGGAGCAGCTTTGTTCTTCCTGGGCACCATCCTGCTGGGGCTGTTGGGAGCAAGGCACAGTGCTCGAGAAGAAGCCAAAATTTCCTATTCCCAGTCCAGCTGTGGCTCTGGCAGCTCTGGTGAGACCCTGCTGGTGAGGATGTCACCTCTCCTGCCTCTCCCCAGAGTGACCAGTGCTCCCGGGTGGCATTTGGAAGGTGCCACTGCCCTGAGTGCCCGTGGTGGAGGTGGCTGTGCTCACCAGCCGGGCTCTGATCTGCTGCTGGCACCGAGATCAAGGAGGAGAGGCTTTGGCTCCATCCATCCATCCATCCATCCATCCATCCATCCATCCATCCATCCATCCATCCATCCATCCATCCATCCATCCTGCTCCTGGCAGGGCTCTGTGCCAAACCCTGGCTGCAGCTCTGGCTGCTTTGCTCCTTCTCAGCCCAGCCTGGGCCCAGGCAGGTTTTCCACCTTCACTGAATCAACAAGTGATTCTTCTCATTACAGATAAGGGCTTGTCAGGGCTGCTCTGATGAAGGAGGAGGTGCCATGGCAGGTGCCACAAAGCCTGGCCTGGGGGAATGGGGAGATGGAGGAGCAGGAATTTGTTGATTTGTTGGGATGCGTTGAGTGAATTGTGGGCAGTGAAATGTTTTACCCTGCAAGGTGCTGGGCTCTGCAGGAGGAGCAGGTTGTGGGCACTGGGATTACCCACTGGGCATGGCCCCAGAGCCAGATAGCCAAGTGGCACAGGTGGGGACAGTGACAATCCTCTCATTGTCATTGAGGGAAATTTCCACTCATTGAGGGAAATGAGGGATCTTTGATTCTGCTTCTCTGCTTGTGTTTTTCCATTATATCTGTGTGGGTTTAGTACTTTTGAAAGCAGGAAGGGGTGTACACCCATAAAGAAACACATGGACCCTCTTCTAGCTGCTTGAATTCCTGAATTTCCTTCTTTTTGATGGAGTTGGGTTGCTGATGTCGCTGATGGTCATAAAGCACTTTGAGAAAAGTAGATGTTGTTCAGTCAGGGGCTTTCAAAACTCTGTGAAACTCTCTCCAGCATCAGATACAGCTTGAGGAGCACTTCGAAGGTGCTTATGAACCTTGTAAGAACTTCAGTGTAAGTTTGGGTGGGATTCTCTTGTAGTTGTTAACATTGCTCTGATCATTTTTGCAACAAGTGAGAGTCCAAACTGAAGCATTATAAAGATTTCTGTAGTTATCATTTGCTCTCTGCCTCGCTTTCCCTGGCTCAGTGAGGAGCTGCCAGCTGCTAGGAGTTAGTTGGCTTCCTTGTCCCTAAACAATCTCTGGCAAAACCAGCTTGGTGTGCTCACAACTTCATTTGTATTTTATATTTATTTAATTCACTGATTTTGCTCGGTGAGAGAAGGTTGTTTCGCCCTCTATAAAACCCCCCAAGAGAGCGTCGTGGTAACATTTCTCACCACTGCCGAGGGAGGTGACCCTTATCAAGGTGACACCGTTTCAGTGCGACTCACACTTCTTGTCTAACATGGAACAAAAATGCTCCTTTTTGGCCCAGCTGGCAGAAAAGGGATCCAAGGTCCCTACGTCTGCTTGCGTCTGCAACAGAGCTTTAATTGTGCTGGGACAGCAGATACTCCTGCTAGTTGCCCAAATCTCTCCTGACTGCAGTGGTTTCAAAGTGAGAAATTATTTTGCTGCACAGAAAAAATTATTTTATGGTGACTAGAAGGAAATATTTACTGAGTTTTCTGGAAAACTCACAGTTTTGATCCTGATGCTGAGGGGTCTTCATAGATCTCTATAGGATCTGATTTTTTTTTTTTTTTTAATTCTCTTACTGCATGGCAAGTCCTCCCCAAATCACAGAATGGACTGGAGGCACCAACTGCTAAATTATCCTTGGTCCCATTTGGAGAGTACAAAGGCAAAGTAAGACGTCAGATATTGTGTGAAGAAGTTTCAGAACACAAGGTCATTTTAATTCAGCCTTTTTTTTCCAAGGAACTATCTTTTCCAAGCTTTGATATTTTCTTCAGAAAGGTCATTTCCTTTAAGCCTTTGTCATTAAAGACTTGTTCTTTAAAGTGCTCTATCAAAGCATGCAGAAATTGCAAGTTACTGAAACTAAAATGCATGATCAATTTTAAGTCTGCCTACTAAAGCCCTCTTAAAATTAGATGTGCTGTGCTACTGGTGGCTTCTTTGATAAAGCCAGGGGAAGATATGCAGTTGGTCAATTCAACCACAAAAAAAAAAAAGATGATAATTAAATAAAACTTTTCCTTCGTAAACTGGGGAAAAAAAAGTGAGAAAGCATTGGAAGAATGGAATGAGGGTCTGATCCTGCAAAATGTGTCTTGTGTGAGAGAGGGAGGGAGTGTGCTGTGTTTGGGAGCAGTTTGTGGCACTTTTACACAGTGATTGTGCAGCTCTGTGCTGTTATCTGGCATTTGTCATAATGTAAATAAGGCAAACCTCTGGATAAAATATCATTTATTTACCAGTTGCTGCTACAATCAGTCTCTCCTTCACTGACAGAACTTGTGAACAAAAAGAGTGGAGACGGTGTGTCTTGCCCTTGTTCTGCCGTCCCTGATCCCAATCTCTGCTCATCCCTTTATCCTGTGAACTGTGGGATGGTTCATCCCATGAATTTGTGCCTAAAGCCCAGAAAAGCTCTGCTTCCTTCCAGACATCCTTGGGAGAAGAGATCTTTTCTTTCCTGATGAATCTTGTTATTCCCCCACTGAAACCTGATATTGAAGTTTAATGCCAGGCAAAGTTGGTCATCCTCTCAAAAGAAGGTTGTGGATCTCAATTCTGTTGTTTTCTCAAACTAAAACTGAACTTTGTCCAGTTTTTCCCAAAGCAACTCTTCAAGGAATTCACTAAAACTTCAGCCCTAGGATCCATAAGCAGTCTGTTGGTGGAGGTGATGCTGGGCTGAAATCAAGGATGTAATACCTTGGCTCTTCCCTGAGCAGTGCTGGGAAGTGCTGGAGGGTGCAGGACTTGTGGAGTGACACTGAGCTGGCACAGACTGAGATGTGTCCCGTGGCACTGAAGATGCAGTGGCTCAATCCCAGGACCACAGCTGAACTCTGTTCTCCCAGAGCAAGTGTTTTCAGAAGGGGATTCCTCAGAGCTGACACGCTCTTGAAATTCAGAGCCCATCTAAATCTCCCACCTCCATTTCACACAGCCAGTTTTGGGACAGTGAGACTCTCATTGTGCATCTGAGGGTGGTGGAAAAACAGACCTAAGAAGGCAAATGACTCCATATGGATTTCATGATCAGTCAGAGCCTGGATGTTTGCAAGGCTGTGTTTAATTGAGCTCAGGAATGATGTTAGCTCTTCTGAGACTTACCGACACTTGCTTGTCATCTTCTGGTTTGTTCATCCTTGCTGGATGAGGTCACTGGCTGATTTCAGTGCAGATCTGCATCTGCCATGAAAACTCTGAATGAAAACTCCGCTGCTCCTCTCAGCAGGAGCTTTGCTCTCAGGAGCTGCTGTGCCAAGCTGTGCTCAGCTGTCCTGTGATGCTGAGCCTCGTGCAGGACCCAGCCTGGGGTGCCTTGGTGTGGTGCCACCTCGGGGTGTCACCTCAGGCTGTCCCCTCAGCAGTGCCACCTCAGCAGTGTCACCTCAGCAGTGCCACCTCAGGCTGTCACCTCAGGCTGTCAGCCCCTGGGGACAGCTGAGCATCAGGTGCCCCTGGAGGAGCTTTCCCTCCCTGTCACTGCGCTTTTGTCCTCACGGATGAGGAGCAGAGCTTTGCTCGGGTTGAGCCTCAGCAATGGGAATGTGTATTTTTGGGGTCACTTTGGAAAATAAGCACTGTTGTGTTAATGCTGGAGGAGAACAGGGTGGGAGGTGCTTGGTGGAGGAGGATTGTTGGTCCCTCTGTGCTGCTGGGACAGGAGGTGCTGGGTCAGTCTGAGGTACAGGGCTGTGAGCAAGAGAGGGAGAAATGCCAAGCAGAAACTGAAATAATGTTTTTTAATTCGTGCAACTCCCAGAAGCTTTCTCACTGATGTGAGCAGATCTCTCTGGATCTTTATTTCTCTTTTTTTCTTTAGCAGCCATTTCCAAGTAAATGTACACATATCCATATGAGTGCAAAGCTGTAAAATAGCTGCATGGATGCTTAGGCACTTGTATGTAGAGACCTAAAGACCAAAAGGGAGTCCAAAGTGGCCTAGGGACACTATTCCTAAAACTTCCCTGAATTAATTTTCTGCCTCAAATCCAGTGGGTTTGGCAGAAAAAGATCAGCTCTATTAGAAAAATAACTACTACCCAAATGTTATTGAAATCCTCTTTTACGCTGTTAGTGACTGTGATCAGAAATTCCTCCCCTGAATTTGGTGCTGCTAATTACCTTTTCAATTCGTGGTTATTATCTTTCTTTATTTTACTTTTTGCTGTTTTCACTCCCTCTTTGCATACCTCACCTGCAATACTATTACATCCTTATAAAAGCACAGTTTTATATATTATACACAGGTTGGTGTAGCTAAAAATATTTCCAGGGGTTGGCAGTTATCAGTCACAATGCTTTGACAGAAGTTTCTCCCTAAACTGATTTTTTTCCTAATTGTTTCCCAGCTCTTGGGTTTTGATGCTTTGCCTTCATTTGAGTGCCCCAAGGGCTCTTAGATCGATCATCTTCACCACCTAATGTTCTCCAAGAAACCCAAACACCCCCGGTAATTAACGATGTGCAATTTTGGATGGGTTTATTTGTGTCCTGACCTGTCATCTGGGCTGTGCTGGAGCTTGGGATGGGGGCTGCTTGGGATCCTCCTGTGGGGATGGGAATTTGGGGGGCTCAGCTCCCAGCTGAGCTTCAGGAGGGGATGGAGCAGGGGGAGAAGGTGTGAACCCGGTCAAATTCACTCTTTGCATCTGCAGTCACCTTTGCGTTTAACCTTTTCTTGCCCAGGAGAGGTGAAGACGTGGCTGGTCCCTCTTCCAGCACTCGGGTCTGTTATTTCCCTCCCCAGCAGAGCAGTGTCAGGGCTTACAGTGAGCAGCTCCGGGAAAGCAGTGACACACAGGGCATTACAGGGGACAGAGCAGCGATGTATTTGCAGCAGGGCTGCCTCCAGGATGTTCCTGAGCACAGATGAAAGCAGGGCTGGCATCCTCTCCTCTCCTC